>CM067367.1:45880904-46194739 GCA_034401795.1 Chaetoderma sp. LZ-2023a
CACGACACGACGATGTTCATACTCAGTTTATGTCGTTATACTCAGTTTATGTCGTCATACTCAGTTTTTTGTCGTCATACTCAGTTTATGTCTACATGCTCAGTTTATGTCGTCATACTCAGTTTATGTCGGCATACGCAGTTTATGTCGCTATACCAAGGTGCGTCACGTGTATGCTGACGTCACAATACACAGTGGAGTATCTAAGTCCGTCAAAATTTACATTCTATTGGGTATTTTGAGGCTAGTGTTGCTGGGAGTTGTTGGGTTGGTTTCAAAATATTTAAAAATTATCTTGTATAGCTGCCTCGAAATTCGGGTTCTGGGAATCCAGGGTTCAGTGTATTTAAGTCGATTCCAAAAGGTGCAAAACGTGGGCGAAGCTGAGCTAGAAATGGGCGGGCTATAGCTTGAACTGGATCCTTCCATTGGGTTGATCTTCAGGCATTTAATGGTCAAGAAAGGTCAAGGTTTTACTTAGTGAATGGCGATGTGCGGGCCAAGAAAAGACTGATTTTTTAAATGTGCAACTGGAATGACGGGCTCGATTACCGAACCAGTCATTAAAATGGTAAATATTAATAATAATCTTCTCTTGGCCTACAAATGGACATTGCTCAAGACCACTGCAAATGTCGTTTTGACGATCTTGACCATTAGCTGTTAAGTTGGCACACGAACGGTTAAATTATTCAACATGATTATACCCCTTGTGGAGAGCCTTACTGTATCATTATTCTTACAGGATGCGCTTTGCTTCCAAGACGGTGCCAAGCGTTTGTAATGACGCAGCCACGAGGTTATCTGTATAACGCCGCCACGGGAGAATGCTACGAGGGAATGTGCGGGCCATTTGCGTCACAATCGCTGTGCGAATCTGTATGCGGTATGTTCATTTACCCTGCCCATAACGGAATTGAGAATTTGCGGGCTAAGGGACAGTGATTCTTTATTATGCCTTGTCATTGAAAGCACCGTGTCGTAAAAAAATCTCCATGAGCTAGCACCAAAGCAATTTCTCATAACAAATCCCTATTTTTAGTGACAACGGTTTGATACTCTTCAATAACATAGTCCCATCGCGTAGGTAGTCTATGGTGTACAGGTTGTCTGTTCGTGTACCATTGTACTAGTGGGGCATTCAATCCTCCATATGTGGAAGAGAAGCAATGCAAAGGTGGATAGCGATAGCTGACTATACATTTGTTTTATATATACTACTAAAATTGCAAAAGGCAACATACAGTAACAGAAAATATTGAACATATAGGGATACAAATCAGAATCCACACGGCCTTAACTACATTTATTTAGCATTTATAAACACAGAAAACAATGTTGGATAGTGTATAATTAAGTGGAACGCAATGATAGATGTAACCCTGTGCAACCATGTGGACGAACTGCAGTCATGCAAGTTCTCCGGCTACTCAGTACCTTGTATCGCTGATTACAACACGGAACCTTCTCCGCGTGTGTTCGCTCAAATCGCAGAAGCGATCATATGGCATGTTTACCCACTCCTCTCTCAAGGCCTGTCCAAGCTCCTGAATGCCGCTAAGTTTGACTAGTTGAGCTGAAATGATCGTCTGCGGAAGGTCTCAAACATGCCCAATGAGATTTAAGTTTGGAGACCGATGTGGCAAAACCATTTCCTCTGTATAGAGGCGCATTATCACCTACCAACAGTTCCGCCGGCCATAGGGATGGATAGCTTCATCCCTATTCCTCACACCCTTCAGACAGTAATTCTGGACACAGTAGTGGTATGTATGGCCAATACTACTAAGACCACCCAACACCATGATTGAGCTACCACCATGACTTTAGCATCAGCAAATCAATCATTTTGACGTCGCCACGTTAGCTAGGCCCCCGCCCATCTATAGCCACGCTCCACCACACCTCGCCAGTGTTGGATCGATCGATCCCTGAACTCATGGACTATCAATTTTCAGAAAACTAAACAGGTAAGCTGTTGAATATTTTGAAACTAACTTGACTGGGTACTGTTGCTGTCTATGGCAGCACCAGTGCTCAATCAAATTAGTTCGAAAGTATTTAACAGCATCTTTATTAAATTGTAAAGACAGCAACAGCACCCAGTCAAGTTATGTACAACATATTCAACAGCTTACCTGTAAAGTTTTCTGGGCGTTGATAGTCAGGGAGTTCAGGGATCAATCGATCCCAACACGGGCAAAGCGTGGGTGGAGCGCAGCTAGAGATAGGCGTGGCATAGCTAAAACTGTATTCCACCAATGATTGCAAATCAGGTACCTGTGTGCGCGATACGTCACTATCCGGAGGCATTATTACACAATGGATGAATCCAATCTGCCACATAAGTATATTATGTCATACTCAATTACGTCACATGTAGGCTGACATCACAATCAAAATACGTATTGAATGACATGTCTAGATCCATCATGAATGCTTAATAGTCCGATTGACTGGGCGCACCCGGTCAAATTAGTTTCAAAATATTCAGCAGCTTACCTGTATAATTACCATGATATTGGTATTTGGGAATTCAGGGTACGGTCGATGCCAACACGGGTAAAGCATGGTCGGGCATCTTGGCATAGCTAAAAGTGGATTCATCCATTGCAAATCAGGTATCTGTGTGCACGATACGTCATTATCTGGAGATATTATTACACGATTAGGAGGTAAGATGTTATGTAATTATTAAGATTGATTTATAGGCTTAAGCTTGATTTAGATTTTATATATATATATATATATATATATATATATATATATATATATATATATATATATATATATATATATTATTATTATTATTTTTATTATTATTATTATTAATATTATTATTTTTATTATTAGTATTATTTAGTTGTTTATTATTATTATTATTATTCAGTTGTTTATTATTATTATTATTATTATTATTATTATTATTATTATTATTATTATTATTATTATTATTATTATTATTATTATTATTATTATTGCAGCTTCAAGCCTTCAAGAGACATGCGCAGACCCTCCTCCAGCACTGGCAGTACAAGTGCGCGCTTATCTTAAGTGGCACTATGTACCTGCCAATGACACGTGCATTGCCTACAGGACAGTAGACACTACCACCCGGAACCACTTTGACAATCGGCTAGATTGCCTGCTCACGTGTTATCGTCTCAACATCGGAAAGTAGAAAACCCAATATTAGAGATGTGCTAATAAATGAGATGTATTTGCTATAAATGGACCTTTCCAGTTTTAGCTATGCCCCGCCCATCACTAGCTAAGCTGCCCCCCCCCCCTCCTCACCTCGCTCGTGGTAAGCTGTTGAATATTTTGAAACATCGTCCAGTCAAATTAGTTTCAAAATATTCAACAGAATGTTTATTAAATGGTAAAAAACACACAATTCGTACAACGTTAAGCGTTAAAGACGGACAATGTCGAGCCATTCATGACGTCATGATTATGACGTCATATGACGTCATAATTATGCTGGATGGATAAACATGGTTATGGAAAGGTCCATTGTGACTTTAGTTGTAAATGTATAGCTATGTATACTAGTTTCATCCAAATCGTCATTTTTGGCTTAATTAGCTGTGTAGAACATACCTTTTACGATCATATGTCCATGGCACCATGAATTCTAATTAACATTTGTTCACGTTCGCATTCCAGATTTTCAAAATCCAGACAATCATATAGCTAAGCTGTTGAAGACCTTGAAACTAACTTCACCTCATATTGTCACGGAAAGGAATGTGTTTCCATGCAGCTTCAGGACACGACACTTCTCCGTCTTGATAATGAAATAGCGTTCAATCTGTTGTAGGAAGCTTGAAGAGAGCAATTTATGACTTATATGTTCTGGGTTCCCTATTGAATTTTAGCAGCGCGTTGATTTTAGCGGGACGGTTTTAAAAATGTGATAAACTAATTTGGTGGCTGGAGAAAGGTATTCCCAATTGGAGGTATTCTCCAACTATTTAAACCAGGAGCCATGAAACCCGGATTTTAGCCTGTGGTAGGGTTTCAAAACTATCTGGAAACCCAACAACACCCAGGAGTTTGTCGAAGACCTCTCGGATGCATGAGGGTGTTTGATATAAGATAGCTCTGAGGTCCACAAGTCGTGTGGACAGTCCCGGCCTTGCTCTTGCCGAAGTTGGAACTAGAATATTCGTTTCCAAAGAGCGATACCGCCGGTAACGACATTTGTATGTTGTGGTGTGGCATTGGGCGGTCACAGTTCCGTTGGAAGTGGATTTTCTTACGTGTGTTGATTTGCTTATCGCGCAGGAAAATTGGGCTAGCTTATGTATAAGAAGCACTGTATTGCACAATATTAGTTTATGTTCTGGCACAGTTGTTACAGTGGAGGCGAAGGATTTGACATTTTAGTACTCCATGCGAAAATGATAAAACACAAATACATTTGATACAGGCACGAGTTTGTCATTCTGGGTCAGACACGTATATGCATAGGAGCAATATTGTCTGTGTACTCACGTCCGATCTTATTTCTTCCTCTTCTTCTTCTTTGTTTCGTTCGGTGATCATACCGCTAGTCCTGTAAGTGACTATCGACATGATCATATGCGTTAAGTGCGTGGATCCATGGTTTATTAGAGTGCGCCGTGCGGCCTGGAACCTCCGTCTTCAGCACTCGAGGTTTCTGTCAGGGTTACCTCACCCTTCCCTCCTTTAGTCGCCTCTTACGACACGCAGAGGATACGGAAGGTGTATTCTAAGCCCCACCTACAGGGCAAGACGTCCGATCTATATAGGTTTACCCTCTTCAGCCTTTAAGCTACTCATTTAAAAGCAGACATAACATAGTCAGAAACCTGCTACAGGCGTTGATTCTGATACTTACTCAGGATCGTTCTTCTTCTTCTTCTTCTTCTTCTTCTTCTTTTTCTTTTCGGTTCAACGTTTGCGGTGTAATGTGATACAATCAACTCCAAACTTGGTCAACTTTAGTACCCCTGGAAGAATCGTTTGCATGCGCTTTTATTTTGCACCCGCCCAAGTGTATTCGAGATACCCATAGGAAATGAATGGGCATTTTTTCAGTATTGCTTTATGAATTGCAGCATTTAGAGTTTTGATGGGATTATCACCATACTTGACTAGAATGTTACTCATGGGTTCCCAAAGATGGCTGCTCTTTTTGTGGTCAATGATCCAAGATTAAATTTATCAGATATTTTTGCAGAAATGAACTCCACTAGGTTAGTGAAAGTCAATGGACATATTAGAAGATACCCCATATCACATTATGATGTCAGGGTCAGCCAGCTAGAGGCTATGTTGCCACTAAATCGTGTAAAATGTACCAGTTATCGTTTATTGCCCAGCACCCAATATTGGTCAAAATTTGAACGATCTAATATGCAATAATTGTATTAGCAACTTGTCATGGGAGGATGCACGACTGAACGGACGGACGATGTGTGTTAGTAATTACCTCACCACCTTGGAAAATTAATCTTGAGAAAGCGATCCATTTCCATCTATTCCCTGCCCCATTCTAGATAACCTCTGACCTCTTTTTCTACTTGTATGAATTATTAAAAAGATTTTGAAAACTGAATTACCAGAATCTAAATTTCAAATTAACTAAACAGATACGCTGTTGGATATTTTAAAAACAATTTGACTGTAGTCTCTTGCTGCATGTGACGGAAGAAGGACTGGTTTCAGCTGCTGGATGTTTCTACTACTACAGTCGCAGAATACCGTAATCATACATACAAGAATAGCTGCAATGAATTTTATAACAATGGAGGAAGCATGCTGTAAGCGTATAGTAGTTCGATACTAACTGTGTATTTTCTATGGTAGATGTGAAACGTGTTAGCCTAGATATTTTTTAAGCAGGTTGACTGATAATTGTTGCCGGCGATAGCAGCAACAACACTCCTTCAAATTATTTGTAAAATAATCAGGAGAAAATACTAGCTAACGTTTTGAAAACGATTTGACTGAAAATCGTAGCTGCAACAACTTTTAACCAAATTGTTCTCAAAATAGTCCGCAGGATTTTCAATGTAGTAACACATTTCGAAGATATTACTAGCAATTCGGTTGACAGTCGTTGCTGACTAAGGCAGCAACAACGCTATCAAATTCTTATCAGAATAATTAGTGTCGAGCTGCGAAAATCGTTGGCTAATACATGTTTGTACAATTAGCTAGGCCTGTGTCATAAACGTAATAGAGATCCGGCGTGAAATATATTTGCGTAGATGAGTAGGTCAGCAACGCACATGCACGAGCTGTCATGCAGCAACTAATTTGAAGGAAAGTTGCTGGTGATATTGACAGCAAGAATTATCAGTCAAATTGCTATAAAAAAAAAATACATAGCTTAGCATGTTTCACGTTTACAATAGGAAATACCCTTTTAGAGTCGAACTACTATACGTTTACTACACTTGCTCAATGTTGAAACACTTTGTCAGAAACGAACAGAGAATTTTGTAATCTTCCATAATCATTAGAAGAGTTAACCACGGCATTAAATAGCATGGAACGAGATAAACGCACCAGGCAGTAATGGGTTTAGTGTGGAATTCTACGAGGCATTTTGGCAACTTATTGGGCCTGAGTTCCTACAAGTCACTAATGCCATTTTTTCAATAGGTAGTCTTCGAATTACAATGTCGGAAGCATATATACGACACATATTCAAAAAGGAGATCGGTATAATGTAAGCAATTGCTGTCCTATCTCACTTTTCGCTGTAGATTACAAAGTTATTTCGAAAGATCTGGATAGAAAGCTTTCAAATGTCCTGAATGAAGTGAGTCATCCTGATCTGTGTCTGGCCGGTCAATTTTAACAAACGCATTTTTAATCAGAGATATTTTACAGCTAGTTGAAAATGACAATATCCTAGGTGCTATTTTCGGCTTAGATAATGAAAAAGCTTTTGATAGACTAGAGTGGAATTTTTTATTTAAATCACATAGATATATTGGTTTAGGGTCATATTTCATTAAATGGATCAAAATTCTGTACAGTGGAATTAGTAGTAAATATTTAGTTAATGATTATATTAGCAAAGCCATAATTTTAGAACGTGGTGTACGGCAAGAGTGTTCGTTATTTCCCATGCATTTTACTATAGCTATTGAGATCTTAGGCACATCCCTTAGAATAGATCCAGCATTCCAGGGTATTACCGTTCAGGATGTCAGTCATCCAGTAAAGGTGTCACAATACTCAGATGACACAACTTTCTTTGTTGGTCTGATTCTAATTTTAAGAGTCTTGATAGCATTCTAGATAAGTTTGAAATGTCCTCTGGTCTGTGAATTAATAAGGGCAAATCGTCTGGCGTATTTCTAGGTCAGTGGAAGAACAGGTGTGATCAACCACTTTATACCCAATGGACGAATACATCCATTAAGATTTTAGGGATTCATTTTAGTGCAGTCGGTGGATACACTTTGAGCTCGGACCATAAATTGCACAAATGAAACAAATAGTTAATGCCTGAAAACATCGACATTTAACAATTTTTGGCAGAGCATTGGTCGTAAATACGTAGAACCTGTCAAAGTTATGGTATACTGCTTATGCAGTTCATATGCCTCAGCAGGTTGAACATGAAATTAATAAAGTTATTCTAGCGTATTTACGGGAGGGCAAAACATGCCTGGTTTCTCAAGAGATTTGTAAAATGGGATTTTTTCAGGGAGGCCTAAATTTGCTCAGGTGTCTGAATATGTTATTATATTCGGATATCCAGTGGTAAAACGTATCTCTATGCCATATAGAACGATTTATAACACAATATTCTGCAACTCGTTTCTTTTGTGCAACAAACCCGCCACCTAATTATAAGTGTGTGCCTACAATTTATTTAGAATTGAAACGCAATTTGACCGTTGTATTATGTTGGAGAGGCCGCTATTATGTTGGGAGAACGTTCTAAAGTTTAATATCTGGGGTAATAACAAATTGTGTTACCAAAACAAAGCTTTGTATTATCCCTCATGGGCAGAGAAATGTTTTCAATACATATGTGATATTGTCAATCCTGGTACCCTCAAATGGAAACCATTAGTAGACATTTCCCGACTTGCAGAACTACACCCTACATGCTAAGCTGCTGTAATATAATGTGACGAGAACTGATATAGCAGCTCGGACAGATTTATCCCATGAACTGACCAATATGTCTATCGGAGTATTGTACAATACAGTATAAGCGTCAGCATTTGTACTATTTGTAAATACTGATGTTCTCTGGGTTAGATTAAAATCACTGCTATTCTACGATGTGTGATCACGCCATGTCATTGGAGAAAAAAACAAGGCTGTGAAATCCATAGACTACAGGATTTTAAATATGGCTGGTGCCGAGGAGAATTAATATCAATTGAAAATGACAAATTAATTTTAAAGAAGGCGCCATGACTAATTAAACTTATTTTAATATGCAAGATGTGCTGAGTTAAAGTGGTATTCTGCTTAAAGTTATTAATAAATTCTGTATGAATGTTATTCTTCATTATACTTGTTCCGGGGGTAATTTTGGAAACGTTGCATTGATGTAAGTTGACCTGTCTTTTTATTTCTGTGATTGATATTTAAAGTAATATAGATTTACAACACTCAGGACATGTGCACTGGGGTGAATTTAGAAATTTTATATATTGTGTCAGCTACCATAGTGGAGATTCATATTAGTGTTGATGTCTGCGCTAGGGTAATTTTATAAATGGCGTGCATGTTAAATATCTGGCCTAAATATAGACCTTTGTAATTATTATAGATAGACATTGATATAATTGCATATTGAATGTCCATTTGCTGACCGGGAGATGGCGGTTGGTGCTTTGGGTGGGTTGCTACTGGAGAGGCTGTTCCGGCAGTCGAGCCAGTTATTCCAGTGGTAAATTTTCAAAAAATAATCTTCCCTTTGTATGCAAAAAGACATTGTGCAATTCAATTGTTTATGCCTGTTTTGGCCAGTTTCGCCATGGAATGTTTTTAAGATGTGCCCATGATAATTAACAGTTTAATTAGTGTACCGTGTTTATAAATGCTGCAATGTTTATATATCCGTCTTGTCATTTTTTGTTTGTAGTAATTAAAGGAATTTTAAGAATAAATTTGTAATGTATAGTAATGCTTTGGTACGGCAATCTTTCAATGGAAGCTGTTTCCGCCTTAGGTAATGGCTGATTCCAGTCTTTTCGTTTTCAAAATGCCCAGTCATACAATATTTGTATTGAGTCAAATGCGCTATAAAATCCCAGTAATAAGAGCATTATTTACATGAATTTCAAGTGATTTGTGATAATTTTGCAATCTGTCGCTAATGGTAAACTGCGACCACTTTAAAATTGCAATGGTGGTTATTATTGCTTCGCGAATTACAAAGCGCAAACTATCACGGACAGTTTTGGAAATGGTCTCTTAAAGTAAAGAAATATTAATAGTCAGCGGCGATATTTACATTTGCTCGCTTCACCGCTGACAAAGTTCTTTAGCTTAAAATACTCGTAATTTGACTGTTAGATAAAAAAAAAATGTTCATAAACTAGACATAATAATGTTGCTATAGCGTTTATTGTATTAATTTATTTCTATTGAACATATATTTTGAATGATATTATGTATGATGCAACGACTGATGATTTTTTTTAAAGTTTGTTTTTTCTTCTGATGTCTGTTTAGTGTCCGTGTGATGTATGATTTGTCAGTATTTTATATATTTTCGGATATTGAAGGCTTTCCACACGATCCGTTGATCGGGTCATCAAAAAAATAAGTAGTAGTAGTAGTAGTAGTAGTAGTAGTAGTAGTAGTAGTAGTAGTAGTAGTGGTAGTAGTAGTATATGCAGTATCAGTGTTAGTAGTAGTAGTAGTAGTAGTAGTAGTAGTAGTAGTAGTAGTAGTAGTAGTAGTAGTAGTAGTAGTAGTAGTAGTAGTAGTAGTAGTAGTAGTAGTATATGCAGTAGCAGTTTTAGTAGTAGTAGTAGTAGTAGTAGTAGTAGTAGTAGTAGTAGTAGTAGTAGTAGTAGTAGTAGTAGTATATGCAGTAGCAGTGTTAGTAGTAGTAGTAGTAGTAGTAGTAGTAGTAGTAGTAGTAGTAGTAGTAGTAGTAGTAGTAGTAGTAGTAGTAGTAGTATATGCAGTAGCAGTTTTAGTAGTAGTAGTAGTAGTAGTAGTAGTAGTAGTAGTAGTAGTAGTAGTAGTAGTAGTAGTAGTAGTAGTAGTAGAAGTAGTAGTAGTAGTAGTAGTAGTAGTAGTAGTAGTAGTAGTAGAAGTAGTAGTAGTAGTAGTAGTAGTAGTAGTAGTAGTAGTAGTAGTAGTAGTAGTAGTAGTAGAAGTAGTAGTAGTAGTAGTAGTAGTAGTAGTAGTAGTAGTAGTAGTAGTAGTAGTAGTAGTAGTAGTAGTAGTAGTAGTAGTAGTAGTAGTAGTAGTAGTCGAAGTTAACGCACGCGTTTATTTAGCTCTGCAATTGCTGCCCAAATTTGCTAGTTTCTAGCGCGAGTTTGTAGATAAATTTTATACATATATTTCGTATTAGTATTTCCTTTCAAACTTTATGTTTAATTTGTAAATTCTTGTCTTGGTTGGAGCGCATTTTGTGTCTCCATTTTCTAAAGGCATTCCTCTTAAGTGGCGGTTTCCGCCATTTAATAGGGCTCCTCTTACTGTGGTCAATGCAATACATTTCTCCCCGCGCCAGTCTGCTATTTCTATAGTTCGTAGGCTAGCGCATTATATTTGGCAAGATCGAGTGAGTGGATTTAATTCCTTTGTCATTTGTAAGCACAAGCCTAGTTCTTTAACTATATAAATCCTTATAGTCAGTTGGCTGTCCCCGGTCAACTCGAACAGGCTCACAAATATATGACTGTACTATCTATTCATATATTTGTTAGTATACTTTAATCGGCAATGTGTTAGTGAACCACTTAGAAAGTGGGTCAAACTAACAAATACACGACTGTACTCTCTATTCGTATATTTGTTGGTAGACGTCAGGGTTTCAAAAGGGGACACTATTTATTTAGTGTTTAGCTCTTTCCCTGACGTCCTGGTATTATATAAGTATATATTTATTATATATTGTAGTAGTATGGGGTTCCTCCTTTGATAAACCACCATGGCAACCTATAAGCGTACCCTAAGCCTTAAAATAACAAAGAAGGGGTGGGGTGTCACGGCTATCGACGTGTATCATGGGTTAAAAGACGTCGTTGGCGCGGGACCTGCTACTTTGCAGGGGCTTATCAATGTTACTAAAACTGTATGGAATGTAACAGTGTCAAATGAGGGGGTCAAGGAAAAGCTTCTGGAAGATGTTCTTATTGTAAAAGGTGAAGTTTGTAACGTAGAGGAAATCGAGTCAGATATGTTGCTAGTGAAGATGAAAGTTTCACTAGAAATTCCAGATGACAGAATCATGAGTGAACTCAAGAAGTATGGCAAAGTGCAAAAGATTGAACGGGAAACGTATCCCTTTGACAAAACGCTAGAAAACGGTGTAAGACGTATTTGGTTTGATAAAGTGGATAGCCCTTTACCAAGCAGATCGACGCTTGATGGCAGCTTTGTCCTGCCCTTATGGTATAGAGGGCAAATTAAAGAATGCCGGATCTGCCTAAGTACTGACCATTTGGCAACAGATTGTCCCAATCGAAACAAATGTTTGCTCTGTGGTTCAGTTGACCATTTTAAATGGCGCTGCCCAAAAAATCAAAACAAGCCCTCAATATCAGGAGAAAATCGCCCATTAAAGGATGCAACTGAGTCAAATGCTTATGAAGCAACCGCTACGGAAGCTGTTGTTTTGGTTCATGCCACTGTAAATGACACAAACAAATCATGAAATCCTGTTAAAGTAACTACAGTTGATGAAATTCATGTATTAGAGGAGGGTATAACCTTAAGTCAAGAAAATACTCAAAATGCAGTGGAGCCAAACGTTGCTGTAAAAGACACGCAGGAAAATGATGATGTTACAGAAGAGCCAGTTCACAATTCCTTAGAAGATGAATTAAAATTAGGACAGGATAAGTTTAGGACTCAGAAGACAGAAAGTTCAGTCGATTTTCCGCTAAGCCCACTTGATTTAAGTCAGCTTGAAGATATGGTAAATAATGCTCCTGCCAAAGGTTACTTAAGTAGCAATAAGCGTCATAAAGAAGACAATAGCTCAGAATCTGAGATTGAAGTAAATGATATGGATGATGATACAATGTCAGTTGCAGAATCAGATGTGTCCATTCAAACACAGAGTTCACAGATGAAAGATGAAATGGTAATGTACCGATCAGAAGGGGGTGAGGTGTTAGTGCCATATGTAACGGCGAGAGGCGTGAAATATCGTCTACTGCGCCATGATTCTGATATTTCCAAATATGAATATTTGGCTGTGGTAGAACTAGGAAATATTGAATTCGCAGGAAATTTAGGTAAATGGTCTAAGAAACGAGCTAAAAAACCCAAATCTAGTTAATCTAATGATGGCGGTTGTAAACATCATTTTACAAATTACGATTATCTGCACCATCAATTGCAGAGGATTAAATACCGAATTCAAGCAGCGCCACTTGCTTGAAGAATTAGCAAATAAGAGAGTTGATATTGCTTTTCTACAAGAGACCAAAATTCAAAAAGCTGAAATGTATGAATGTCTCAAAGATATTTCAAATGGGCAGATTTTTTTTTTCTTTATCACAAGATAATAGTGCGGGAGTGGCCATTCTTATCCTGCCCCGCTGTCTCAACTATGTTGACGTTATATCGTCGTCATCAGATCCAAATGGACGATGGATTTGTGTATCAATTGATGTACTAAACACAAGTTTAAATTTGATGTGCCTTTATGCACCTACCTCTCATCAATTGCGCCGTGAATTTATAAATGATGTTTCCACAATAATTCAAGACAGAACGCCTGAAAACCTAATTATGGGCGGTGACTTTAATTGCATATTAGACGAGGCTAAAGACAGAAACTCTAGGTCTAATTTTAATGACACATCGCATAATATTTTGAAACACATTTGTGAAAATAAAAGCTTGTTAGACACTTATCGGATTGAAAATCCAGAAGGCCAGGAATTTACTTGGTTTTCAACCGATGGAAGGTTAGCTTCAAGGTTAGACAGGATCTATGTAGAACGTTCATTGAAAGGTTACATGTGTAAAACTAACATAAAACCAGTAACTTTCTCTGATCACAATATGTTTTCTATCACATTAGACAAAGCTGACTGGGTCAAACGAGGAGATGGATTTTGGAAACTTAATGTAGCATTGCTACGAGATAGTTGCTACCGCAAATGTGTGGAAAGTTGTTGGAGGCATTGGGATGAAAGAAGAGGTTCGTATGAATGTATAACAGACTGGTGGGAAGATGCAATCAGACCTGAAATATATTTCAAGGCAGTATTCCATTAGGAAAGCACGTGAAATACGAAAGCGTAAAAAGGCGCTTCAGAGGTCGTTGTGTAAAATTAATAAGAAAATTAATGATGGTGAATATAATTATTACGAACTATTAGTTAAATTAAAAGGTAGACTAAATGAAATAGAGCAATATCAGTTTGATGGCGCCAAAATAGGGTCAAGAGCACAAATGCACACCGAGGGCGAAAAGCCTACACGTTACTTTTGTAATTTGGAAAAAGCAAGAGGTATAGAGAAATTAATGCGCTCACTGAAGACTAATGATGGAGTATCAGTGTGCTCAAATGCAGAAATGATTGAAACAGTATCCGAATTTCACAAATCATTGTATAAATCTGAGGGAAGCGATGAAACTGCAACTAGAGATGTTTTAGCTAATATAACGAAAAGACTTCCAGATTCATGTCGCGAAAGCTGTGACCAATCAATAACAATTGATGATTTGACAAAATCCCTCAAAGGTATGAAGTTAGAAAAGTCTCCTGGATGTGACGGACTTCCAGTTCAATTTTATCAAACATTCTGGCACATATTTGGGCCAGTATTAGAAGAAATAGCAACCAGCATTTTTAAGCAAGGGCATCTCCCTACATCGATGGCCCAAGCATATGTTCGGCTTATATACAAGAGGGGTGACAGAAATAAAATACAGAATTATAGACCAATCTCTCTACTCTGTGTAGATTATAAGATTATTACTCGGGCACTAACATTAAAACTTGGCGCAGTCCTAGGCGAAGTCATTCATGATGATCAAACCTGCTCTGTGCCAGGAAGGTCAATATTAAACAACACTCTACTTATACGGGACCTTATTCAATTAGTTGAAAAGGATTGTATCCCAGCAGCAATAATAGCACTTGATAACGAGAAGGCGTTTGACAGACTAGAATGGGATTTCTTGTTTAAGTCTTTAGACCATATTGGCTTTGGTTCAAGATTTATTAAATGGGTCAATATTTTATATACTGATATAACAAGTTGCTATTTAGTTAACAATCAGCTATCCAAACCTGTAGTGTTGGAACGAGGTGTCAGACAGGGTTGCTCACCGTCCCCGCTTCTATTCGTCATAGCTATGGAATCGTTAGGGGCCACATTGAGGCACCGCAATGACTTTCAAGGAATATGTATACGTGGCGTAGAAAGGCCACTAAGGTTTCTCAATATGCAGATGATACGACTGTCTTTGCGGGTAAAAATATGGATTTTAGAACTTTAAGTGGAGTATTAACAGATTTTCAAAAGGCATCAGGACTTAAAGTAAATAAAGATAAATCTAAGGGATTGTTTTTGGGCGATTGGAAGGGCAGAACTGATAATGTGATGGATATTAACTGCTCAAATGATGTCATAAAAATTTTGGGTATTTACTTTAGTAGAGAACAAAATGTATTAGTAAACTGGGAAGAAAGGATATCCAAGCTAAAGTGTGCATTACTAAATTGGAAACGACGTCGCCTAACTGTCTTTGGCAGGACATTTGTCCTTAATAATTTAATTTTATCTGGACTGTGGTATACCGCTTCTGTAGTTCATATGCCCAAATCAGTGGAGTCAAAGATCAACACGTTACTTTTGTCCTTCTTATGGGAGGAAAAAGCCCATTTAGTATCACAGTCAATCCTCATCAATGAAAAGCATGCCGGAGGCCTGGATTTGGTTAATGTTTCAGCAAAGTGTGCTTCTTTAAAATTGAAATTCTTGAATAAGTTACTTACTTCAAACTCATCTTGGTCAAGTGTTTCAAGGGCACTTCTCCAAAGGTACGTTGACCCATTTCCAGTAGAATGTTTATTTATGTGCAATAAATTGCCACCTAATCATCAAAGGATTCCAAATGTATATAAAGAACAGCTCGAAGCCTTAAAAATATTTACACGATCAATGCCACAACCCAATTGTTGGGAAAATGCCTTAGAGCAACGTCTTTGGGGCAATGAGTTGATTCGTGATAATGATGATGTATTATATTTGCCCTCTATGGCCAAAAATGGTATTCAATATTTACGTGACTTGGTAAATCCGAAATCTCGTAGATGGATTGCGATGCAAGATGTAGCAAGAATAACATCAATGAGACATATTGATGCTCAGCGCTTATTTGTTAGAATAAAGAATGCAATACCTGGTGTATGGTTCAAATTGCCGAAAGCACGTGGCAACATTGATATGTTGCAGCCAACATTAGTATTTATGTCAGAACATAAAAAATACAACATGGCATCTAGAGACTGGTATAGAATTCTAATGCAAAGTCGGAAACAGACTCCTATTGTGGTTAGGCATTGGAACAATTTAGGATGCACGCCAAAGAACTGGAAAAATGCCTGGAAAGCAATACATCTACCTTGTCTACCAGGAAATGCACGGGACCTGGCATGACGATTACTCCATCGAAGTCTATGGGTCGGTCATCTTACTTATATGTGTAAAATATCAAGTACATACCGGTGCTTATTATGTAATACTGAGGAGGAAACGATAGACCATCTATCTACTCAGTGTCGCATAACTACAGGCTTTTGGGTATATATCAATATGCTCCTTGCTAAATTTGGAACCAAATATGTGTATTTAGTGGCTGAAACAATTTTGTTCAAAGATTGCTCAACTATCGGACGAATCATTAATAGCAAGGAGAAAGAATTGCTAATAACCCTGTTATCTGTAGGAGTGTGGGGCATCTGGAAGCATCGGTGTTCAGAGGCCAGAGATAAAACCGGCAACAACCATTAGAGAGCCATACAAGCTATATTTCGATCATTGTTGATAAACTGCATTCATTGTGAATTTTACAGGCTAGTAGAACATGGGAGAGAAAGTAGATTTAAAGACGTATGGTGCAAAACTGGCATAGTATCAATTGAATACGGATATCTTAAATTATCAGAAGCGGAACTTGTATAAGCTAGCACACTCGCTGCTTGCTGTATATTGATAAATGCTATTTTAATTTAATTTAATTTCCTTTATTTTAAAATTGTAATGCCTTAGGAGACTCTAATCTTGACGAATATCCTAACCTTGGGATCAGAATATTTAAATATCAAATGAGCATTATGTCAATATTCTGGAGGTGATCCGATTTTCAAGTTAACAATTAGCTTCCTGTTGTAAATATTTACAGTAGGTGTATTTGTTCCAGGGTAATTTGCAAAAACTTACAATGAAGTAAATTTAGAATGTGAACCCAGAGCGCCATCTAAGTAATCATAGTTTGTATACGTTTGCTTTGTGCATTATATTATATAAAGGCTACTACGTCCGTTGGGTATTTAATAATCGGCTAACTGACGTCAATGAGTGACTTTTTGTTACTTATTGACGAGTCACCTCGCCACTTGTTGGCGAGCTGCACTCGCCATTTGGCCTACTACTATACGGTGTGCTATGTTAAACTACATATGATCTACTTAGCCTGCCGGTCATGAATCGGCTCAATGGCATCAATGATTAGCAGTAGCTTACTGCTAATTATTGATGAGTGGCTTTACCACTTGTTGGTTAGCTATGCTCGACATCTTTAACCTGCTATAAGAGGTCTCGTGATATAGAGTCCATCCCGGGTCAAAATTGAAATCGATATGTACTCTGAGAGAACTGCCAAAATACTCACACATATGGCATTCTATTTTTTTTACAAAACTACATAATATTTATCCATTTTGTGATGGATTTAGATATTGTATATTCATCCAACAAAGCGGTCCATTTCTAACTATGCCCGTCCATTTCTAGCTAAGCTCCGCCAACTTATCTCCGCGCGTTGACATTGATGTATATACTTTGAAGCCTGACTTCCCAGTATCCCATTTTCAAGATAACTATACAGCTAAGCTGTTGAATATTTTGAAACTAATTTGGCTGGGTACTTTTGCTGCCTATGAAACTAGTAAAGCCATCAAAGACAATTCGTACACTTGACATACATTTTAATGTCCATGACAGACGTAGATACGTTACTACGCATTGTGACGTTAGCCTACACATCACGTAATTGAGTGTGAAGACATACACTTGAGTGGCATATCCCTCAATTATAACAATTATTATTATAGCACGGGTAGGATGGGACCTGTTCCCATCACCCATCCCCACTTCAGCCGACATCCACCCAAACCACCTTTGGATCGCCCACTGTCTTAAATAGCCATCATAGCGCGGCATCCCCAAAAGCTTTTTCACACAGCAACTGACCATATACAAAATGGCAATATTTTTCTAGATACAGCGGTCAACCCTTCATGTGTAAACAGCGCCTCAAAGAGCTCGAAAGGCTACTAATATAAATTAACATTTTACTTTTATTGGTCAAGCTTTTGCAGGCCAAGAGAAGACATTTTCTCTTGTAAATTTACCTGTGAAGAACATTCATCAAAACCAGAGCAGATACTGTTTTCGACAGGCTTGATCATCAAACGTCTAATGGTCAAGAAAAGTCACGTTTGTGTCGCTTTGACGGAACTTTTAAAATTTACAACTGGAATGACTCGATCGATTACAAAAACTGTCATTTCTGTGCCAAATATTAAAAAATAGTCCTCTCTTGGTCCACAAATTGGCATTCCTCAAGACCACTGCAAATGCCGTTTGACATTATTGACCATGAGCGGTTAAGTTGACACAAAAGAGGGATCAAATTACTCAACGTGTACCACTTGTAGAGACTGTTACTATATCATTATTCTTACAGGATGCGCTTTGCTTCCAAGACGATGCCAGGGATTTCTATTGCCGCAGCCACGTGGTTATCTGTATAACGCCGCCACGGGAGAATGTTACGAGGGAATGTGTGGGCCATTTGCGTCCGAATCTCTATGCGAATCTGTGTGCGGTAAGTTCATTCGCCCCTGCCTATAACGGAATTCAGATTTTGCTTGCGAAGCGACAATTTTTCTTTATCACGCGTTGTCATAGAAAAAAACATGTCGTAAAGAATATCCGTATCCAAAGCAATTTCTCAACAGTCGGTCGGTCGGTCGGTCTGTTTTTTATCCGGGGCATATCACCGGTATCCTATGACAAAATTAGCGCATACATTCATATTATGAGCGGTTAGGAAAATGTGTAATTCGTGGTCAAAATGTCCAAAATAGAGGTCACGTGGTCAATTAGTGCATACCGGAATACAACATTTGTCGATAACTCTGCAATGCAAGAGGTAGAATCATCATATCGGCGACATACATACATATATCTTGCGGTTAGAACTAAAATTCTATTTCACTAAGCGCATCCTGAAATCCTGAAAGACAGGTTTTAGCAATAAATCGGGAATGAAAGAAGGTAAAATCACAAAATTTGGCTCATCCATTTATATCATATGTGGATAGAAGTTGTATGAGCTTCAGCACAAAGCATCACATATCTAGGTCACGGGATCACAAAGTGCATAATGGGATTTTGGCCATAAATCTGGAATGCAGGAAAGACGAATCATCAGATTTAGCACGCCCCTTCAGATAGCAAAAGCTTAAGATTGCTTTGAGTTTGAGGTCAACGGACCGACAATCTGGGTCATGGGGGTCACGAAGTGCATTGTCAAGCAAGAGCATAAATGCATGAGTCAGCATCCCCGTCGAGTGCATTATTATTATTATTATTATTATTATTATTATTATTATTATTATTATTATTATTATTATTATTTCAGCTTCAAGCCTTCAAGAGGCATGCGCAGACCCTCCTCCAACACTGGCAGTACAAGTGCCCGGCTCTTATTATAAGTGTACTATGTACCTGCCAATGACACGTGCCGTGCTTACATGACAGTAGACACCACTACCCGGAACCACTTTGACAATCAGCTTGATTGCGTGCTTGCTGATTGTCAAAGTGGTTCCGGGTAGTATATATATGCTACAAATGAACCTTTCGAGTTTTAGCCATGACCCGACCATCACTAGCTAAGCTCCACCCACACCCCGCTCTTGTTGGGATCGATCAATCCCTGAACTCCCTGATTATCAATTTGCAGAAAAATAAACAGGTCAACTGTTAAATGTTTTGAAACTAATTTGACTTGGCACTGGTGATGCCTATGGCAGCAGCAGCATCCAGTCAAATTAGTTTTAAAATATTCAACAGAATGTTTATTAAATGGTAACAAGAGCCATCAGAAGACGGCATATCTCCGCGGATCCAAACATTTCAGATAAACATACATCCTAGCTAAACTGTAGTTCTGTTGACATCTTGAAATGATTGCCACAGATGGATGGGCCGACAGACTGACACACATACATTCTACGCAGCCGCATGGATGTACAGGCATACGGAGAGCACATGCACATCTTCAAGTGGTAATGAGAATCCTTACTAAGTTTCAATAAAATCACAGCTAAATTGTATGAGTTGTGTTGACAAGAAGTGATTGGTACTGCAGTGTATGTATCGGCTTACAGGTATTTAAAGGGCGATAACGCTGTAATGAATAATTTTCTGGCAGCAAAAAACGCACATGCACATCCTCGGATGGTAATGACTAGATGTACCATGTTTCAAAAGAATTGTAACTAAACTGTCGGAGTTGCATTGACAAGGATGGACCGACATACGAACATACATTTTGGACAGATGGGTGGATGTGCAAGTATATGGATAGCACATGCACATCTTCAGGTCTTAATGATAACACTTAACAAGTTTCAAAAGAATCGCAACTAAACTGTAGGAGCAGTTGCGTTGACAAATGATTGGCAATGCAGTTTATGTATCGACTTTAAGATATATAAAGGGGGATAACTCTGTAATGAACAATATTTCGGACGCGAAAAAAGCACATGCACATCCGCACATGATAATGATAATGTGAACGAAATTTTAAGTTAATCCATTGAGACCGCTAGGAGGAGTTGCGTTGACAAGACGGGGACAGACGGAGGGACGGATGGACGGACAGCCGGATGGACTGACAGACAGACGGACGGATGGACATGCTGATCGCTATATCGTCGCCCCCCCCCCCCCCCCCCCGTCTTCCAGACCGGGGAGATAAAAACATACAATTCGCACACCGGGTCGAACTATTAAGGTAAAAGGCGAACTATAGCGAGCCATTCATGACGTCATGATTATGACGTCATCATTCACGTCACGTAGCTGATTATGACGCCATATGACTTCATATGGTGGATGGAAAGGTCCATTGTGACTCTACTTGTAAATCCATAGCTATGCATTCTAGTTTCATCCAATTCGTCCTCTAGCTGATAGAACATACCGATTTACGATCTCATTTCCATGTCACCATAAATTCTAATTAACATTTTTTCACGATGGCGTTCCAGATTAGCAAAATACGGACAATCATATAACTAAGCTGTTGAATACCTTGGCACTAACTTGACAGCATATTGTCACGGAACGGAACGTGTTGCCAATCAGCTTCAGAACACGACAGTTTCTCCATCCAAACAATGAAATGTCCTTCAATGTGTTGTAAGGCGCTTTTAGAGAGCAAATTATGACTTGTATGTTCTGGGTTCCCTAGTTTTAGTGGCGCGTTGATGGCGTGTTTTTTAAAATGTGATAAACTAAATTGGTGGCTGAAGAGAGATATCCCCAATTGGAGGTATTCCCAATTGGAGGATCATCGCCAACTATACAGACCAGGGTGCGGTTTCACGAAACTTCTTAAGATTTATAACTTAAGCAAAGCAAATTTGCTGAGTTGAGCAAAAAATCTTAAGGTGTTTCTCGAAACGCGCTAAGTTCAAAACGTGATTTGCTTATCTTAGCAAACTCTTAAGCAAGGAATCGCAAGAGAAATGATTTGGAGTCGGGTACAAAGCTATACTTTGACGCAAATCCGAGTTTTATCACGGCTCTGATAAGCAGGTGCTTTCAGAGAAGCTTTTTCTATATGAAAAAAATTGCTCATCACCCGTCATCGCCTAGTTTTCATTACATTGTATTTTCGCATTTTGTGAGTTTGTTGTAAAATCCCAGATGGCATTGTGACGTCATAAATATGACATCACAGACTCGCAGCTATCGGATGACGTATGCCAATGCGTTGTTTATTATCATTGAGCCATCCCGAACATTACGACGTCGCATCAGTTAATACCGGTATTATACGCCATTGCGGATAAACAATATAATTCTTCTCGGTGTTTCCACAATCTGTTTATTATAAATATATTATACGTCACAATAGCTGCAAGCAAACTAAAAATTGAGAATCTCTTTATGAATGAATCCAAAACAGAGTTCACCCACATATAGCTATCGACAAAGCATGAAAACTATATAAAACCGAGGACCCACTTCGTGGCGGCGAACCATGGAGGAAAAGTACAATCTTCCAAGGCTCACTGTTTTGCAGTACTGCTGACATTTCTGCACGCTGCGTCATGGGGAACATAGCTTTTCAGTCCTTCTGGAAGCTATGGATTCGTAGATCAAAGATGGCCTTGATAAAGAGGCTACGTTTATACAATGCAACCTGCGTATCCTTGATTCCTGTGACGTCACAGCTGGAGCGCCATGGCCAATCAGCGAGCGCACTTAAGAGGCTGGGAAACAGGTCACGTGACGCGCTATCGTACCTATGCGCTGAGAGCATGCATGTGCTAAGCCTATGGGGTTAAATAATTTTGAAAGCAATTTGCTGGCTCATTTAGCCATAACTCGGGCAATTCTTAACCGACTTTAAAATAGTAAAGAGTTTTGGAATCCTCGCTTCATTCTGGTCATGATCAAGACCAAGAACGGCGAGAAAGCTGTAATTTAAGGTAATTACGTGTACCAACTCGGTACAAAATAAGATGATTTCTTTGCCCAATGCTAACGCGCGTTGTCTAGCAATCTCTGACGCCCGCGCATGCGCGCTAGGCGATCTCGTGAACCTCTCATATACGGCCCTATACACGCGTATCATCCTACGCATGGGGAGCGTTTGGAATATACCCGGCCCGGCTGTTCCGTACCCAGACTGGCAGGGATGGTCCGTACCTGACCGGTCGATCCGCGCTACAAATATGATGATAGGATGTCCGTCGTTGATACTGATATTTCAATCAATATTCGGACGCATGATTGCCAGTCGGATATGACTGTATATCGTTGCGAATATGGGTATGTGTTAATATCGTATGCCACTAAAACGGGTGTCCGCTACCGCCATATGCGTACTGATTCTGATATCGCAAAGTATCAACACTTGCCGATTGTAGATCTAGCGACGCAAGAATTTAATGAGAAAGTGAGCAAGTGGCCCAAGAAAAATGTAAGTAGAAGAAATATATTTAATTAGGTTATGACGGATATACTTACTTTTTCAATTTTAATTTTAATGTTAATTGGTACACTAAACTGCTGAGGCTTAAACTATGAAGTCTATCACTGTTCTCTATTGAATGTAATAGCAGATAAGGACATAGATATTATTAAGCTATAGAAAACTAAATTATGGAAAACAGAAGACCTAGAAAAATCAAAGGAGTTAACAAATGGTGAAATATTTTAATCACCTGCCGTTGAATCTAGTGCTGGTGTGGTAATTGTTTCTTCCAAAGGCGCTGGGCTCTATATACATTATTAGTTCATCGTTTGATGCTAATGGCCAATGGGTCAAAGTCAGTATCAACATTGCAGGTTTTAAATACACTTTAATTTCTGCGTCAGCTTCTCTTTCACAAGGATGCAGGTTTTTTTTTTCAAACCTCAAGACGACGGTATGCGAGAATTCTGATAACATTAACGTGTGTGGTGATTTTAACTACGCTAAGGATGGAGTTCGGGATAGGAGTTCACTTGCA
Organism: Chaetoderma sp. LZ-2023a; assembly: GCA_034401795.1. Lineage (NCBI taxonomy): Eukaryota > Metazoa > Mollusca > Caudofoveata > Chaetodermatida > Chaetodermatidae > Chaetoderma > Chaetoderma sp. LZ-2023a. The sequence continues at coordinate 45,904,109 of CM067367.1, forward strand.
GCGTACAATGATACATCGCACTTCATACATAACGATTTATGTGATAAAGAGCATTTAATTGATAGCTATCGCATATTATATCCTGATGAGCGTGATCATACACGGCATTCGAATAATGCAAGGTTCAAAGCGTGTTAAAATGTAATCGTGTTAATGCAGGTGTACATTCTGTCTCGTTCTCCAACCACTGCATATTTCACATAACACTTGATAATGCTGCGTGGATTAAACACGGTCAAGGCTTTTGGAAGTTTAACAATTCTTTGTTAAGCGATGTCAAATGTTAAAGGTTTCTGGAATTATAAACTTCATAACAAAGATTCTCACGTCAATTTAATATTCTGGTGGAAAGATGTCAAGATGGGGTTTGCTCAGGTTTCCAAATAATATGTGATAGGCAAAGCTCGGGAAAGACGCAAGGAAAGGAAAATGCGTGAGTGGTCATTGACTTTACTAAATCACAAAGACGTGAACAGTGATATTGGGTCTATTGAAAATCTCAATGAAGTGAAATAAAAAAGGTCTGAACGTGGTAGATATAAGGCTGAAGGCGCAATAACAAGAAGTAGGGCATTACTCTATGTTGAAAGAAAAAACCCAACAAAGTATGTCTTCAGTCTAGAAAACGCACGAGGTGTCGAAAAGTTAATACAGAGTTTATATGGCAATGATATAAAATGTACGTTTCAAAATGAGATTATGGCAACAGTGGAAACATTTTACCAAACGTTGTACATGTCAGATGGTATCAATGAAGTGATGTTGCTCAATGTTGAAACACTTTGTCAGAAATGAATAGTGAATTTTGTGATCTTCCATCATCATTAGAAGAGTTAAGCACACCATTAAATAACATGGAACGAGATAAAGCACCAGGCAGTAATGGGTTTAGTGTTGAATTCTACCAGGCATTTTGGCAACTGATTGGGCCTGAGATCCTACAAGACATTAATGTAATTTTTTCAATAAGTAGGCTTCCAATTTCAATGTCGGAGGCTTATACACGACATATATTCAAAAAGGAGATTGGGATAATGCAAGCAATTGCCGGCCTATCTCGCTTTTCGCTGTAGATTACCAAATTATTTCGAAAGTTCTGGCTAGGAAACTTACAACTCTCCTGGATGAAGTGATTCATCCTGATCTGTACCTGGCTGGTCAATTTTAACAAACACATTTTTAATTAGAGAGATTTTACAGCTAGTTGAAAATGACAATATCCTAGGTGCTATTGTCGCCTTAGATAATGAAAAAGCTTTTGATAGACTAGGGTAGGATTTTTTAAATATATAATCACTTAGTCATATTTGTTCAGGTTCATATTTCATTAAATGGATCAACATTGTGTACAGTGGAAGCAATAGTAAATATTCAGTTAATGATTATATTAGCAAAGTCGTAATTTTAGAGCGTGTTGTGCGGCAAGGCTATTCGTTGTTTCCCTTGCTTTATACTATAGCTATGGAAACCTTAGGCTCAGCCCTTAGAAAAGATCCAGCATTCCAGCGTATTTGCGTGCAGGGTGGCAGCAAACCAGTAAAGGTGTCACAATACTCAACTGTCTTTGCGGGGTCTGATTCTTATTTTAAGTATTCTGATAGCATTCTAGATAAGTTTCAAATGTTCTCTGGTCTGAGAATTAATAAGAACAACTCGACTGGCTTATTTCTAGGCCAGTTGAAGAGTAGGCGTGATCAACCACTTAATATTCAGTGGATGAATTAATCAATTAAGATTTGAGGGATATATTTAGTGCCATCGGTGGAGAAATTTTGAACTCCGACCATAAAATTGCACAAACGAAACAAACAATTAACGGTCCATATTCACAGCAGAATGGTTCAAAATAAAATTGTTTAAATTGTATACTTTTAGAGGCTTAAATTGTGTGCCTAGATGTAATGAAGCGAAATAAATCTTAGCATATGATGATTTCATTACGCAGAAATCCAAATTCACAACTAAACCTACGAAATTTATGTATATGGAATGAAATCATCACATCTTAAGATTTATTTCGTTTCATTACATTGAGATATTCAATTTAAGCCTCTAAAGGTATATAATTTCACAAATTTTATTTTCGAGCATTTTGGTGTGAATATGCACCTTTAATACCTGGACACGTCGACATTTAACCATTTTTGACAGAGCATTGGTCATAAATACGTCGATCCTGTTATGGTCATGGTATACTGCTTCTGCAGTTCATATGCCTCAGCAGGTTGAACATGAAATTAATAAAGTTATTCTAGCGTATTTACGGGAAGTCAACATGCCTGATTTCTCAAGAGATTTGTACAAACGCCTTTTTTCAGTGAGGCCTAAATTTTGCCGATGCTAGAATAAAATGCATATCGATATGGTTTCTGAATATGTTATTATATTCGGATATCCAGTGGCAAAACGTATCTCGATGTATTTTGAAAACAATTTGACAGAAAGTTGTTGGTGGCTCTGCCACCAACAACTTTCAGTCAAATTGTTTTCAAAATATTTAGCAAGTCAAGAGTTTTCACTCATTGAAATTATTGGCTAGTGGCTTGTAGCAACGAGACAATTAAAATGTAAATTCGCAAAAGACACTTCAGATGCTTACTATTGGTCCCTTGTCCCTTTCGTGTCGGAGATACGTCATTTGATTGCGACGTCAGATAACAAATGAAGTAATTTACTTATGACGTCTGATACTTGCGTGGCAAATTGGATCTTTACATTCGAAGCGAATATTTATTATGATGTGACTGAAGGATCCTTATTTAAATTATAATTATATAGCATCACGGGAAGCAATACAATTATGGTTAGATTATATCATTATTATTCCCTAGCTATAGTTCAGCTCAGAAATAACTCAACGTGCTTCCAAACAAAATACGACGCGATGATCAATATTTTGGACATAATTGTATAAGAGTCATAACTGCATCACGCAGCTGGGCTTTCAATCTAACTATGTTCAAAATATGCAAGGGTACATTTCTTATATCGTATTCAAAATAATACTAAATAACATGTTGCTTTTTTTATTTTGGAAACGTTTGAACTGATTTATCGGCTTACTATATCTGAGATAGTGGCCTTTAATCCTTTAATTATTAGAGACCGGAAAAGACAATCTCTTTACGATGTAAAGAATATTCAGTTGACTGCAGCAGTTTCCAGTCAAATAAGTTTCAAAATATGCCACACCATTCCTGTCTAGTTGTCTTGACTTTAAAAGGTCACAGGGTTAAATAGATGTACGTACATGTAATCATCATCATTCATCATTAATCATCATCATCATCATCATCATCGTCGTCGTCGTCGTCGTCGTCGTCGTCGTCGTCAACATCATCATCATCATCATCATCATCATCATGCATCATCATCGTCAACATCATCATTCATCATCATCATCATCATCATCATCATCATCCGCATCACCATCAGCACCACCATCAACACAGCCACCATTAATTTTTTTTTTTTTTTTTTTATAGATACAGGATTGGATGGTAGATTTGAGCGGCAGATACAAAGGCATTGTTTCACTTTTCAATGTAACAAAATCCTATGAAGGCCGTTCATTGATAGGACCGAAGGTGAATCATTATATTGGTCTTAATGGACATCCTTAAGATTAACAAATGGCACACAAGTGTAAGCAAGCACACACATGGTGCACACATATAGGTCCACGCATGTGGAATCTCTCCTGGCAATAAATACACACTACAGATAAATATATGTTTGTTCTTTTCTATCACCTTATTATCATGACTTAAAATGAACGTGTAAAATGTTATTATACCGTTTCAGATTAGCCTTAAATCTGAAGAAACTTCGAAGCAGAAAACTCGCCCTATTTTCTTCTTCCATGGTGGAATCCATGCACGAGAATGGATCGGCCCAGCTACCGTTATTTATATGACACAAAAGGTATTTTATCCGAGCATAGTCAGATCAGTTCGAGAGAGACCTAGCATTTTCCTATTTAGGGTGGGGATTGGGAACTCATGAGCCACAAATTTGATTGTCTTTGCCAACTATCTTAGAGCAACAGACTCTGTTTTTGAGTTTTTTATAGCACATAGAGTAGACCTAGTATCAATGTAGCAAAATAAAGTCCTGTTTGATTTGACTGTTAACTTTCTGTTTTGCATAAACATCTATCTATGAATTAATGGGAGTAGGGTCCGATCTGTCACTCAATTATTTGACGTCATAATTAGAATATGCCACTTGGTAGTTGGCGTCATAATCAAAATAACGTAATTCCGTCAGGAACTCGAAAGGTCCGTCACGAATCCGTATGAATTATATGTCTTTTGGTGCATTTAAAATTTCATAAACATTCGGTCACGGACAGCAACAGCACCCAATCAAATTAGTTTCAACATATTTAACAGCTTATGCTTATCTAGTTACTTTAACATTTAGATTCTGGGAATTCATGTTCCCAAGTTTTAAATCGAATCCGACATGCATAAAAAGTAGCCACGTCTTAGCTAGAAATGGGCGAGGCATAGTGGGAGATCTCTATATTAATCTGTTGTCGACCTTTCTATACTATAATGGTTAACAAGTTCCACTCGATTCTATAACCGATTTCCAGTTTGAAAACAGCATTAACCAGCATATTTCATTAATGAGCAACATCACTCTACCTTTCAATGATCAATAGACCTTTCCAGTTTTAGCCATGTCCCGCCCATCTCTAGCTAAGCTCCACCCAGACCTCGCTAGTGCTGGAATCGATAGATCTCTGAGCTCCGTGACTATCAATTTCCAGAAAACTATACATGTAAGCTGTTGAATATTTTGAAACTAATTTGACTGGGCGCCTAGTCAAATTAATTTCAAAATATTCAACAGCATGTTTATTAAATAGTAAAGACATACAATTCGTACAACAGCGCTTAGCCCGTCATCAATTATGAGTTCGTGACGCACTTATCGACATCATTCAGGATGACATTGCTTATGACGTCATCCTACATGTTACGTAGTTGATTATGACGTCACATGATGGATGAAGAAACTAGAAAGTTCCATTAACCATTGGCTGCATTATGATATGGGTAAGTTATGACTCGAGTAACATTACAGTAGATGCGCACGCTTATTCTCTCTTCTGTTTAGCTTGTGGAACAATATGGCGTCGATCACGCGGTGACAAATGTCATGGATTACTTTGATTGGTACATTATACCTGTAGTTAATGTGGACGGATATGAATATTCCTGGAAACATGTGAGTTACTACTACTGCTGCTGCTGCTGCTGCTACTGTTACTGCTACTACTACTACTACTACTACTGCTGCTGCTGCTGCTGCTGCTGCTGCTGCTACTACTACTACTACTACTACTACTACTACTACGACTACTACTACTACTACTACTACTACTACTACCGCTGCCGCTGCCGCTGCCGCGGCTGTTGTTGTTATTAGTGTTATTGTTGTTGTTTTTGTTGTTGTTGTTGTTGTTGTTGTTGTTTCTGCCGCTGTTGACGCTGTCGCTGCAGCTGCTGCTGTTGTCGTCGTCGACGCGGTCGTCCTTGTTGTTGTTGTTGTTACTGTTGTTGTTGCTGCCGCCGCCGCCGACGACAATGATGATGATGATGATGATGATGATGATGATGATGATGATGATGATGACGATTGCATTGTCTTCTATGCTGTGCTGTCCCTTCTCTAATGATCATAATTGTACCCAGCGTTGCTGCAAAATGTCGCTATTTATAACAGATCATTATCAGTAACGTCTACCAAGCGTTCCTATGCATAAAATCATGGGACATTGTGCCATGATTTTATGCGAAGGAACAGTGGGTAGGTGACATATAAAGTCATATCTACTATGTTAGGTTAATGGGTGCTAACTTCCCTCTTCAATAGGATCGGATGTGGCCCAAAACCCGAACTCCTCATGGCACATGTTTTGGAGTGGACCCTAACAGAAACTTCGACTACAAATGGAACCGTAAGTCATCGTGTTAGTTCGGTAACAATGAAAACGGTGGTTAACTGTCTGCGTGCTGAATATTCTAACAGTATTAAGCTAGGTGTTGATTGCTGAAATTTGAAAACGGTTGGCAATTTAAAAATTAACCATTTCAGCGATGAATTTCTCATATCTCATTTCATGTCAACCATTCAGGAAAACTGTATGCCAGAAGGGTGTGAGTCAATAGCTCCCTCAAGTTCAATCTAGTTTCTCTTGTGTACAATGTTTCTATGGATCTACAATGCTGCAAACGCAGACTTCCTCTCTATGATTTAGTTATACCCAGTGTTCACTCTGCTCATCCCAACGGATGCAAACAGAAATACATTAACGTGTGTTTTAATAGCTATATTAGGAGCACTAAATCATAGTAAGCAGATATAGTCGGTCAGGGAATGCACGGCAGTTACATTAAAAATGTCTTTGTGTCACTATATCGTATTTCGCCTACCAAAGCAATATATAATCTTTATAGGCAGGACTGACGAGGTGGACATTTCCATGCTTGTATTTTATCTTCTGTGCACTGTGTATATATCTAAAATGTTTGATTCTACAATATGAACTTTCGAACATGGTTTTCTTACCACTGCCATGTAGCTGATTGTCTACATACAGCAGGAGACAGTAGTCATTACTTCAGCTACACAGTGGGAAGACTGAATGTTGAGGACCAGAATGGACCTTTCCGGTTTTAACTCTGCCCGCCCATCTCTAGCAAAGCTCCACCAGATCCATCGATCTCTGAACACCCTGAGTATAAATTTCCAAAAAAAACTACACAGGTAAGCTGTTGAATATTTTGAAACTAATTTGACTGGGTGCTGTTGCTGCCTAAGACAGTTTCAAAATATTCAACAGCATGTTTATTAAATAGTAGAGACATACAATTCTTACAACGTGTCAGACTATTTAAGATTTGATGACGGTCTATATGGAACGCTTTGTGACATAATGATCGTAACGGCATCATACACACGCTTAGCTGATTATGACGTCATACAAGGTCAGATGATGGATGGATATTCTGGAAAGAATTAGACATATGGGGTCTACAGATCCAGAAAGAAATGGATTCCTAGACATTCACGTAAGCCTACATGGCCAAGCAATTCAATCATTGTCAGACTTAGAAATAATTTACTAATAAAAATTGTTCGATGAATTCCAGAGTGGCATACCAAATGTGTGAAAACTTAAGAAGATTTGGGGTGTCCCAGTGTGATAGAAAGAAGTTGATTACTGGGAGGATTCAAATTCTGGTGCTATCAGTATGGCCTTCTCGCTATCAAGGCTTATTTGGCCAATTGCAGTGAATGATTTTTGACACTGGAATCCGTCGAAATAAAGATTTGTAGGCTTGCTACAGGGTATAACAGAAATTGTGTTATAGAGTAGGACAGCTAAACTGCAGAAACCACTCAGGCCATTTTAGAGGAGTACAAACTGACAAAATTGGAACATATATCATGCTCAGGAACTCTAAGGATGAGAAGGTTAAGAGAGGCGCGGTTCATGCTATCAGAGAAGAGGGGTGGGGAGGGTGTGGAAGAAGCGATTGACAGCAAAGTATAGATTGAAGCACAATAAACTTGCTAGAGTATGCCAAGCCAGACACCTCAGAATTGAGCACACGCAGGTGTGAAACTGCAGATTAGCTATTAAAAGAGAGAGAGGGAGAGAGGGAGACGGAGAGAAAGAGAGAGAGAGAGAGAGAGAGAGAGAGAGAGAGAGAGAGAGAGAGAGAGAGAGGGAGAGAGAGAGAGAGAGAGGGGTGAGGGAGGGAAGGGGAGGGAAGGAGGGAGGGAGGGAGGGAGAGAGAGAGATGTGACGGTTGGTTTTACAGGATGGTCAACTTGAGGAGGAAGGTAGCAGAATTGTCAGAACAATAGGGATGGGTAAGCAAGGAACGTGGAGGGGTAGGAAGGAGTCAGACCCCGTCATATTACATAGGATAGCTTATGCAGGGATAAGTGTTCTCTTGCAAATTCTGGTCATGCTAAAGAGTGTTTATGATGAGCCTCCTTCCCCAGACATCCAGAAAACATGAATAAGATGAGAAGTGTTGACCAAATGTATATGCTAAGAATGGAACACGGAACCAAGTGATGCCAAAAGGATGGCTAACTGCAATCTGAGTAGTAAGGCGCCACTGGAGGGACTGCTACCAGTCTTGATAAATGTTTTAGGAAAGAAGAACGGAGAGAAGCTGCGCCAGAAAGAAAGACCCACAATTCATCAATTTTGTCAGAGAAGGAAGTAAGCAAGCGCCTACAAGTAAGTGATTTCGTCAGAGCAAAGTGGGTTTTGAGATCAGCACTGAAGTGGCACACGAAAATGGACTTCAAACGTAGCTGTTTCTCGCGTTACGCATAGCAACCCAAATTCTATGCTCTAATATAGGGCTCTCCTGTGGAGGTAGGGTGGTGCAAAGCCTTCGTGCCATTGCCTCTGTAGAACATGGTTAGAGAACGAAGAGTGATATGGTCAAAGATTAAAACAACAGTGAAGTCAGTGACAGATGTAGCTGAGAAGGCATCGAATGGGCTTCGGTTGAGAAGTGTTATAGTCAGTGTGACGCCGGAGTTGCGAAGAGGTCTGCAACCAAATGGAAACTGGCCTGTATTATTGCCCCGCCAGTATGAAAGAGTCCGCGCATATGTGGGGCGGGGAGGGGGGGGGGGTTGCGACATCCTGGTAATGCTTGGTCCTTCTTGATGAGAGTTGCATGCCAGCATCAATAATATCAATCTGTGATATTTAAACATCAATGCATCATCATTTCACAATACAATTACAATCCCAGCAGTGCAAAGTAGTATGTTATGCATGTCCTTGCAAGTCAACTGAAATGATTTTGCATATTTGTCAAGCTCATAGCGTTAAATGGCATAGCCTTTTGATGATTAGGTCATGCTTCTTTGTGTTGATACCTTGTGCCTACTAGAGTACTACCAGTAGTGTTTGCCATGTACGCATCTGTGAAGCAATGGCCGGTGTTGCCATGACCCAATGGCTGCTAGACAATCACATGTCAGTATGTCGAATAGTAACCATGTCGAATTCATCACATTGAAATCAAATCAAATTCATTGTATTCTCTGATCGGTTGTATTTATTTACTATGTGTTAATGCTCCTAAGCTAGCCTTTATAGACAAACCTTACTTTATTTCTATTTGGATCCTCTGGACTGAGCACAGATGACACTACATGCATGTAGAATTAAATATAGCGGTATACAGTGCAACTTTGCAGAATTCTTGGAACAGTCACAATAAAGTAGCAACAACGTCAACCTATGTGCCGAATCTGCTGATTCTCTATTCTTGTATCTTGAACTAGATATTTGAATTTAAACCTCAAACTGTAAGTATTTCTGCCTATTGGTGTTATGAATTCATGTGCTAACTTACGTGGGTCTAGCTTCGTGGACTCCTGGGTTATGCTGGAGAGAGACATACAGACAGGCAGACATATAACACTGACGACAATATTCACGCTGTCCTTAACAGACATTACAAACATATATTATTGTTTAATTCCGTGTTAGTAGGGCCTATTTATTCTACTACGCAGTACTTAGCTTGGATAAAATAAAGCCCACATGCATAGTTAACGGATGAATTAGGAGACATTGAGAGAATACTACACAAAATGTGCATATTTATGTGTTTACTGGACAAATATTATTACAATGCACAAAACAAATTCCCAGACAGCCGCCATAGTTTTTATTGTTCCTTTGGTTATCCTAAAGACATCCAGGTGGGTGGCTTGCTTTCATCGCAGAATTATCACAGGATTTTACATGCTCCCTGACTAAATAGAGTTTAACCAAATTATTTCTTATTTTAGATGGAGGAGTCAGTACTGATCCATGTGATGACACCTATATGGGACCCAAGCCGTTTTCCGAACAAGAAGTCAAAGGGTTAGCAGACTTTGTTAAGTCGCGTGCACGAAACATACGGGTGTATATAGATTTCCATAGTTATGCACAGCAATGGATGTCGCCATTGGGGATACACTTATGACCTTCCAGCGGAGTTCAAACAACAGGTGCATAAAATAAGTAAAAGGAAAAGCATAGCAAAGAATTTGCATGGAGTCAAGATCTTTTGAAAAGACATGGACATAAACTCTGTGGGAGTTACATATTACCATAGCATTAAATTGTCTATAAGATTAGTTAAAATTTAAATGGAAATAATACTTCAGCAATCTTTGTTCAGCTCTCATCAAGTTCTATGTGTGAATGCGTTCTGGCATTTTTATTATTATTATTATTATTATTATTATTATTATTATTTCCAAACGCCTACCAGGCTAGAGGGTGGAGTCATCTATAACCTACCCAAGCTCATCAGCGACACTGACACTCAAATGTCATAGAAAAGGCCCTTGGGAAGCAGATAAATAACATCGGCGTCAGTTCCGTTCCAAAGCCAAACCTAATCAAAATACTGAAATGTATGGAATCAATAGCTACCAGCACCATATGAGTTCCATAAAAAACCCCGAACTAGGTATACTGGTGACCCTGTAGTAGTAAAATTACCAGCAGAGCAGAAGTCATTACGGTTGCACACCTATTAAAGTGGCCAGACTTAAGACCGCACCAGACTACGCAAGGAACGCAATAACATTCTGCGCCACATCAGTGAATGCTTAAAAGATCTCGGTATTAAACAAGCAGACATCCTGACAGATGAAATCACCGCCACGGATGATTGTCACAAAATGTTTCGCGCTGCCCGAGCCCTGAGAATTACTGACTGCACACCACCACTCACGGTACATAACTCTGAAGGACACTTTATCAGGACTGACCAGGGCCAAGACGAAACAGAGGTTCCACCCGTTCCCAGGTGATTAAAACAATTGAAACAGCAGCTGTTGAGAAGGCGCTCAAAGCCCTGAAATGGACGTGCGTCCGGACCTGATGGCATCAGCAATTAATTATTCATTGTCCAATTACAGCGAATTCTCTCTACAATATATGCATTACGGTCTGTCTATCTGTCTGTCTCTATTACTGTGACGTATGAACCATTCTGATATGAAGTTAGATCTATGTATGACTAAATACTACTGATCATTTATAATTTCAGGATACAGGCAGTGCATTGGCAGTAAAAGCCCTACGCTCAGTATATGGAACAGAATTTGGACACGGATCTGTCGCAAATGCGTTATGTATGTTAAGGTTATTTTTATAATAATTTTTATTATAATTATAAATAAATTGTGAACAATTTGTTTGTGTATGGATACTTTAACTAACTAGAATCTATAAGCGGAGATGACATTTTAGTTTAGGCTCGTTTTTATTAGTGCAATATAGGGGTCAACGTCTAGCTATGCCCACCCATTTCTAGCCATGCCCCGCATCCATCTTACGAGAACTGAAATCGATTTGACACTTTACAACCTGAATTCCTAGAATCTAAATATCAGAATAACTATACAAGTAAGCTTTTTGAACATTTTGAAAGTAATTTGACATGTGATGCTGCTGCCTATATAAGCAACAGCTCCCAGTCAAATTAATTTCAAAATATTCAAAAGAATGTTAATTTATAAATTCATCTAGGGCATACAATTTATACACTTTCGTGACTATTTTTAAATTTCACGATGGAGCTACGTCATGTTGATTGTGACGTCAGCTAACATTTCACGTATTTGATTATGTTGTTAAATACTTGAGTGACAGTCGGATCTCTCTATTACCAATCTGTGTAGTCATTCGAAAACACGCCGCCCCGCCAATAAGAACGATTCTAACGTTGGGGCATACGATATATCCATATATCATGATTTTTACGCAGTATTTATCCCGATGCTGTCTAGGGCAATGACATGCATCCTAGATGAAGCATTTCTATATTTAAGCTTCTAATGTCTATTTTTATTTAAGAATATCATGATATTTCCTTATTCAAACTCCATTTCCAGACCAAGAGAAAACTATTTTTGAAATTTCACCGCTGGAATGGCTGGCTCGGTTACTGAGCCAAGAATTTCAGTGGTAAATCTTCAAAAATAGTCTTCTCTTGGCCTGCAAATGGACATTCCTCAAAATCCCTCCAGAGGCCGGTTTTGGCCGGTTTCGTCAAGAAATGGTTACGAGCGTGTTAATAATCAATCAAATTATTCTTTAAACGATTCTTAAGATTTTGCGTTATTTGTCAAATTTGACTATCCTGTATTTTTCTCATACAGATCAATGCAGCGGTATATGTGTTGATTGGTTGTATTCTGTCGCCGGTATCAAGTACGCATACACAGCCGAATTACGTTACAAAGGAGAATACGGCTTCCTCCTCCCTCCAGATCAGATCATACCTAGTGGGCGAGAGACTTTCAGCGCTATAATGGCGTTAGCGAACTATACCAAGAATAATCCATAGTTCTGCTTCTTTGCAGATGTATATAAAGGATACAATTTAAGAGAATGTTATTTTGTTTGAAGAATAATTCCAGACTATTATTTGTATTAGGTAGTCAAGTGTGTAAAATTGAAAACAATTCAACCATTGAACCATTTTTTGGTGAAAACCTGCGTTGTCGTGGATCGTATACTGTGATTTGTCGCGTAGCAAATTTAGATTTTCATACCTATCCATAGCCGTCATAACACTCGCCATTTTCCTGGTTTATTATGAATAAATAAGCTAAATAAGAAATGGCATCATATTGTCAGACTTTATTTTATGTGTAAGCTAAGGTTCTCATATAGGGATGTAATTTACGAGATACTATTAATTTTTAATTTTTGTTTATTCGCTCCGCATTCTATTGTGTCATGTTTATGTTCATACAAACGCATTTATAAACTTACAGTCCGACATTCTGAAATTCCGACAGACAGGCAGTTGGCGGACAGGCAGGCAGGCAGGCGGGCAGGCAAGCAGACAGGCAGGCCCATTACGCATTAGCGTATTCTAATATGTAACGAAACCGGTTAAAACCACTCTCGCAACCGCTGAAAGCAGGTGTGCTCTAAATTGTGCGGAACTCTTCTCATACAAGTAGATTATGCCAGTATGATAGTATACGCGTAGGGCCCAACGCACTTACGCGCGCGCACATGCGCACGCACGCAAACGCGCACGAGTGAGCGCGCACACGAATACACACGAATACACGCAGCTAGTGCGTGACATTATTAAAAGACGCACATGCGAGTGCATAGTGATATAGAAGGAGCGATCACAGAGAGGTAAAAATATCAGGATTGTAAACCATCAGTTCCAGTCAATTCGTGTGGTTCGGGTAGTTAAAGGCCCTTTCATGCACGCCCACACGCCAATGCATCCTCCTATTACACGGTCTTGCCCTCCCACTAACGCTCCTGTATCGAGTCCCGTGCTTGCAGGCTTTTGATATCTGGGCTAAGTCCGCGAAACTTCATAAAATGAGGTCAGTCAACTACCGTCTATGTGAGTGCAACCTATTCCCTTAAAAATTTGTCAGGTAGATAAAATCTTCTGTCAGGTTTGCTTTCAGCATTTGTAATTTTAATAGAAATTTTAGTTGATATTAATTGACCATGACACAAAATTGGAGAGATAACTTATCTCATGGGAGGATGATCTTAGGCCCCTTTTTCATTGCCCAATCATGTTTACCTATTTCGTGGACTACATCACCTAATATATATCCAATATATCTGTTTGTATTCACACTGGTGGAAGATAATCCTGGACTGGATGATGGCGCTACCTGGTGGCGAGTGAAATGAAATGATGACGGTAGCGCTGCATGGTGGATAGCGAGAGAAAATGCGGGCACTTGCACTTTCCCTGTAGATCTGTACAAAGAAATATTTGTATTACATAGCTGGTTTATTTGATATTATCGATATAATTTTTTGCTGTTTTTACTCTACCCGATTGTAGATTTTGATGTGTTGGCGTTGTGGTGCTAGTGGTTAGATTGTTTCAAATAATAACAAATATGGGTGTCAAGGACAACATTTTGTATAAGAATTAATATACAATAATAATGGACCAAGACTGCTATATTGCATCAAAAATAATATGATTTTCCAAAATTCATGTATAGCTCTGAGCGAGAGCCTCCTTAAACACCTCACACTAGGAGGGGAAGGGCAGTTACCATGTAGTTTCTCTAGTGGCTAGAGAAGACAGAAACTGCATGCTTCGTACCAAAGGATAAAAGAGGAGAATGAAGGAACATGATAGGTTGTATAGGAAAATGGGACAAGGGGAAAGAAGTGGAATGGGAATGGTAAGGGGAATTGTTATAATGGCAAATGTGGTAACTGTAATGCAGCATAAGTGGATGGATATAGTACGGAAATGGGTTATAAGTGAATGGTGGTATGAGAATGGGGTAAGCGGAGGTATGAGTTCAGATATTCAGAATAGCTGTGGCCGTTGTTGATAAATTTTGAAAGCTATGCCCATCCCTTTCTCTAAGGTGGACTGCACCATTGGGGCGATATTATGTATAACTATACCTCAATGTTGGTAATTTAACTACTCTACTAACATTCTGGCTTGATTCTGCTGCGTACTTTGGCATGACGTATGTACGCACCAAATCAATTCAGCTTTCATGCATCACCGTCCCATCGACGCTGTAGGCCAAGGCAGAGTTATCGCACTACCTACGCCCAAGAAGCCACCTGGGCCCCCAGCCAATCTGCGGCCCATTGTGCTCCTCAACAGCATACAGAAAATCCTTTCCAATGTTACTTTCTTCCGCATCCGAGACAAGATCGATGACTTCACCGGATCATGTCAAAATGGGTTCAAACGTGGACGCAGCTGCGCAGATATTGTGTACGCTCAACGCATGCTTGTGTCGGTAGTCATATCCAAACACTGGGACTTCCACAAAATGGGTATTGGCATGTCACGAGACTTCGATGCAATTAAGTGCTCAAAGATCCTTGATGTACCATGCCAGGCCAGTTGCAATGAAGATGAGTTACGACTAGTGAGACTACTGAGAGTACGAGTCAAGTCAGTGAAGTCTGTATAGTTTGAGACATCCATCGCATCCCCACGGGGAGATGGTCTATCTCCGGTGCTTTTCAAGTGTTACCTTGCTGCTGCATTGAAATCTGTGTGACAAAGTTCCACAAGACCAAACCCCCAGTGTCGATACTGGGTATGTTACTAGACATTGAACATGCCGACGATGTGGACTTCATAGACAAGGGAAAAAATCGTTGCCGAACTTCTCCCAATAGCTGCAAGCAATCTAAAAACTGAGAATCTTTATGAATGAATCCAAAACAGAGTTCACCCACATATATCTATCTACCAAGCATGAAACTAAAGAAAATGACGACCCTCTTCGTGGCGGTGAACCATGGAGGAAAAGTAAAATCCTGGGCTCACTGCGTTGCAGTACTGCTGACATTACCGCATGCTGCGTCATGGGGAACATAGCTTTCCAGTCCTTCCGGAAGCTATGGAATCGTAGATCAAAGATGCCCTTGATAAAAATGCTACGTTTATACAATGCATCCCGCGTATCCTCCAAAGGAAGCGCTAGACAAACTTGATGCCTGCCACCGCAAACACCTATGCACCATCACTGGATACCGATGGCCAGACAGCATACCTTCCAACGATGCACTATACAAGATGTGTAATACGTTGCCGCTGTCTGTAAAGGTCGCCCAGCAAAGATGGGCCATGTTCGGCGATGCGCTAAGGATGCCAGAAGAGACACAAGTACAGAGAGCCTTGGAATTAGCCCTACTCGGAGCCGGCAAATACAAAGCCAGGAGAGGACGTCATTGCATAAACCTGCTAAGCATGCCATGAGGTGACCTCAAGAAAGCATGACTCGATACACTCAAGTCAAGATGGACCTGAAGAAGCTAAGTTTTTGACTGAGGACAAGACACAGTGGGCAAAAGTGAAGAATGACTGATTGCAGCTATATGGTGTGTCTACTACTACAGCTGCAGAATACAGTAATCGTACATGTCTTTTTGAGTCTAGAATAAATAGCCGAACATTCACGAGACTTATCTTCTCATAAATTGCTGGTCCTTATTTTGTTTGACTCCAAATCGCCAGTATATTCTACACGCTCTCTTCCTCTTCACTATGAAGATTCATACCGTGTCTAGCTTCTGCTGGCCGGAACTAAGCTGCTCACACCTCTTAATACAATCGTGGTCTGGAGGGTTGTGATAAGGAGAAATACGAATAGCCGGAAGCAGCAAAGATATCAGGTTAAGGTTATTCGCCAAAGTAATAGCATTAGCCGGAAAACTAATTGAACAGGAGATTCAATCGTTAAAAGATTCCTGCCCCACCCAGCTTTGAAACTCTGTCCTGTTTCGTGGGAATATGATTAAGTCAGGAGAGTAACGCAGAGAGAGAGAGAGAGAGAGAGAGAGAGAGAGAGAGAGAGAGAGAGAGAGAGAGAGAGAGAGAGAGAGAAAGAAAGAAAGGGGAGAGGGGAGGGAGGGAGATAGGGGGGGGAGGGAGGGAGGGAGGGAGGGCGGGCGGGCGGGCGGGCGGGCGGGCGGGCGGGCGGGAGGGAGGGAGTGAGATCAAGAAACGATGAGAGAGGAAGGGAGGGTTGAACAGACAGACTGAAGGAGGGAGGAGGGAGGAAGGTGTGACGAGACGGAGAGAGGGAGAAAGTGAGAGAAAGATTGGGAGATGGATAGAGGGACAAAGGATGGGTGGGAGAGAGTGCGGCATGGAGACGGGAGATGAGGGGGGTATTATGGACTGGTAAGGGAATGAGGGGGCGTGAAAGATGGCCTGGCCGACCGACCTTATATTGTGCTCAGAAAATGTGCACTTTTACTATGACAAACAAGGTGCATTATTAAGAGGCCACTCAATTCTCCCTTTATTGACTTGCAGTTGGCACTGCTGTTTTGCGCTTCTTGCGCTTCTCTACACAGCTAACCAGTGTGCTGATATAAAGCAATGTTTGACAAATGTCCTAGTTTATGTTATTATAGTAGTCTCCTACCACAATGCAAACATCAATTTACTTGAAGTCACACATATGTAGATAGATATGTCCTGTATATGATAACATTAATATGAGAGTGTATGACCTGAATACAATTATTGATACGTTCTGGTTTAGGCATAGTTTACATATTCTGTATTCAACCGTTATACTTCTGTAGGATGAAGTCAACCATTAACATTGATTCATACAATGGGGACTTCTGCCCCTGGTGAAAACTGTGTTTGCAAACGGCATCTGTAGAGAGCAACAGCTTGTGCAAAAATATTTATTTTGTTAATGGTCAAACGTGATCATCCTTTTAAAGGGATAAAGCAACAGAATTTGATAATGCATCAAGAAAATATCAAGAATTATGTCTACGAAAGCGCGTGACAGAGAATATAAACCGTACTATAAAAGCTTATAAGTAAATTCGTTGAAACAAAAGGGAACATAAGAGCGTTGTCACTCTGACTTGGTGTATGCCATAAACAATATATTGACCATATTAATTGTCCGCTTCAGACGATGCTTCTCGTCGTAGCATACATTGTACTTACGGTGCACACATGCCTGGGAGAGGTTCGCTATGATGGGTAAGTATAATGATTTATAAGCATTACAGCAATACGCTCATAACATTAGGCCTACATAACCCAAAGTTTGAACACTAGCTTACAAAATCACAAGGACAAAGCTTCCCGTCAAATTATTTTCAAAATATTCAACAGTTTACGTCTCTCATGACTGTAAAGGTGTGATACTCGAATTAAAATGTGAGTATTGTTTTTGATTTGGAGGCCCATTATTTAGCCCCGTTAGTCATTGCCTTAATCCGCTTCGACGCTATAAACCACATTCCGCGCGTTAACATCTGACGAGGCGCTGTAGCAGCAGTAAAAACAAACCCCAAACAAAAATCAACATACACATCAGACAAATATGTTATTTCTAATGCATTGAAATCAGCTAATGAATTCTTTTATTTCATAGTAACCAGGTACGAAGAATAGTTCCCACACATTCCGCTCAATTAGAAATTCTGAGAGACTTGGAGAAAAACGCTCACACACTTGAGGTACCGTTGGCCGTTTACAACCGTATGCGCCGTATTAATCGGCCCATTTACTCTAAAGTGTAACATAAATCACATTTTTCCAGCTAGTTTATGAGGTCAATGCATTATTATATAAGATACAAAGCGCAGAATTTAACATTTGAGAATATATTATTTAGATTTAGTAATCTGCACTCTTTTGTGTCGTTCATATTTGTTATAATAATCAATAAATTGTTGTTGTTTATCAATTTCCGTTGTCCAACCCAGACGCCTTTCGTCGCTTTTCAATGGCTTCGGCTTTTTCCTGCCTAATTGGCATCGAATTACACGAACAAACATCATAGAAGAATATAAAGAAACGTCTGGTCAGATTAATCAAGTCTTTCCAACCTTACTGTAATAGGTCTTGGGTACACTTATTTAGACGTGAAATGGCATAATTGCCATGAGTCAAATAGCACAGTACAATGCGAGCATCCCTGATTTCCTCTTGCGTTGCAGTAGACTCCTCATGGCGTTACGTGCAATTTCCATGGTCGGCATGAATTAAGTCAACGCATAGGCAAAAGTCTCTCCCCCCCCTCCACTATCTCCATCTCTCCTTCCCTCCCCCGTCCCTCTCCCCATCCCTCCCTCCCTTCCCCCCCCCCCTCTCTCTCTCTCTCTCTCTCTCTCTCTCAGTCTCTCTTCGTTTCGAAATATTCCTAGATAATTGTCTTAAGCTGGAAGCAATAAATTTCGAGGGCCAACATGGCTTTTTTGTAAATCTGCATTCAATGCTTTTAGAAGTGAAGTGATCTCTCGAGCAGATTCAGCTCAACTATTTCTCCGATAAATTGCCCGTTTCTCAATCGCAGAGCAAACAATCAGGAAAGCTGTTGAATATTTTGAAATTAATATGACTGGAAGCCATTCATGGCATATTAATTTCAAGCACATGCTATAAATCGCAAAAAATAACTTTTTCAGAGATTTGTCATTGAAAGGGTTAATCATACGCATCATTTGGTTCCCTTATAGCTGGATTTCTGGACTCCGCCTACTGGACTGAAGAAGCCCGTTTTCCTCCAAATATCAGCAACATATTTATCAAAGATTCTGGCCGTGTTCGAGCTCTATAACATCACTTCTGTCGTCACCATTCCAAATGTACAAGCAGAAATTGATCGGGAAAAGAAAGAGCTGAGCAAACCTACTAACGCCTTTGACTTAGGACGATATCATACTCTGGCAGAGGTAACGTTCTTACATCATTCACATAGCTATAGTCAGACTTGGATGTATGACGTATGTATGACGTAATAACTTTATCTCATCACATACATGTACACAATCTTCTGCGCGTGTTTAATATTAACTGCATAACACTAGCGTAATGCTACAATGGTCCATTGCTTAGGGAAATATCTAGGTATATATAGACGTTGCTGACATTACAGACACTAGATTTTTCAATATACACGTGCATCCATTAGCGTTGTCAAGTTGCAATTAGATATCTTTGTGAATCATCTATATAACATATATGATATCAGAGAGATGAATACAACAGATCGCCACATCTGAATAGAGACAAGCTGAGTAGGGTGTCCAAGGTCTTCAGCCGGGAGATATTTAAAGATTAGATGCCATGGTGTGCAATGCAGTCTTTAAATACCTTGCTATGTATCATATCGCACAAAGGAAATGAGTACTGTCAACGAGATGGTTCGAACTATCAGAACACCGTATTTGGCAAAGGTTATAGTTTTTCCCATAAACATGGTGTATATCATAAATAGTGTCTTTAGCTCGGTCCCACTTACAGAGTATAACAGCATAATGACATTTATTATTGCCACATCCTTAATATACCAACTGTGAGCATATACCGTGGCTTAAGACGTGATTAACTGTCTATAGTATATCAGTGTCTTTTCTAGATTAACAGATGGATGAACAGACTGATATTCCGATATCCGCGTTTGGTGAGATTATACTCTGCCGGGGCCTCGTATGAAGGAAGAGTGATTCGTGGTGTCAGGGTAAGTGACATTTACATTTTCGTTATCATAGTTTAAAGACTAGCAATTTGTATGACCGAGACGGGGGTGGGGGGCGGGGTAACAGGGAGGACGGGAGAGGGGGAGAGGGGGAGAGCATGAGAGCGAGAGAGGGAGAAGGGGCGTAGGAATGGGGAATGGACGGGAAGAGGGAGAGAGAGAGGGGGGAGAGAGGGAGATATGGTAAAAGATGCGTGTGCGTGCGTGTGTACGTACGTGCGTGTGTGTGCATGTTGGGGATGGCTCAGTGTTCCATTGCTCAATTCAATGAAATGAAATGATTTATTTACACCCCAGACCACGTTCCGTGGTATATGGGGGATAGATACTTAGTAGTTACATGGAGTAGTAGCCAGTATACATTATATCTACAATTTTTCTTGTCGAATACAATATACACATAAAGATGTTTTGATATTGCTGCTGCTGTTGCTGCTGCTGCTGCTGTTGTTGTTGTTGTTGTTCTTGTTCTTGTTGTTCTTGTTGTTCTTGTTCTTGTTCTTGTTCTTGTTGTTTGTCGTTGTCGTCGTCGTTGCTGTTGCAGTTGTTTTTGTTGGAGTTTTTGTTATTGCAGTAGGAGTTGATGTTGTTGTAGTAGTAGTAGTAGTTGTTGTTGTTGTTGTTGTTGTTGTTGTTGTTGTCGTCGATGTTGTTATTGTTGATCTTGTTCGTGTGGTTGGTGTTCTTGTTGGTATTGCTCATGTTGTTGGTATCCATTTCGTAGTCGTCGTGGTCAATGCTTTGTATCGTTGGTGTTGTCATTGTTGGTGTTGCTGCTATCGTCGCCGTCTTCGCCATCCTCGTCGTTTTCGTCGTTATTGCCGCTTACTATTATTGCTATTCCGAGTCTAAGCTACTGTTGTCATTCTCTTTGTCATCGTAGTCGCTAACATTTAGCGTTGGTGTTGTAGTCTGTCACCGTCGCAAATTTGTACTTTTTAATTCGTTGTCTTCCTACGAGCAGGGTATTGATGTGTAATTACCTTGATAAATCGAGATAGTTTTACTAACAATTTTATGTTCTGCGTAGAGAATAGCTTATGGAACGTATAGTAATTTGGATGCGCGGAGCTTGATTTAGGCCAGATGTCTGTTCTTTCGTTTTTTAAATAATCGCAGGTGAATAAGTAATGGTATTCATCTCCGATTTCATTCTGTTAGCATAATTTACAGATTCTTTGTTCTCTTGTTATCCTTTCAAAACGCCCTGTTTCGATAGGTAAGTGATGTTTTGTTGTTCGGAATTGGGTAAGCGTAATTCTCTGGTAATCGGTTAGATGGACTAGATAATATTCTGGTTCGAACTGTGTTTTGAATGCGTGATATGTTTTCCCTTTCCACGAGTTTGACATTTGTCCTTCCCATCCTTGGGTATATTGGTCCTTGAGAACTTGTTTGACGTTTTTTGTCGTCATGTTTATATTGTATGCAGTTTGATGTGTCCAGTGATAGCTATACCCAGTGTCGTCAAAATAATTTTTGACTTTAATTAACCACCTATATTGAGTTCCATTTTGTGAGCAATCTGCGAACATATATCTATAAAGTGTTGTTGACAGCTTTGTTTCTTTTCCGCTAAGAAGTTTTTGCCAAAATTTTCTTATACGATGTTTAACCTGTATAGATATTGGTAGCTCGCCCGTTTCACCTAGCAACATATAATTGGTGTACTACGCTTAACTTTTAAAATATGTCTAACAAAATGAGTTTTTACCTGGTCCAGTTGATCGCATCATTCAATTCCAACGACTTCAAAGCCATATAGTAGGATCGGGTCTACTAATTGGTGAAACAATTTTAGTTGGCAGTCAATGGGTAAATCTAATCTGCGAGCATTTTTGTAGGGAATATACTGCTTTACGTGATTGTTCACATATATTCTTGCACGCTTTTGTAAACTTACCATGGATAGACATAATAATTCCAAGGTACTTACATCCACACTTATATATTTTGTCGCCTTTATATATTCGTTTGCAATACCATCTATGCCTGCGGCTTTGTTGGTTTTCAGGTTTTTGATAGTATTATAGATCTCGTTTTCGTTGATTGTGATATTCAGATCTGGGCTTTCACCACTTGTTGTTGGAGGTTCAACTAAATTCTCGTCGACATTATCATCTTCAGTTCTATTTACAATTCATACATGTCGTTTATGTCTATTGGACATATGCTGTTACTTTTTTGGTTAATTAAGTTCCAATATGCCTTTGGGTTCTTGCTACTCATTTCTCTAATTTTGATCCTAGTATTCTGTTTATAATGGTTGTTTACTTTTATTATTGTTCGCTTATACACTTTGCTCGCATCAATCATGGTTTGTCTGTCCGCATCAGTTCTATTAAGTGTGTAATCCTTCCTGACTTTAGTATAGAGTTTCCTAGCCTGTTGGCATTCCAAGTTGAACCATGGCTTATTATCTTTATTAGTTTTTGACTGATATTGGGTGGCCGCCGCAAATGCTGTCTGTGCTGAATGCTCGAAGATGTTGGAAATATTGTGTATGATTTCATTCAAAGGCACATTATTTAAGCCACCGTCAGCGATTTGCACATTTATTTCGGCAATTTTAGGGTGCTGTTGTACTGTTCAGATATCAATGAATATTGTATATTGTTCGATGCATCATTTCTTTATCGCCATTTTGGCATTGAATATTCACACCTTTAAGACACATTTGGCAGTATGCTGGCTTTTTCAGATAAGCAGTTCTTTCAGGAATGACACTGATGTTGTGAAACCAATATTCTGGTTCTATGGCGGAGTGCATGCACGTGAATGGATCGGGCCAGCGACAGTCATCTACTTAATAGAACAGGTTATTGAATAGATACATATATTATTAAGTAATATATATTATTTGTTCTAGTCGTCCGTCAAATTATGTAGAAAAATTTAGATTATTATGCGTTTTCTAATACCTTCTTTGTATACATCCACGATATATTACTATGAAACCCAAAAGCACAAAAACACCGGGTACCTCTTTTCTCTCACAACCGCTAATCTATCATGAATTTCAAAATGGCCTCCATTTATAATTTATTTAGGTGCTGTCTTCGTTGCTAAACCCTTGATAGACTGGCTTATAACGGCTATATTGCTCTAATGATCAATTCTTTTTTTCGATAATTAATTCTAAATTCGTGCAATACCAATACACTGAAGATTACATAGCGTGGTCATCTTGAATTTCAAAATGGTCGCCATCAAAAGTCAACTTATCTTGTATCTTTGGGTCAAAGAAATTTAAACTCGAATTCAAAGCTGCATTCTTTATGACGCGTTATTATGTGTGACTGTTCACCTTCACGTATGTCCCATTGTCTGATAATATAAGACGTGAAAGTGGTTATGAAGCCATCAATGTTGAAATTAATCATGGGATCAAAAACAGGGTGATTGGCTTTTGGCTCAAATAATCATGGTCGATAGCATATAGCTCCATTACTCTGTCAGAGTATTACTAGAAGAGGCAACACAAGAACAGTGCAGAGGTATTAAGACAAAACCATGACTAAATACAAGAGAATTTAACGAAAGTCAAATATACAAACTCATTTCTTGGATTCACTACCACGAATGATTCTCCGACGCGGAAGTATATAGACCATGCATAGCTATTTATCAGTATTGCAATCCGTAAGAATTTCATGTCAAACAGATGAGTTAATAACATCCCAACAGCTAGCTCCATAATAGTGGGGCAGCTTAGCATTTCAATTATGCACTTTTTCATAAAAGCATCAAAGTTGGCTCAAATGAACATTGTAATAAGGCAATCATTTTAAGATCGGGAAACATCCAAAATATGCATGCGTATGGCGGCCATCTTGGATTCCAAAATGGCCGCCGTTCAAGACACAGTTTCCTCTATATCTCTCAAAGTATATAAGCTATGAACAAAATTCCATCGGCTATACCTACATTTTTTGGGTCTAGGAATCTGATGATGCCAATTTCAAAATGCTAATTTGGCCGCCATATTGGATTTCAAGATGACCGCTGCTCAAGATCTAATTTCATTCATATTTCCAAAACTAAACACGCTAGGAACAAAATTTCAACGTCTAGATCCACATTTTGGCGGTCAAGAAATATGTTAGTACCAATTCAAAAATATTGCCGTGGATTTCAAGATGGCCGCCATTCAATTTCATATCTCCAAAACTAAACAGGCCATGAACACAGTTTTATTGGCTAGACCAACATGAATCAACCTAATGTTGTCAGCAGCTGGACACATTCATTTGGATGATAGGGGCCACATTCAAACGTCTCGTATTTCTTATATATGATCACAGTTTGCTTACTTACAGCGATATTGACTTTTAAAATTACCGCCATATATGGAGCTATATGTTCCAATTAGAAGAAATGTTCCAGAGACAATGGAAACTCTATTAGCAAGCAGTGCAACATTTTAGGTACACAATAATGATTCACTTGCATCAACATGATGTCTGTCAAGTTTGATCTTTCAGTATCTGACACACATGCCCCATGTAAGGATGTCTCTGAGGTACATTCATGATTGGATCGCATTCCAGTCACACCCTCCTTCACACGTGCACATGTATGTGCATTTCAGTGCCGCCTTTCTGCATTTGTAATTTTCTCTGCATCCTTTTTTGCAGCCACAGTGAATAAGTCTCATAGCAGCTCTTGGCAGCCTCTGGAAGTGTTGTCAAATGAGGTTCAAACATTCTATCGGCTGTTGTTGTCCAGCCCCAATCTGTCGGAGATGGGAGCACTGTTTGTGCACCCAATGACTGCTCCCAGCAAAACCCGCCTTGGTAGATTGCTCTCCTTATATGCCGCACAAGAGCAGCCGGTGTTGGAGGTATTTCCTCCAGGGGTTTGCCTTTTTGGGGAAACAGCTGCTTCTGCGCCTTGTCGATGTTGGTACATGTGCTCATTCTGCCGTAGAGCAGGATTACAAACCTCTCTATGGAGTTCCTGCATTGTATACCAATCTCACTTGGAATGTGTGAAACGCTAAGAAGTTCACTGGTTAGTTCTAGCAATGAGTCTCCTGCCATGTCCTACAAATGATGAGACAGTATCGCACCCAGTTAATGCGTGGAACATCGGTAGTGTACATGATCATTCAGGACCGAGAGAGGTAGCGGTCTCATGTGCTGCAATGTAACGGAAGCTCCTCCCAATTCCGAAAGCTACCCACATTTCATTCCATTGGAGCATTTGAGCAACCATTACAGCAATCACGGCCACATCAGTATCAAGGGTACAGATTAGTATCTCTTTGTGGCCACACTTTACAGCGTCTGCTGCATGGAGGAGAATCCGTGTGTCTGCCTCTTTGTGGATGCATGGTGAAATGGATGACACATCCTGGCGCAGAGGAGCTCTGAGAGCCTCATGATCTAGCGTTACAACTAGCTCCTTCCCTTCCTCATTGAAGGCATCAACAAGCTGCTTGGAGAGGAAGTTGAACAGTTCCATCTTGTTGGCATCCATTAGTATACAGTTCTGCCAGTTTCCTGGAATTGGCATCGAATTCCCTTTCCAGGCTTAGCTTTAACAGTCCTTTTCAAGGTGTTAAATAAAATAGCGATCCCACACCAGATCCAGACATGTGGCATAACTATGTTGGGATGTTACATATGGCACAAAGACTTGTTTCGAAATCTCTTCAAATGTCTACACGGCACCTGGTTTCAGCATTTAGACAACTGCTGCAGCATCAAGAATGACATTTGTGACTTTTGGAGCCTCTGCTTTAGGCTCAGATCTTTCGTGCAAGCCCTAGAGTAGATCAGATTTTGTACTAAGGTGGAGCTCACCATCCTTGGAAAGTGATGGTAGGTGAAGCTGATTTTCATGTACAAAGAACTCCTCGAAATTTCCGTCGCATGTCTGGCAGCCAATGTACAACCGTGACAAAAGCTGAACACCATTATTTAGCGCTGTAACCTGGTGCTTGCCTCTAGTGCCATCACTTGTGGATGAGTTGCCAAAGAGAGGTAACTTGTTGTGCTGGATGACGTCATCTAGTGTCTTCGTTCGGTCAATCAACCTTTCCTTAATAAAGGCATCGAACTAATCTTTTCCCAATTTTCTCACGTTGCAAACGGTGTGTACTACTGACAAGGCCGCAATTTCCGTTGTGTCAAGGACAAGCATATCTGTAGTCTCTTCCTCAAAACAATTGCCAAGGTGTTCGATGACTGCCACAAGAGACTTCAAATCTTTTTCGAACCTTCTCTGAACACTAGGTATTTGGCCATGATGTCTTGGGTCTTCTCGATCTTCTATGGACGGTATTAAATTCTCGAATTCCCCTACCAACCACGCAACCTCTGGCCCTGCAACCATCCATCGTCTTAAAGCAGATGGGGTGTATGTAAGGCATACAGCCCCTCCATCCCCTTTAATGCAAGCATTGTTCTGTTCGGGCAGCTGGTCAATCGGGATTGATGAGAATGCATGTTTGGTCTTCCGCACAGGGAAGTTACTTTCCTTCAACTGCTTTGCTAACGCTCGGTGATTGTCCTGAAGCCATGGCATGTCTCTCAAGTGGACAGGGGTCCACCATGTCACAAGCTGGGTCAGTGAACCTAAGCACATGTTAAAATTGCCCTCTCGCAGGGAGCGTACAATCACAAGAATGGAGATTTATAGTTCCAGTACAAGTGTCCAGTACTTGAGCAACAGGATTTGATCCTCTCTTTCCTTACAACACGCGTCAAATGGTATGACAGGACTCATTTCTGGTCGCAAAACCCCAACATGCTTTAAGGGTCCAACGGTAGTTTTCAACCAAATAGACTTCATACTATGCAAAACAGAAGCAAACCCCCTACTTCGGGATGCTCGTTTGTATGGAAGTGCAGACCTCAATTTTGACCATACGCTAGTCGCTACACGCCTTCAGATGAACCACCTCATGCAGCCGAATGTACAAACGTCATACCAGGAAAGAGGGCAGAGTCACCCAAGACCTAACCAAACCTATCAGCTCAGCAACACCGACACCCAAATGTTATGAAAAAATGGCCTCAGGGAACATCCGCGTCAGCTCCGATCCAAACGATGCCCTAGCCAAAATACGCAATGTTTGTATGGAAACATCAGCTACCAGCACCATAAGAGTTATTAAAAACAACAACTAAACTGAGCATACTGATGACCCTGCAGTAGTGTGTAGTAAAAATATCAGCATAGCAGAAAGCAATATTGCTATCTATCAAAGTAGCCAATGTGAAGACTGCGCCAAGGTATACAGGGAACATAAAACCATTCTCTGCCACACCGGCGAACACTTAAAAGATCTTGCTATGCAACAAGCACACTCATTAGCAGATGAAATCATTGTCATGGATGAATGTCACAAAATGTTTCAGGCAGCACGCGCCCTGAGAGTTTCTGACGATGCACCAGCACACCCTGTGCACAACTTTTATGGGCACTTTATCGGGACTGAGCAAAGGGGATGCAATCTGAGAATGGTTCAAGGAACAGATCATTAACCACGATGATGAGACCTTGCATCCTTTATCAGGTGACCCCACGCCATTACTAACACCAATTGAAACAGGAGAAGTTGAGAAGGCATTCAAAGCCCTGAAAATCGGCATGCATCCGAACCTGATGGCGTGAGAAATAACCTATTCAAATAGGCAAGTCAGATTATCTCAAAACTAATCACGGACCTAATCAATTCAGCCTGTATGCATCATTTCCCATCAATAATGTGGACCAATGCATCCTATTGCCAAGACACGAAGCTGATAATACAAGTCAGGAGTGTGAGGTCTGCAGAGTGGCTCCCCACAGTGATATGGTCAATTCCCTGTGCTTTTCATCTGTATCGTGGCGCAGCATCTATGGGGTGGGGTGGGTGGGTGGGATGGAGGGGGAGGGGGGAGATTCACAAGACCAAATCCGCCTGTGTCCATACTGGGTATGCCGTAAATATCAGCATGTAATTTTATATTTTTTTATGATGGAAATCTATTACAATGCACCCAAAAATGCACATAATGCATACATTACAGGTTTCTTTTGCGGAGAGTAATTGATAACACGTAATATTACAGAAGATATACGTCTGTCTTACCATATAGTTAAGCACACATCTTGTATAACGTGTACTCGCGTTAATTATTATTTAAAACCAAATGTGTGTGTGTGTGTGCGTGCGTGCGTGCGTGCGTGCGTGCGAGCGTGCGAGCGTGCGTGTGTGCGTGTGTGTACGCGTGTGTGCGAACGCGCGCGTATGTGTGCGTGCATGCGATCCCAGTACAGATCCACACATACTGGTCTGAATCTGGGGAAATTCAAGTTCTGTGTTTTGTTATGGTAATGTTGCTTTCACGATTCTGTAATGGTCACCTAGTTAAGACAAAATGTGTATCAGATACTTATTGGTTAGACTACCTAACAATTGGCTCAATAGCTTTATCCCGAGTCATTAAAAATCACGCATGTGAATAAATCATGGCGGATTCGATTCAATGAAAATGTATGGACTGTCTTAATTTTGTTTCCATTGCAGCTTTTAGCGCGGTACAAAGAGGATGCGAATGTAGCGACGGTTGTAGATTATTTTGATTGGTTCATTGTCCCAGTCGCCAATGTGGACGGATATGAATACTCGTGGACCACGGTACGTGTGCGTGTTGCGTCAATAGAGGTATCCATTTCTAACTAAGCTCTACCCATTTATCACGTGTGTTGGAATCAATTTAATATATACTTTGAATCCTGAATTCCGAGAATCCCACATTCAGTGTAACTATACATGTAAGCTGGTGAATATATTGAAACTAATTTGACCGAGCGCTGCTGCTGTCTATGTATTGTCAGTTTGTATTGTGACTTCAGCCTAGATGTGACGTAATTAAGTATGACCTCATATACTTGAGTTACATATCGGATCCCTCTATTAACCATTTCATCCCCCGAAATCCATGTTATCATCATTTCAAGACAAGCATGCATGAGAGCTATTGAAAAAGTTATAAATAATTTAATTAGTAGTCGCTGCCTTTAGATTGAACAGCTATTTAAAGTGATTCTAGTCTCATCTCAAATGTTGTATCGGACTGATAGGTTACGGTACATTGATTCCACATCATCCACTTACGCCTCGTTCCTTTACAGGTACCAAACTTATTTACTTTTTAGTATCGTGTTTATGTTGATGTAAACTCACCGCTATTTTCTCTTCTCAAGGGTACGCGTGTGGTGTCGTGTAAAAATACAGCACAGCAAATATCATATAATAATTACCATGTTGACTATTTTGGAAACTAATTTGACTGGAAGATATTTTTGTCGTATATATCAACAGCGTCAAGTCAAATTAGTTTTTTAAAAATTCAACAGCTTATTTGTATGGCTGTATTTCAAAACACACCGTCAAACAACAGATGGCGCCTCTATGGTTGATCGCATATGTACCGAGGCAGAGAGGTTAGATTTTTCGTGAATGGTTGAAAGTAGACTGCATCACTATAGACTGTAAAATGTATCAACATTTATCGATTGAAAGCCTGACTATCTCTCTAAGACGATATGCTAAAATGCTAATAATGTTCTGCATAGCTTATGTGTGGAATATTGTCTCACCTCAATAGACAGAATAAGAGGATCCAAGCCTTCCTTTAAAACGTTGGATGAGAAGTCTTACAGTACAGCTCAGAAATAACTTAACACGAACTGTTGAATGTTTTGAACATAATGGGATTGGAAGACATTGCTACCTAAGGCAGCAATGTCTTCCAATCCAGTTATGTTCAGACTATTCAACAGAACATTTCTTACAACGTTTTCAAGATTGTACTAACTAACATGTTTCCTTTGTTTTGTAAATATTCATGAGCTTTTCTGTAGCAAAATGACACACAACTGTATGGTGTCAAATCACACATGCTATAAGATAGTTGTCATATAAGTAGACCACCGTTTTGTTTCCTTAATGTTACCCCCACACGCACGCACGCACGCACGTACGCACGCACGCACACACCCTCCACCCCGCCACCCACCCCACCCCTAAGGATATATTTGCTTATGTATAATGACTTGGTAACTGTCACATAATATATACATATTTATTTTCAGGACAGACTTTGGCGCAAAACACGGTCTAAGTCGGAGGGTACTGGTTGCTTCGGCGCGGACCCAAACAGAAACTTTGACAATCACTGGTGTGGTGTGTAGAGAATTCGGCGAAGTGTTGGATTTACTAGAATATTAGACTATAGATTTGTGTTAACATTTAGCTATTAAAGTCTGGATATCATTTTTGGACGGCATGAAAACCCCTCAGAATGTCATACATAGTTTGTGGGCTGTGTCACCTGAACGGATTCGTAAAATGGGGATGTTCAAGAAAATTTAAATTTTCTCATAGAAATATCCATAGATTATTTTTTTTAATTTACCACTGGAATGACTGACTCGGTTTTTGAGCCAGTCATTCCAGTGGTAAATTTAAAAAAATAGTATTCTTTTGGTCTGCAAATGAACATTTCTCAATCCCAATACAAAATCTTGGTTTTTGCCAGATTGGTATTAACAGGGTTAAAGATTAGTCGTATAACGCGCTATGTTCACATCGTTTAGTTGTACACTTTTGAATACAAGTCGTTTTTCAATAACATGAGTACATTTGTATGGAAATGGATCCTTAATTTAGTCAATAATCAATCATTATTTTCACAGAGGAAGGAGGAACCAGTCGGGACCCGTGTAATGACAATTATTGTGGACCCAATGCATTCTCGGAAATCGAAATTAGAAGCATGGTAGATTTCATGAAACCAAAAGCTTTCCGCCTTGCGGCATTCATCGACTTTCATAGCTTTCATCAAGCGTGGATGACACCATGGGGGTATACCACGGATTTACCAGACGATTACACGCTTCAGGTATTCTATCCAGAGCCGGATTAAGCCTATTTGGAGCCCGGTGCTAATTGCTTGTGGGGCCGCTTGGCGGGTGGCTCAAGGAGCGAATTCCTGCTGCTGCCGCTGCTGCTGCTGTGTGTGTGTGCGTGCGTGCGTGCGTGCGTGCGTGCGTGCGTGCGTGCGTGCGTGCGGTGTAGGCCTATGTTCATGCGCGCTTATGTGTGAAACATCTCATCCATACTACGAATACAATCGTATAATAGATGAATGAGGCGAAGACAAACGGCTTCTGGAATAACACTAGTAAAGCAACGGTCTGGATTTGTAAACCAACTAATAGGCTTGTATTAGCCAGGTCGCCCGCCAATCACATGCTTCAGGACATTTCCCACCACGCATCTCTACGTCACCTAGTAGAATTTCCCACCACGCGCCTTTACGTCGCGTAGTAGAATTGAATATGAAGCAGCAGGCCTATATATTATAAACAACCTGATGTAGGCATATTCGTTGGCCCATTTTCGCAGTTTCTCCTTTTTTTCGAACGCATCCATAACGATTGATTGCATCGTTCCATTGGCATTTTGATTGCTCAATAATGTTAACACTTTGTACCCTGATGTTCTAGAATCTCAAGACAAACATACGTGTAGCCTGTTCAATATTCTGAAGCTAATTTGACAGGAATATGTTGCTGCCGTTGTCAAATTAGCTTAAACATATTCAACAGAATAGTTCTAGCGCTGTAAATAATGTTTCTTCTTTGGTCTTCGGTTTTCAAACGTTTAATATCGGTGGAATGCATGCCTATAACAGTACAGATAATAAATAAGTTAACATGGCTCCACACCAAAAACAAAAATATGTTAGTTAGTAAAAAATTGGAACACGATATAAGAAATGTTCTGTTTAATATTCTGGTCTTAATTTGATTGGAAGCCATTGCTGCCTTAGGCAGCAATGGCTTCCAATCAAATTAAGTCAAAATTATTTAACGGTGCGTTTTATTTTGTTTTGGAACCATGTCCGGTTATTTCTATGATGTACTGTATATATGTAAGCGCTTCTGTATAAATACCTGTTTGTGATTTGTCCATTTTATAAGTTGCTTCATTTTTTTCACAGGACCAGTCATCGGTTGTGGCGGTAACGGCGCTTCGTTCCTTATACGATACAAAATACCAACATGGAAACTTAGCAGGGACTTTATGTGAGTATACACAATTTACATTTTTTAAATTTTATTTACTATAAATGCAATAGGATACAATTATAGGCAACGTGTATTCGAATACAATGTGTTGCCCTGTTTTATGTGATAACGGGGGAGGGTGGCGGGGGGGGGGGGGACCTCCTAGAAGTGAACTTTGTTGTCAGGTGATTATATTGATCTCATGCTGTTGACGGACCTCGCTTGAATCAAATCAGAAGATGGTAGATTTATGTAATATTCTAGAAACTGAAAGTAACATTTTAGCTAGAAGGGGATTCCATAGGTAAACAAATTCATGAATTCCTATCAGAGGCATGCAACCGGCGAAAGTATGGTACATGAACATCATTGCTCAGTGTCCGCTTGTACCTCCAGTTGGAAGGACGTAGGTTCACCCTTTCATGACAAAGCCGACCAAAACCGGCCTCTGCAGTCGTCTTGAGGAATGCCCATTTGCAGGCCAAGAGAATAATATTTTTGAAAATTTACCCCTGAAATCACTGGCTCGGTAACCGAGCCAACCATTTCAGTGGTAAATCATCAAAAATATTATTTTGTTGGCCTGCAAATGGGCGTTCGATAAGCAAACTATATTGTTTTTGTGTACCAAATTTAGCCATTAAATCCGTCATTTGCTCAGCGAATAATAGCGCGTGAGTGAGATACCGAGTGATAAAGGTCATCTACGACAATCAAATAAGAGTATTAGGTCCTGTGACTATCCTGAGGGGGTAATAATCTTTGTTATTTCACTCATAGATACAGCCAGTGGCTGCAGTCTGGACTACATGTACGCAACATTCAAGACAAAGTACAGCTACGGGGTCGAACTAAGAGATACCGGAAAATATGGATTCCTTCTACCTTCATATGAAATTATTCCATCAGGAAAGGAAACATTTAGAGGTCTGGTGGCTTTGGCAGAATTTATTCGGCAAAACTGAAATTGAAATGTTTATTTAAGGGTGTATAGTTAATTTCGAACCTTGAGAACAGCAAAATAATTGCCAATATAAAATGGAATTGGATGCTCCAAATAAGTGTTCTTACGTAATGACATTTGGATCCATAGGATCGTGGCTCTGTAGCTCTTTGATTGTCAATATTAATGAAGAAACTCAACATATGTGCTTATTGAATGTCGATGTGCGTGGTGAAATAAAGACCATTTTTCACACTTTACCACTGGAATGACTGGCTCGGTTATCGAGCCAGACATTCCAGTAGTAAATTTAGAAGAAAATAAGTATTCTATTGGCCTGCAAATTGTCATACCATGACTATGACACGACCAAGATTACTGCAGAACCCGTTTTGAACGGCTTGGCCAATAAAGTATTAGACAGGTGTGGCTGCAGGCCTACGCAGTTTAAATGTGTGCATATATTATGATCGAAATCTGCCAACATGATTCAAAGGTCAGGTAACCATGACAACTTGATTCCTCGATGGTATCTTTTAAGAGTGATTTTGAGCAAAAAATTTGAATCTTTGTCCAAAAACAGAAAGATTGAAATAAAATGTAAGATCTTGAATCCTGTTATCATTGTAACACTTTTAACGCCGCTCACAGAACACGTGATTGAATGGATAGATCTGATCTGTCGCTCAAGTATATGACGTCATAATTAATTACGTCACGTGTAGGCGGACGTCACAATAAAAATACTTAATGAATGGCATATCTAGGACCGTCATGAACCTTGAATAGTCCGTCAAGTGCAACAACACCGAGTCAAATTAGTTTCAAAATAGTCAACAGCTTACCTGTACAGTTACGTTGATATTGGATCCTGGAAATTCAGGGTTCGATTGATCCCAACACGGACAGCAGCGTGGGCGTAGCTAAGCTAGAAATGGGCGAGGCATAGCTAGAAAAGGATCCCTCTATTAGAAATATAATCAGGATTTTGCAAGGACGAGTTGGGAAAATTTTTGTTTAGAGAGTCGTGAGTGTACGCATAGCCTACATGTTAATTGAAAACAAACCCAATAAAACTGACTACTACGTATTGGCGCACGCATCTATGGCAACGATTCCGCCTTCCACTTTATAAAATTCCGCAGGCGACGTTCAAATATGTTAGTATTTAACTAGCTAATTAATAGTTAATTAGTTATGCGACCGTTAATTCGTTTAAAGTCATGACTGATGTATCATTGTGTTATTCCAATAAGTGATATTCAGTTAATAACAGCGCAGCAGCAGAGAGGCTAACCAATGTATAGTTAGTTGTAATGGCCTTTTTAATTGTCTGCCTGCTGAATTTCTGCAGACTACATTTTTCATGTGGCTTAACTCTGTATATGCCGAATATTTTGAAAACACTTTGACTGAAAGTTGTTGGTGGCTAGGCCACTAGCAACTGTCAGTCAAATTGTTCCCAAAATATGCAGTCGGTCCAGAGTTATTGCCGATTAAAATTATTGCGCGGTGGCAATTAATGCCATCTTCAATGACGATGTTCGTGAACTAGTATGTTCATTGTCGTTTGCAATAGCTCCCAAATTAGCTGCAATATATTAAACAAAATGTTTAATAATTTGTAAATTAGCTAGTTTTAGCTAAGCCCCGCCCATCTCTAGATAAGCTTCACCCACGCTTTGCCCATGTTGGGATCTATCGATCTCTGCACTCCCGGAATCTCAATTACCAGAAAACTGTACAGGTAAGCTGTTGAACAGAATGTTTATTAAATAGTAAAGCTATACAATTCGTACAAGTTGACGGAGGATTAAGCGTTTATGACAGACTTAATTACGTCTTTCACGGCGTAATGGATCATGACGTCAGACCACATAGACTATGACGTTATTTGATTGATCGATAGACTGGATTAATCTATTCAGGCCTTTACTGTCAGGTCTTTGCCAATTTCTCGTCGAACGTACGTCGTTCGACTGTGACGTCAGTTAACGATTGACATAATTGACTATGACGTCGGGTACTTAGGTGGCAAAATTGATGCATCCACTGATCTCAGATGTCAAATCTTCACAGTCTTAATTCATAAAATAATAGACTATCTTGCAATTTTGTGCAAGACATGTGTTAAGTCTTAAATGCCATGTACTCCATGTTTTTATAAAATATTAGTTAACATTTCCAGTAGATGTAGTTTTCAAGCATGCGAATTAATCCAAATCCATTATAGCAACCAAATCTGGAACTGTATCGAATTTTTTAATTGTTGTCGTTAAAATCATGCATCAAGTAATTGCACGGTGCCCATATGCACCCGAGATAAAACTGGCATCTGGACAAAGAAAAAGGATTCTGTAAAATATTTACGTTATGTTATAAAATACATGCTTACATAGAAAATTAACTCTAATAATAATGTATAGCATATTTTAGCATAGTACTTCATTTGGATAGGAAAGGTGACAATGACACATAAACAAATTTTTTAGGCTATCTATAATAGCTGTTACTCTTAACTATTGACAACACGTCATGTTTATGATGTGACGTTTCTCCAATTTCATGCAGGTACATGTGTAATATTTTAGCAAATACATTTCTTTGTAGATCGTCAAAAATTAACCAGAAATCGTTAAATGTAGAGGAGACATAGACAATTAATTGAGGCGATGGACCGCTCCAGTTTTAGCTATGCCCTGCCCAAAACTAGCTAAGCTCCGCCCACACCTCGCCCGTGTTGGGATCGATCCCTGAAACTCAATTTCCAGAAAACTATATATGTAAGCTGTTGACTATTTTGAAACTAATTTGACTGGGTGCTGTTGCTGCCCGTGCCCAGTCAAATTAGTTTCAAAATATTCAACAGCATGTTTATTAAATAGTAAAGGCACAATTCGTACAACAACGCTTATCTCGTGATTAATTCTGTATTCGTGACGTACTTATCTACATCATTCATGACTTCATTGATTATGACGTCATCATATACGTCACATAGTTGATTATGGCGTCATATGATGGATGGATGGATAAACTCGAAAAGTCCATTATTCGTAAGCATTTACTTGGTGGGTGACACACTTCAAGTAAAGGCTTCTGAATAATTAGCATGAGGTAATGGTGCGACTCATAGCCCACATATTTTAACAGGTAATAAGGTTCTAATATAAAGACGGCGTCATAAACCTTAAGCAGTAACGTCTTCCAGTCGAATTAGTTATAGAATATTCAACAACTTACTCCTATGCGTGGTTTCAAACAGTCCAACAATGCACAATATACGTTCCTTCGTAAGCTCTGTGTTAATGCACCTGTATTGTGCTATAGTGTGGCCCAGTGGGCCACAGTTTTATAGATCAGAGAAAGACGAAAATTGGTAAAGATATAGCAATGTTCCAGTCAACCAAAGCCTAATAATTGAATTCAGAATTGTAGGAGATGCCCTCTGAGAGCCTCTAGATTTCCCCGGACTTGTCCTGGTTACGCTTGCTATGGCGTCATTCTTGGTATATTTCGCTAACGCCATTATAGCCTTGAATGTCTCGCGCCCACTAGGTATGATCTGATCTGGAGGGAGAAGGAAGCCATATTGTCCTGTGTCACGTAATTCGACTGCGTATGAATACTTGATACCAGCGACAGAATACGCCCAATCGGAAGATACACCGCTAACGTGATCTGTAAGAAAAATATACAAGGTAGCCAAAATACAAGTTAAATAAGGCGCTGAACAAGAGATCTGGGAACAGATACTTAATAACTTAACACGTTTCCAAGAAAATAAAATATACTGTTGATTATTTTGTACTTAATTAGATTGGAAGCCATTTGTTGCCCAGCAATGGCTTTCAATCTAATTAAGAATAAAATATTCAATAGACCATCTCTTGCATCGTGTTAATATTGTACTAACTAACCTATTTCTGGTTTTATTTAGAAAAACGTTAACCTATTTATTAGGTTACTGTAGTAGGTCTACTTTAACGGTATAGATCACTAGGATATATCTACATGTATGAGATATATTTGGGAACCGTCTTAAATAAGTGGTATCGATGCGTCATATCTATCCATTGCATGTACTTAACTTAATTCACAGTCGTTTTATACACCTGTTCGCATTGTAATGTCATCTTGAGATTTTTCCTAAGCCCACATTTATTCAAGAAAATTTGAATTTTCCCATAGAAAATACCTATATGTTGAACAGAAGTCTATTTTTGAAAATTTAAACCGGAATGACTTGATAGGTTATCGAGCCAGTCATTCCAGCGGTAAGCTTTCAAAATAGGCTTCTCTTGTTCGGCAAATGGACATATTTTCTCAGGACTACTTTGGTCGGATTGAGGGTTAATGTGTAATTTACTGACAATAAGTCAAAGACGTTGATGTTAACCAGTACAGGTTTGTCATGCTACAACTAAATGACCCTGATTAAAATGACAGTTAGGCTTAAGATTGTTTTGCCACCATAATACATTTCAAGGCCAACATGACGCATTATGGATGAATTCGATTTTAGTCATTCAACGCCCCGCCCATTTCTAGCTAAGCTCCACCCACGCTTTGCCCGTGTTGGGATCTATCGATTTTGCACTTTATAAATCTCAATTTCCAGAAAACTATACAGGTAAGCTGTTGGATATTTTGAAAAATTAGTTTCAAAATATTCAACAATATTAAATGGTAAAGAAATACAATTCTTAAAACTTGACGGACAATTAAGCGTTTATGACGGACTTAATTACGTCATTCATGGCGTATGCCTAATTGTGACGTCAGCGTAAATGTGATGGCGTTGATTATGACATCATATAATTGATCGATAAACTGGATTCTCCTTTTCAACCTACATTTGACATTAGCGGCAGATCCGTGTTCAAAGTGTGTCCCATAACCCGATTCCAGCGCCTTTACTGCCAGAGCACTCCCTGTGTCCTGAAAATAGAGGTCAACGGTGTAAAGCTGATCGGGGGTTGCCAACATTTTGTTGTATTATGGGCATGCTGACAAAGGATGAGGTGACGAGAATTCGTCATGGGCCCCTTGACAGATGGACCCGCAAACAAGACCAACCCTAAACATTCCTGAGGCCGAACTGTGCCTAGGATGGTACCGTCAAAGCCCTCACATGCAGGCTTCACACTCGGTGATATTACTGCGAACCACCTCCGTATGCCTAGGCGAAGCGATGAGATTGGTCATATATAAGAGTATGATGGGTAACATGTATGGAACATCGCCTGTTTAAATACTTCGTTTTCTAAATGAACAACTCCTTTCCAGTTTTAGCTATGCCAGGTCATCTCTATCTAAGCCCCACCCACACTTCGGCGTGTTGGGATTGATCGATCCGCGAATGCCATAACTATCAATTTCCGGAAAATTATACAAGTAAGCTGTTGAAAATTTTGTAACTAATTTGACGTGGTGCTGTTGTTGCAATGGCAGCAACAGCGCCCAGTCAAATTAGTTTCAAAATATTCAACAGCATATTTATTAAATAGTAAAGACATAGAATTCGTACAACAACGCATAGTCCGTCTTCAAACATTCGTTCATGACGTACGTATCGCCGTCATTCATTATGGTGTCTTTCTACACGTCGCGCAGTTGATTATGACGTCATATGATAATTTGATAACGTATGCCAATATACATTCGTCTATGAGTGAATTCAAATTAGGGTAGGTATGGAATTCAAATTGGCATAGCCAATATAAACACCAAATTGAGCGCGTAAGCAAACTGCCAACGCAGCAAATATACATTGATCTCATTACGGGTGAATTTAAATTGGTGTATGCATGAATTTGTTGCTTCATATTTACCCCTACATGAACATCAAATTGATTAATCCAGTTTATCGATCAATCATATGAGGTAATAATCAACTACGTCGCCTGTATACTGACGTCATAATCAATTACACCATGAATGGCATATCTTAGTCGGTCATAAATGCTCTGTCAATCGAATTGTATGTCTTTAGTATTTAATAAACATGCTGTTTAATATTTTGAAACTAATTTGACTGGGCGCTATTGCTGCCATAACACCCAGTCAAATTAGATTAAAAATATTCAACAGCTTACCTGTATAGTTTTCTGGAAATTGAGATTCACAGAGTGCAGGGATCGCTTGATCCCAACATGGGCAAAGCGTGGGCAAGCTTAGTTAGAAATGGGCGAGGCATAGCTAAAACTTGATTCCTCCATTGGCAATGGAGGCAATATATACATATCGGTGAAGGACTGAATTTAAATTGGTGTAGACGAAGATTTGCTTCTTCCTATTCAAGCCAACATATCAGATAACGAGGAGAATCCATAGGATGAGGAACTTGTAATTTGTTGAAATTAAAGGGTTAAATCCAATCTTGCAACATTAACTATCATGTTGATTATTTTGAGAAAGCTTTTTGATTACTATGCGCTTTCTAGGAAGCTCCGATCGCATTGGAAACCTTCATATCAATGACTAGCATTAGCATTACGAGAATGATTTGTTACCGACCATTGTGCTCTGACAAAGACAATCGAACCCGAAATAATGGCGCCAGCAAATTTCTGCCTAAAATGGCTGCTATAACTCACAGTTAGTTTAAGTGTCAATAACGTAGCAATAGCTGTACATTTATTTAAGATCCATATCTTGTATCAGTTTATGAGAACTTTAAGCCATTGGCCAACCTCTATGGGCTATGCTTGTGTATTTCTGATAGCATAACTGGTACTATCAGGGACAGATCCAGCCGACATACTCAATTACATCACAAGCTCGCAATACATAGTGACGTATCTAGCTCCGTCATGGCGTGTCTGGCTCCGTCATTAACATTGAAAAGTGTACCAATTGTATGTCTTTGATGGACTTACTATTTAATTAACATGATCTTGAATATTTTGAAACTAATACGAACGTGCGCTGTTGCTGCCGTAGGTAGCCACAGCACACAGTCAAATTAATTTCAAAATATCCAACAGCTTACCTGTATAATTACATAAAAATTGTGATTCTGGGAATTCGGGCTTAAAAGTATATAAAATGATTCCAATACGTGGGAAAAGTGGGTGACGCTAAGCTGTAAATAAGCGAGGCATAGCTAGGCATGGATCCTTGCATTTCTTAGGGTATAGGGCCTACATGAGTTTTCCAAACTACAAGAAACTCTCCACACTCCCATTAACCCTTACAGACAAAACAAAAATAAATTATTTATGATGTAAGAAATATTTTCTTGAATAATTTGAAACTAATTTGATTAGGCGCAGTTGCTCCCTGTAGAAGGTAAGTTTTCATTCAAATTAGTTTTCTTTTGAAATTGAGATGCTAGAATTTCAAGGGCTAAACGGGCAACCTCTTACAAGTACTTTCAAAAGTAGTAGGCTTGCCTTGTTCTTTAGAAATGCAGAACCAAGATTTTTGTTATTATAAAAGTATTTCACTCACCTGTTGTTTGAAATCATCTGGATAGTCACGCGTGTATGCAAATGGTGACAACCATAACTGTGAAAAACTATGGAAGTCTATATATACCAGAATGTTCTGTGCACGTGACTTGATAAAGTCTGCTAACCCCTTCACTTCCTGTTCTGAGAAAGGCGTTGGCCCTCTATAGCTGCTATCACACGGGTATGAAACGGTTCCATCAACTGCGATAAAGAGAGGTACATTAACAATTTGAACCACGAATTCCCAGAATCCATCATTATGATAACATTTTAAATGCGGTAACCTGGCCCCCTGGTTTGGAAAGTGGCGTCATCAGATTACTGCCACAAACGGGAATTGTTTTCTCGAAGGGGTTCGAGGAATTCGTCAAATTACAAACACGCGACGTAGATTCATTAGTATCATTGCAAGGCGAATTAATTGACCTTTCCACTTTTAGCTATGTCCCGCCCATGTCAATCTAAGCTCCAACCACAGCACGTCCGTGTTGGGATCGACCGATCTCTGAACTCACTCCCCCCACCCCCAACCTGACTATCAATTTCCAGAAAACTATACGTGTAAGCTGTTGAATATTTTGAAACTAACTTGACTGGGTGTTGTTGATGCCTATGACAGCAACAGGACCCAGTCAAATTAGTTTCAAAATATTCAACAGCATGTTTATTAAATAGCAAAGACATACAATTCGTACAACGTGTCGGGCTATTAAGCGTTAAAGACGGACTATCTGGAATCACCTATAACGTCATGATTATGACGTCAGCATACACGTCACTTTGTTAATTATGGCATCATATGACGTCAGATAATCGATGGATAAACTCGGAAAGGTCCATTACGCTTTCATATCCAAGCAGAGCTGA
This sequence comes from Chaetoderma sp. LZ-2023a, assembly GCA_034401795.1. Taxonomy (NCBI): domain Eukaryota; kingdom Metazoa; phylum Mollusca; class Caudofoveata; order Chaetodermatida; family Chaetodermatidae; genus Chaetoderma; species Chaetoderma sp. LZ-2023a. The sequence goes on from CM067367.1 coordinate 45,945,515, forward strand.
TAATATCGACACCACGCATATTTCCAGAAAGCGACTTAAAGGTGATGGCATATCTCTTTGCCAGGGCTATCAGGTTCATAAAAACTTTCAGATCTCACCTTCCCTATTGCTCATTTCTTTTCAAATTAGCCAGTGGTTAAAGTGTTGAAAACGTCATTTCTACTGTTGATGGTATTATATTTTCCTATGCTGAATATGTGTCGTCTCAGCATTCCTTGCATGCTACACAGAATTTAATAAGTAAGATTAACTCAAATTGTTGCATTTGTGCATATATAGATTACTTATTATGTTCATACCCCCTTTACTCGCTCGTCCCGTTTATTTATGGAGCGATACGTGCCGGTACCCTTCCAACTCGCAAATTGAACGAGAATAAATGCGTGACAGAAATTGCTCTTTTTTACGGAATTTGCTTGAGACATTCGCCAGTCTATGTTTTAGTATAGCTACAGACAGAAAAAAACGTTCGCTAAACAATTTGAATAGAATTAGAAAATATGTCTAGATAACTTGTATTGTGCAGTGAATGGAAATAAGCTTGTTTCCCTAACATCTTATCTTCTAGACTAGATATAAGCATGCGATTGATGTCTATGCTCACCTAATTTTGTGTAGTGAATACATTAAGACCACTAGAGACAGACTCTCATGGTAAGCATGGCGGATATCACTCTTATCTGACTATCCTTTAGAGAAAAATATATGCTGAATGTATCGTTAATCTTTCCTTATTGATTCCTTTAAAAATGTATTTCCTAAATTATGGCTAGCTACCTTTTAATTAATTGTTATCAAATAACTGACTGTTTTCATTTATTTCTCAGAACTAATATGATGGAAAGCGTTATCTCTGTGCCAATATCTACAAGATGAGATACAGTGACGCTTATTGATATTCAGGGGGGGGGGGATCTTTTGTGTCAATGTGAAGGTGTGTCGAAGAGTGTTCATTTGTCAAAGACTACAACAGAAGGAATTGTCTGTGCTGTTGACAGTGCTCGTGAACGAGAAAATATAATGATGATACCTTTCTAGATGTAATCGATCGTTTAATGGCATAGATCTGTAAATTTTATATACAGAAATAAGTGTATAAACTGCTTCTAGTAGGTCAATACCAGCATTTGACCTTCGACTCTTATAAATACTGGCTCGCAATAGAAAAGAGGATGGGAATTAGAAATTCCAAAAATGATAAAAATGTAAAAAGACATTTGACGGCAGATTTCACCAGCGTTTCACAGAGAACACCAGTGTGTTCATTTACGATTATTGTCGTGATTCGTTGACTCAGAGTGCGCCTGCTATGAATGATATGTTGTGGTCATGTCAGAAGCCGATTTATTTGAAGTGTCCCTATGATTCTTTGCGGTTTGCATCCTCCGGTTTGGATCCTCCGGTCTGAGTCTTTATAGGTTTGCGAGCAACGGGGATTGTAGAACTTGCGGCACAGGTATTTCGTCTGAAATTCTCAAATTGTCTAAGACATAAAAATAACAAATAATAACAAATATGGATGACCGGTCCGGAATATCTGTTTAGAAAATGGTATGCAGCAACAATACATAGAGACCATTTCATTAACAAAATAAAATAAAAAATTTCAAAATGTATTTATATCTACCAGCGAATACCTCTTTAAGTGTAATGGCATGGTACTTTTTATGCCACACAATATGGTGCTCTAAGGAGAAGGGTTCCCATGCGACAAACATGGGAATTAAAACTAAACGAAATCCATATAGCGAAGATGCCTTCAGATATCCATAATATTCAGGATTCACATATGGGTTCTGATAAACCAGAACACATACTTTTGGTTGTGCAAGAAGACTGGTATGGACCAGATAAAGAGAAAATAGGGCAGTGTTCCACCAGAGATATGGTATGGATTTTCCTGGTAAGAAGCCACTCGACGACCAACACGTTCCATGATGGAGTGGATTCAATTAAGGGCTGTCAGAAACTTATCCTCTATCAGTTGAGGTTGGATGCCTTCCAATCACTAATGCTTTTCCACAAGATTTTGATACAATTTGGACAGTAAAGAAGATGAAATCATGAGAACGTATTTTCAAGAACGATATAGCAATTACATTTGATGAACACCTTTATTGTAAGGTCAAAATACTCAATGGGAGAAAGGTCATGAATGCAAGAACTTTACTTTCCTGCTAGGAGGCGTCCACATTCAAATTAACTTTTCAAACGTGATACTTCTGACAGCACGTGGAAGCGTCATGTCTATGTGATATTTGGATAGAAAGCGAAGTCGGCCAAAGGTTTGCTAATGTAATCCTATGTAGGCTTAGTAATGGCTGTAGTAATTTAAATCGGCATCTATTTGAAAATTTTCTGTCAGACTCAATTAGCTGCCCATGTGGATACACTTATGAATCCACAAGTCACTATCTCCTCCACTGCACTCTTTTTAACGACCAAAAAGTCTCTCTCCAAAACCAGCTCATCATAAACAATATCTCTCTTGTAATACTGACAGCTAATCAACTTCTATACGGCATTAACAATGTCGACTTGGAAAAAAATATTACAATATGTGCCGCCGTATGTCAATATATAGTCAATACCAACCATTTTAAGTAACGTCCTATTTGTTAAATTCGCAACCATAAGAGCTAAATGCAAAGAGCCCAACATGTGCAGGCATGGTGAACACAGCATTAAGAGCTCCTCGCCACTTTACCTTTCTCACTCTTGTCAAATTCTTAGTTTATACCCTGTTTCTCAAATTCCCTTCTCTCGTTTTGTCTCTCTTTCCCTAACTCCCAGCACCACCCCCCCCCCACCCCCGACCCCACCACACACACACGCATACACTCTCCTACCCACCCCACCCCCACCCACCCCTCTCTCTCTCTCTCTCTCTCTCTCGCATCATGCACATATGCACGCCAATACGTACGCACGCACGCACATATTCACGTACACATACGCAAGCATGCCAACTACCTAGAAAAATTGTAATCAGTGACTGATATAGATTATCAATTAACTAGTTATACATACGTTACTATTTAATTATGTTTTATTATACCCCATCTTGATGTATTTATTATTGTGATGCATTTGAATGTATGGGAGACGCGTGTATAAGACTTATATCTTACTGTGCTCCCATTGAATAAAATAAGTTCTGTTTTAAATAAAAGCGAAGTCTGTGAAAGACTCCATAAAACATAATCAATGGAAACGTATGGGGCAGAGGTGTGCGTGCACATGAACATACATTTGAAGCTCGCTGGCGATATTTATGACACGAAGAAAGGAACGTTAGAAAGTAAATGACGAAAATTAACAAGGTCTCACACGAAAATATATTCTAGAACAAGCAGGCTTGATGGCAGCATCACAAGTCAAAGGCTGAAGACATTTGGGACAATGTATACAGGAAATGTACATGTTGACAAACAGAAAGGTTTATCAGTCAAAGCAAATCAAGATTTATTCAGATGAGTGGTTGTTGGCATGAAAAGCTGGACGTGATGTTAATATCGATAAACTGTTGGAACAGGAAGTGTCACCAGTGTCATTGGCATTCACACCCCTCAATAGGAAGCTGAAAGCTCCATCTAACAAAGCCAATAAGGACAAAATTCTAAGTCACGGCATGAGTCATTATCAACAAACGGCGAAATATCGAGTGTGGATGGCATGCTGGACTCAGGAAAAACCGCACAGTAACAAAGACATTTGGTGGATTTGTGATAACTTCCAAGAATGTGTAGATGCTCTATTCTCAGAAAACTGTACCAGAGTAGATATTGTGTCTCGTCAGTATTTACAAAGGTCTATCAAGGAAGCAATACGCAGAAAACTTTCTGATAGAAGAGGCAAGACAATAGAATAATTGATGGAAAACAGCGATCAAAAGACCGGAAACTGGGAGAGATACAATAGCTTTCAGAAAACAAAAGTAGTTTCACAAATTTTCTCAGCACCGAGCTTGCAAATAATTATCCAGATGAACCTACCAAAGAACTTGTACTAAGTGGCAGCTTCACAGATTCAAAGAAAGTATGTGCGTTCGCATGTCGCGATATGTTAAACCTTTGTGCAATTGACCATGACGACGTTGATAGTCACATTGTACTATATGATGCAGAAGGTAACTACCGATATATAAATGTATTTTGTCGAGACACCGATGTTATGGTCCACCTCGTGGCCCACGTGCCAAGATTATGCAACGTTATGCCCCAGATTATGGATTCAGGCAGGAACCACAAAGAAGAAGCATTACATTCCCATAGATAAGATGGTAAGACTTGAATAAGTACTGATGTGTGAGCATCCGTGTTGGCTTCCCATGCTTTAGCTGTATCAGATACAACTAGCAAATTAAATGTTATTGGAGAAAAAGCTGCTTGAAATATTTATGTCAACTTACCGCAGTTATTTGAACATCTCGGAGAAAATTACTTTCCTACTAAATCAGTACCAATGCTAAATCATTTGGGAGTGTAACCCAGTTACTAAAAGCAAACTACATACAGCACATATACTGGTAATTATTCTGCAACGCCAAAAGATTGCCTCGCAACCTCCAACTAAAGATGCCATATATCAGCACGCAAGGAAAACACACTAACGAACATTAGTCAGGAGAAAAGCCCTTAAACCTTGTCCAAAAGTCGTCGTCATAGCAAATCGGAGTAGTACTTTGAAGCCAATGCGTCCAACAATTGAACCAATATCTGCATTGTGTTATAAATATTATTGTAGAAATAGATAAAGTGTAATATTATGGAATTACAATCTTGGATTAATAATTTAATTTTCTTTTGTATGATAGCCGGTGAACATTTTAAAACAGCGTTATTGTAACCTGCTGTTGCTTAAAGGAAAACCAGTTTTCTATAGCAGTGTTACAGAATTACAGTAGTCTCCTGTCAACGTCGCATCCCATAATATTAGACTACCTTAAGCCCATAGGTCTGTTCAGTTCCCAGATAAACGTATCCATCCAGTCTGGTAGTAAAGCCAAACAATCTATACTAGTCGTGTTATTACTATTGGGTCTCTGGGAATATTATCATGGTTAGCTATGATGTTAATTTTATTCTTGTTATAATCAATTTACAGTGAGCGAAAATAGATCCAGTTGTATTATATGTAAATACAAACATGTCTATACTGGCCACCCGTATGTAGCATAAAGAAGTAGTTACTGCGGAGAATTCACTTAGTACAAATCAGTCTTAATCAGGAATATATTATAAAGTTTTACGGTGTTCTTTATCCATTTGCAGACCAGTTGTAGATATTGAAAAGATTACTTTTACCAAAATGTTTTTGCATATTTCAGAAATAGATCCCGATATATTGCATAGGTGATACTGAATGGCAATCAACTAGTTCCCACACTGGAATCTTGAGAATCTAGTGGTCATCTTGGGTTTCAAGATGACTGTCGTGTAAAGTCGAGAAAAAGCACTTCCCCACTGAATATCAGCTGGAGTTAATCTTACTCTTCTGGTGGACATTGAGACAGTACAACATTGTGGTAAATATTCATTATGTTGGTAGATTCTGAGGTGGTTCACTGATGATATCTGAAATATGTACCACCAGAAACTGTTTAAAATCTTCTCGATGTTGTCCACATTTGTGTGGGTATCGGCATCATCTTCATGCTTCTATCTAGCCTAGAACATGAGATATCAGGGAAATGTTATTTTTCATGGCGGCCATCTTGAAATCCAAGATGGCGGTCACATAGCAAAGGAGAGATGTCAGGATGGAAACATGTCTTTTTCCATTCAGAAGTACATATTTAATACATCTAGATAGACTTGTTTCTAGTTTCTACTAAAACTATTTAGTGACATCCTTATAGGAGCATGCTACAGCAATGTGCATATTGACTACTTTAGCAATTCGTATATTTTAAAAGAAATTAGCAATACGTTATCCAATATATTAACGTCATTGTGAGATTGGTACCCATGCAGGCAGGCAGCGTAGGACGGGATTTTGATGAAAAGGTGACACAGCCGATAAAAGCATATTTTATTTCACCAAGACTTACCTATTTTAAATACTTCACATTTTCTATGAATCCACTAAGTCAATATGATAGAGTTTATAAATCAAAGTATGATTTTAGTTTTTTCCGTACTCTGAAAATTGCGATAATTACATGTTTGAGCATAAAAATTAACATGAAGTTTATCAAAGAAATAAAATCGACAAATCATCCATGTAGTTGATAAAGGGAGTAAAAGAAGAGATTGTTGAAATATTATCACACATTTCATCAAAATAGTGTCATAAACTATTTGTCTATTTTGACGAGGCATCACAAGAATTTTAGGAACAGGTTATATTTCCGCATAGTATACATGTATGTCTGCGGACATGGATGGGGTACATAGCAAAATTGACGTTTATTTTTTGTTCATTGAATCATTCATTTAATAAAAGAAGAATAGATGTAATGTCATAAAATGAAAGGAAAACTGTAGGTTATATGTTGATGTAATAATAATTGACAACAAGGGTTAATACTATATCTTAAGCAGTAATCGCATGCCAATTAATTGATCTTTCCAGTTTATCCTCCCTCAAATGACGTCATAAACAATTACCTTACATGTAGGCTGACATCAAAATCATTACGTCATGAGTGACTTGATTTAGTCTGTCTTAGGCGCTTAATAGTATGTCATGTTGTATGAATTGTATTATTTAATAAACATGCTGTCGAATATTTTGAAACTAATTTTACTGGGCGCTGTTGCTGCCATAGCCAGTCAAATTAGTTTCAAACATTTAACAGCTTACCTGTATAGTTTTCTGGAAGTTGATAGTCACAGAGTTTAGGGATCGATCGATCCAAACACGAGCGAGGTGTGGTGGTTCTTAGCTAGAGATGCGCTAAAACTGGCCAGGTTTATTGCGTAAATAAATAAATAAATCTTCCCAAATCTGTTAATAACCTTAGTTATGGTAATATACGGTCTGGGGTAATTTTAGAAATGGTCAATTAAAGCAATGCGAAAAATGTTTTGCTCCAAGCAAAATAAGATTAATACACGTTTAAATGCTTATAATTGTTGCATATGTTTCAGACATAAAATGGATTGGATAGCATGTGTGGTATTTCAACAGGCCAGAACTGAAGCGCTGAGGTGTCCCTTAAATAAGCCAGGATTAGGAAATAAATCCGAACCATATGGATTTTTCATGGACAATGTTTTAGTATTTAGAAACTTAAAAAGGCTACCAATGATCTATTCTTTGAAGAGATACTACTGTTGAAGACTTGGTTAAACACGAACCTCTCTGGCACAAATCCTGCTATGGAGAATTCAGTAGAAATAAGCTAGAATGGGTAGAGTGGAAGTGAGATACAGATGATACAGGGACTTCAAATACTGCAATAGATGACTGCACAGACCGCCAGACACTGCCACAAAATCACATGTATATTATGCACTAAGGCAGAACCAAATCTTGATACGTTCATGCTGCTAGATGCCGATGAGAATGTGAAGCACACAGCTAGTGACCTACCATAAACAGCACAATTAGTCAGGATTGTAGGTGAGGACCGTATTGCTCTTGCAGCAAAATACCATCTGACTTGCCTTGCTGAACTAAGAAATAGCCACCGTTCACTGATAAAACAGTCTGGAGTCTTGTGATGCCCAAATAGAGGGAAAGAAGATGCAAGCAAAGGCATATATAGAGCTAACCACTTCCAGAATTTTAGGGAAATCGTCGTCACGATCTTGGCATCAAGAAAGAAATTAATACGGGTCGCTTCAAGGATATTTTCCTGAAGCTCAAGGGAAAAGTTGTGGAAAGAATGTGTTTTTGTTTTCGAACAGAGAATGCTACATATGTTGAAACAAGCATGAAAGTACGACTATGAAGGAGATGCTGCTATTCTTGCATAAGTTGCTAAAACAGTACAAGAGGATATCTTCAAGACTGGTGGATTTCTTTTTGATCCTTCATTTTCTCCTGAATGTTAATAAACCTCTGTACTTACTACCATGAAGATGCTGGTGTCTATGATGTTAAATGGAACTGACATAAAGCAATAAGAAGCAAGTGATTCTAAGAAATACCTTACTACTTTCGCCGACCAGCACCTTCAATCGTACGAAAAAAGCTTGCACTGCTGCTAAATCGCAATACTTTGCGAACAATGAATGGCGACTTCCTCTATACATTGAACTAAAACTTCATACACTTACTAGATCAAAGATTCTGAGCACACTACTGTATGACCGGTGTTGTTCAGATCGACCGGACGGGTTCCGGCCATACCAGCCAAGCTGGGTACGCGCCGCCCGTCCTGGATTCGTTCCCTGAACACGCCCCCTGGGTAGAGCCATAAGCGTATATAATGAGCCTATGGGAGAGATTGCGTTATAAAAACTACTACGTTCGTTAAAGCGCATAGTGCGCATGCGCATGCGCACGCTTAGATGCTATTTTTGACAGAGCGTGTAGTTTACGACCAAGATAGGATGACGCTTTTAGTGTACCGAGACGGTACAATGTAATCCTTTTTAATTACCTGTTCCCGCCGAATCTGCCATTAAGCAAGAGCGGAATTCGACGGGCTTTCCAAATCTGTAAAGCATTTCAAAATCGGTTAAGAAATGTCCACGGAAAACCCCTTTTGATTATCTTCAAAATATTGCCATGACGTCATAACCACGTGGACGGAGAACTTCTAGAATGTTCTAGAACATTCGACTGTGTTATATTTAGCTACGCGCTGATTGGCTGTTGCTCGACCGATGATTGGTTGGAGCCTGCGCCTGTGATGTCACGGGTAGTATAAAAGAAGACGAGATCCAGCGTTCGAGAGCATCCTCGACAAAGGGCCGAATAGGTTGGACCTGTGTCAGCTACCATCGTCTCGACAGGCATACGCAGATCACTTCGCTTTCTGTCACTTTCTGTCGGTTTTTCTCCCGTAGCTAGCAGTAATACAACCCACCGCACTAAAGCAATTTTGTAACTCCGGTTGCTTGTGGGAGCATTTTGGAACTTTTTAGATATTGTTCACGAATATATCAAGAGCTAATTCGGAACATGAATTTGTGGTGAGGCCTTTCCGGCCTGAAAATGTGATTCTACAGATGTAGAGGCAGCGATGTTCTTTGGTGGATGACTGGTGACACAAACTCTTGGGATGAGACTGTTGTGTGTAATGTTCGCGACGATGGTCGCATGGCCCCACTGGAACGATTGACTTCCAACAGCCTTAGGAACCGGTCTTTGTTACCCATAGGGCAGTATCATACAGAATCCGTCACCCCGAGACGGGAAGCTAACCAGCGTCATAAATCGTCGTGCACTTGCGGTGCGGCGAGTCAACATCAGGCACCAGGATGGCCCGACACTACCACGTGAGCTACACCTGCGTCTCAGCTTCAGTTATGATCGAAGTTTCTATAGCTTGAGAATGCATTTGCCATTTGCTATGCTATGGTCTGTTTAGTGGGTGCCTTGGACCATTTTGATCACAATCCTACAAGTACTACACCTAAGTGTTCATTCCATGGCCCAGGCATTATCCTCTTTCAGTCTCCTAGAAATCGAATATGGGACATTGCTGAAAAGCAATTATACTTCCTTCAGCAAACATAAAAACTTGCCATTCTCCGCCTGAGAGGTTTATTACAGTGCCAGTTGTTGTTCTCAAGGAGGCCACACTAGCAGTGCTAAAGACAAAGAATGCATATGTGATGAAGACCGGTGTGAAACAAGTGTCTACACAGATGAAAGCAGAAAGGACTTTGGTTGCCCAAAGCACTGGAATTTCTGAAGAAGGAATGACTTGAAAAAGATGACAATGTAGCATGGTCAGCCAACCATGCATCTATGCAAGATGACAATAACATTGCTGATAAGCCGAGAGCTTTTACATAACTCTTGCCATTATTCTACAACAAATGAAGCAGCAAAACATACCAACAATACATACCGTGGATTTTCATTGACAAGCTGCACAATTTCTCAACCCTGGCCAAATTCCTTCGATGCCATGGATACACCCATTGTATGCCTTGGTAAGGTGCATTCAATGGAACAGGCCTAAGAACAGGGAGGACAATTATGTTATAACGCTATAGACATTAAAGTGGAACACATTCGGAGACCACATGGAGGAGGACTGTGGCTGGCCCACTGCACTTACTCAGGTATGGATTGCCTCCTCAGGTACAATAGATTCCCTTCATCATTGCTAGCTTCTCACAACAACATGACAAGCACAACAATATGAAAGGACACGTGCAGATTAATGATACAGTGAACGGTTCTGCGGTGTAGGTGGGCTTACAGAGAACCCATCAGCCTTCAGAAAGTGGTTATTAGCAGGATCGGATCAAGCAAGACTGCGTCACCAATTTGAATAGCTTTCCTGAAGTGACTGAAAATCACTGCCACTATGAGGGCGGCATTTCTATTCAAAATCATTTCAGACAAACAGCTCTAGATTTGGCAGAGACCATCAGTGAAATGGAAAGTCCTTTCCGTAATGACACACGAGGAGAGCTTCTAACTCTGGAAACTAGCAATCTTGTGACTGAATCTGTTGTTGACACTATCCGGACTGTGCAGACTGTGGAAGCACCGTGCAAGAACCACGCCAATGACTACCACAAGTCAGAGCTGGTAGACTGCATCCGCTATATTCATGGCCCAACTGAGTAAAGCTCTAGATGAAGCCACTGTTGTGCACCTCCTATTCACAATCAGAATCGCGACTTTTGATGATTACGCCAATTATCTTTACTTCCGCTACATCATGGGCCAGCTGCAAACCTCCAAAAGAGTGAATGTAGTTTGAAACACTTGCCCTAAAAGGCGTATCAGGGGCTGTAAAATTGAAGAGAGAGTTAAAGGCATCAGGAGAAAGGTTGCTGGTAAATAACAAAATCTCTTGGAACTGGCCAGACTTTTACCTTTCTCTCTCACAAAGCTTATGCCAATCAACGTCCTCCTCGTGAGGAGGTTGTTAATACATCTGGCCAAAGGTGTGGGATCCGAGGAACCGGCCACAACATGGAGGAAAGTACCAATGAAGAAGCAGACACAAGAATACTGCTTCAATTACCTGATGTTTTGTAGAATATATCTGCCAATGTCTGGTTCGCAATCTTGATACTGATGTTATAGTCATCTTAATTGTTCCGTTTCTCCACCTGCAAAGTATATACGGATATATCCACAGATATATTGGTGGCTTTCGGCACAGGGAAGGGATTCACATATTTTCACATCAATGCAATTGCCCTGGCACTAGGAGAAGACAAGTCTATGGGCTTACCAATTTTCCACGGTTTCACAATTTCTTCATTTTTTGGAAAGAGAAATGATCCGCATTGAAGGTCATATCGTGATGTAACTGCAGCTTTCAAGTGTGTGGTAGAGAAGCCATTCACTGAGCAGGATGTTGAAGTTGGATGCTATATACCTGCCATGTAAGACAGGACCAGCCATCTGAACTGTGTTAATATGAGGCACGCAGAGAGATGTTTTACCAGAAACCTAAAATACTGGAAACCGTTCCACCAACTCAAAATACACTACTGCAGCACTGCAGCATCTGGCTGACATGGAACTTGTCCCAGCAACAAATACCATCTCCTGGCGGATGGAAATGGACAATAGGAAAGAAAAGTCAGTCCTGGTTCGCTGTCTGCACAACGCATCCAGTTGCTTCCAAAGTTTGTAGCGAGCTGATTAAATGTGGCTATAAGAGAGAAAGTGGCTGTGGCGTGCTTGCAAGACATCTCAGTGGTGTTGCACAATGATGTGCAGATGCAATTGTTACAAATAGACGCATACCCAGAAGAACATTTCCACTGCGTTAAACATGTGTGTACCTTTAGTGTTTGCTGTCATATTGTTAATACAATAGCAGTAGTCACTTTCACATTCATTTAAATTGCTTTTAGTCGATTGTATATTATTAATAAATGGCAATATCAAGATGTAAAATGTATCAAAATGATGCCTGTTGTGATTTCCACATAAATAACTAAATTGTGCATTTGATTCTTTTTTGTTATTTAAGTGTCAGTAATCTATTAAATTTGCCCGTTTTTTCTAGTAATACAATGCAATGAGACTGTCACATCACAACAGCCTCGATGGATCCTAACAAAAAAGTAATTGTTTGGATGTTCTAACATGCCGCAAAAAGTTTGCTGCTTTTATGCAGTCTGCCCCCTTCATTTTATTCAGCTGCCTTCCTTGTGGCGACGATGTGTGCCATCCCATCCAAGCCTGGTGGCGGAGTTATTCATGTTTCAATATCCATGTTTTTAATGAAAGTGCAATTATCGCATTTGAGACAATTCTCGAGCTTCCTCGACATACTCGATTCCAGTTAGCGTGATTAGGCCTAACCTGATGCACACACTCCAAGATGGCGAGAGCCCCTGCCTGGCTACCTCCTCTCCAATACACGTGACAGGGAACCAGGCTTTGATTATTTTTTACAGCATTTAATTAGCGTACGAGCTGCTTTGATCTTGTCATAGTCCTCTATAGCTTTGAAATCGCACACATTTTAATAACATGGTGTCCAATGTTCGCAGATGTTTTTTTGGTTATTCAACTGCAAAATAAAACACCCATTTCAATTGTGAATAATATATGTTCCCTTTTTATTTAAGACTCACAACTAGTATATTGTTTGTCTATGAAGTTTTTGACATTTTCGTCATCTTTGACAAAGCCGTAACTAGTAAGCTTATAAGAACAATTTTCTTGAGTTATTTGAATCTGGTTTGAAAGGGAACCTATCGCTGCCTTATACGCCAAAGGTTTCCAGCCGCATGTACCAACCGCTTTCAGGGAGATTTTTTGCTGGCAAAAGCATCAACCGCTCACAGTCAATTAGTTTCAAAATATTCACAGCGTGTATTTATAGTTACCTTATAATTGAGATGCTGGAAAATCAGGTATCAAAAGCGGAACTTAGTTAGAAATGGGCGGAGTTGAGACAGAAATGAGCGGAGCATGGCTAGAAATGGTCGACGTTTTAGCTAGAAATGTGCGGAGCTTAGTTAGAAATGAGCGTAGCTTAGTTAGAAATGGGCGGAGCTTAGTTAGAAATGGGCGGAGCTTGGCTAGAAATGGGCGGAGCTTAGTTAGAAATGGAGCCCTCTAATAAACGTACTTGATGAACTTACATCCCCATTTATAGTCGAAATTTCGGTTCGGATCCACGCCAAAACACGTGCCCTGAGGACTTCTAGTTTTACGCCACAAGCGATCCTGTTGAGAGGAGCAAGATTCATTATTAATTGGACAGATTTATGTGTAGATCATCTATCTTTTTGTGATAGAATGTTTGATTTAAAGATACCGCTTCTGAATGCTCCGGAAGTAGTAGTAGTAGTAGTAGTAGTAGTAGTAGTAGTAGTAGTAGTAGTAGTAGTAGTAGTAGTAGTAGCAGCAGCAGCAGCAGCAGAAACAGCAGCAGCAGCAGTAGAATTAGTAGTAGTACTAGTAGTAGTAGTAGTAGTAGTAGTAGTAGTAGTAGTAGTAGTAGTAGTAGTAGTAGCAGCAGCAGTAGTAGTAGTAGTAGTAGTAGTAGTAGTAGTAGTAGTAGTAGTAGTAGTAGTAGTAGTAGTAGTAGTAGCAGTAGTAGCAGTAGCAGTAGTAGTAGTAGTAGTAGTAGTAGTAGTACTAGTAGTCAATATTGTCAACGCACTGGCTCAGAATCTTCAATAATTGAAAAAATTCAAAAATTTAAGATATTTTGGTTTATCCTACTGCCTGAGATTTGTCATTTTGTTTGAGGAAAGCCATATGGCATTAATGTTAACCCTTTACTGGTTAAATTTGTTCAGTAAAATCCAAATATGCGCTTACTTATTTAATGTACATTTGCAGGCACAGACAAGGTCATTCCCGAGAATACACCACTGGAACGACTGTCTCGGTTCCCGAGCCAGTCATTACAGTGGTAAATTTTCAAAAATACTCCAATCCCCGCCGGCAAATGGACATTTCCCAAGATCACTAAATTGACCGTTTTTGGCTGACCATCATGCAAGGGTTAATGTTGAATGATTGAGATGGATATTATGGATAGCTATTTGAGTTTTGCTTTTACCAAGATGTCACGTAGATTCGGATTTTTCTTGAACGCAATTACTGGTCGCTTGTTAAAGGGTTGTTTCAGTTTCTCCTGTAGGTTTTGATACTCATCTTTCAAAATTTTGGAAATTTCAACGTTTTTCCGATTATAGGTCAGAATGAATGGAATTTTGTCACGTTGATCAGATAAGCCTGGGTCCGAGTTTATTCCCCTTGGCCACTGTGTTTCGAGTTCTTTAATCCAAAACGATTCTCGAAGTTTTCTTTGTTTATCAGTTTCTTCTGCCGTATCTGAAAGGGGTGGCTGTTCAATCGGCATAATTTCAAAGTCACGAAGGACTAAATGGTCAGGAAGATTAAAATGTTCGGAAACATGTGTGTCTTCCTCTAGCCTAATATCTGAGAGGTGTCGAGTTGCCCGCCATCTTAATGGACATTTGGTTTCGCCGACATACTGTTTTTGGCACAATTTGCATGAAATTAGATAAATAACATTTTCAGAGTCACAATCTAGATTAGACTGAAGTTGGAACTTGCTTTTGTTCTGAAAGCTCGTGAAAGTATTCTGGTTTGGGAGAAATTCATCTAACTTGCACCTTTTCTTTCCGCATTTGCGAGATTCGCCTACACCTATAATAGGACGATTGTGAGAAATTTTGGTAGGCCGACGATTTGAGGCATTGTCTGGAATGGATTCCAAGCCGTCTAATGTTTCAGATTTGATTTTGCGCAAGAATCGTGAGGAGTAACCTCGTGGTTTGAGGGCTTTGAATAGGGTAGTGCACGCTTCTTCAAAATTTTTTCTATCACTAGAATTCCTGTGAAAACGGATTATTTGTGATTTAACTATTCCTTTAAAAGTATGTGGTGGATGGAAAGATTTTTTGTGCAATAGCTGATGCGAATCGGTTGGTTTGAAATACACTTTGTAGTCTAAGTAGCCAGTTGTTTCATACTTTAGACCTTTATATACAGTTACATCCAGGAAATCTACGGACATCTCGTCAATGGTTGCTTTTAATTTGATATTCGGATCGTGATTGTTCAGAATTTCGAAAAATTCATCAAACTCTGCCTTTGTGTGTTGCCAAATTATGAAAATGTCATCAAGGTACCTGCGATAAATGAGGGGATGTTTTGGACACTTTTCTAACGCTTCCTCCTCCCACTCTGCTACGTAAATATTGGCAAAACATGGGCTAAAGCGCTTGCCCATCGCACAGCCGCAAATTTGTTGGTAAATTTCGCCATCGAATTCAAAATCATTGCCTTTCAGACTCAGCTCTAATAGAGCTATTACTTCTCTGTCTGGCCTGTTGGTGTCTGGGTAGTTCACGAATGCTCTACGGATAGAATTTATACCCTTCTCGATGTCAATGTTTGTATACATAGCATCGATGTCAAGCGTGACCAAGAATGAATTTGGAGGTATCCAGGTCTCAGAGACCTGTGATAAGAAGTCTTCTGTGTTTTTCAAGAAGCTGGGGTGTCTATTTGCTATTGGCTGTAGATGGTAATCGATGTATTCACTGATTCTGTAGGATTCTGAGCCACAATCAGAGATTATAGGTCGCCCGGGCGGTGACATTGAGTCCAACCACGAATCTATGGGTTTATGAATTTTTGGCAAAAGATAGAAAGTCCGTGGTTTTGACTCAAGTTTAGCAAAGAGATACTTATGTTGCTTTTCGGTGATCTTCTTGCTATCGAGCAATTTTTGAAGAATCTCATTAAATTTGCTGCAATTATTTTGCCAAAGTGGTTTGCTTAGTTTCTGGTAATGCTTTGGGTTACTAAGTTGTCGTTGTGCTTCACGTTTATAGTTATCTTTAAGCATTATTACAGTCGCTGACCCTTTATCTGCAGGTTTGATGACAATTTCGCTGTTTTTAGACAATTCAATTAAGGCCTGGCGTTCCTCATAGGGTAAATTTGGTTGATCATTAGGGAATTTAGAATTTTTAACACGTTCTGAAAAGAGTTCTATGCTTTCACCGATCGCTGGGTCCAGGATTTTTACGTTTGGTGCCCAGCCAGTTTTTTCAATGAATGGTGGAATGTTACTATTAGAGTTACGAAAGAAGTCTGCTAACTTAATACGGTGACTAAATTCAGATGTTTCCAAACAGCCATTATCTAAAAGAGCATCCAAACCTGTTTTAGGTTTTGGTGTTGGGACAAATGTAAGACCAAAATTGAGCAGTGACTGCTCTGCTTCACATAATGGGGAGCCAGTTAAATTGACAATATTACTGCCCAGTCCTGTTTCCGGGCGGATGTTACCCTGGCCCTTGTCTAGTTTAAATTTAGGAATTTAAGCCAGGCAGAATACATCGAGTTAGCTGTCTTCTCAGTCCAATGAATGTTATCCTTAACAACATTAAATTCGGAGAGTCTAAGTGCAGGAATGACAGTCACAGATTTTGATGATTCAGCCGTCGAATTGATGGACTGAATCGCCAACTTCTGCTGAGCTGTCAACCGACTTGAATAGTTAAGTTTTGCGAAGTAAATCGCAGTCTTTGGGAATTTGGACTTAATCGCACTGAGAAGCAGCATTAATCTATGTTTTGAACTAGAGATGGGTTCATTCATATCATTAATGCCAATGTTGATCACTATTTTCTCTGGTTTAAATGATCCAGTGTACTTTTGAATTAGTCCTCTAGCATGACACAATTTAGCTCCTGGGTAGCAGGCAACTTGCGTTTCAGGGTGGGGCTCAACATTAATGCGACTCAGGTTCGAAGCTCCAAAGATGAGTACTTTGTTCGTGAGAACAGGTAGTCGCCAGTCAATTTTGTTTTCGATTTCATGACGAAATTTCCAAAAAATGTTTCTCTCCAACATGGTGGGTTGTTGGGGTCTATTTGCAAATTTAATAGGACGCACCTCCGGTGCATTACTTGGACCTGGAGTTGGAGAGAAGCTGGGCTGTGGCAGTTTCCCTGTTGGGGATGGGGTCTTGAGACCCGATGGTTGACTGCTCTTGGGGGATTTCTGAGAAGCGCCAGTCCGTGGACCAGATTTGCTACCATTAACCCTTTCCCTCTGTGGCAAGGGCGGATATTCGTTTGGGTCATTTAGATTGCCTAGTGGAGAGTCAGGTAGTGGGATTAATGATGCTTCAAATAGCATATCTCTAGGGCCAGAATCTAATGGTAGCAATGGAGAGGTTTTATTGTCTACTCGTTTTGTGACTGGCGGCGAAGTTTCAGGTGATCTGAGGCCTTTTTTCACTTGTGATTGTGGGGCCACAGTTGGTATCATGACCAGAGGCGTGGCTTGTGCGAGATTTTGAATTGGTTGCTGAGATGGATCTATCGGTCGCACAAAATCGTAAAAAGAACTAATCGCATTAATGTCGAGCTTTCTATTATAATTGTTTTTTGCCCAGCGTATAGCATTGGATTTAGCACGACCTAGGTCTAAATGTGGCATTGCCTGTGTGAGGACTACTTCAGTTCTAATACTACCAAGTTGTTCATTATAGTGATTTAACATGGCCTTAATGGTAGATTTTGCCCACTCAAAATTCACATTCCAGATGGCAAAGTAGATGTCATCATTTGGTATAGCTGGCTTACAAAATCCATTCAGCTCTTCCACCTTCCTGCTAAGCCCATCAGGGAGAGTTTCGGCATCTAAATGCCTACGTAGCGTAGCAATATGGTGGAAGCACTGAATTATTTGGTAATACAGCTTTACCAGGCGCGCATGCGCATGCAGATGAACCCCCTTTACCATCTCCATTCTTCCTACGACCATTCTTCCTCGCAATAGCCATTCAGACAGACAATCGTTCAATCTATCTAGCAATCAGACAGGCAGTTGAGCAGGTAAGAACGATTCGATCAGGCAAACTCAAATTCAAGCACACAAATTCATTCACATCAACTACAAATTGAACCAATATATTACTTACATCTGAAAGATAAATTATAGAATTAACATGTAATCTGCAAGGGTTAACAATACAACAATACAATACGCAATATTATAAGTTACTCACAGTAATTATGGACACCGTCAATTGGCTAAATGCATTTCACATGGATGTGCTTCATCAGTAGCCTGTATGACAAATCTGTCAGTCCTTCAGTATAGACAGCTTTATATACGTTTACTGAATTACTCAATCTCCTTTGAAAAACTAATCTATGGTTTAATTTGAACAATTGAACTTTGTGCAAGGTTTGAATTTCCTTTGATTCGGGTTTATCACAAACATCATTAATAAAGCCAATGATTAGTGGACTGGTTTCACTCCACACAGATTAGTGAAATTTTACTCTTCCGAATTGGATTGATAAGTGAGTAGTGTTTCCTTCACGAGATCATGAACCGATCATTCAAAGGTGTTATATGCTTTTGTTGGGACACTCAATTTTGCCTTTTGATTCCTTTTGATCATTTGATGCCGAAAAAATTAATCAAGTTTGGAGGACATATTTTGTCATTTTATAGAATTTTGTTCACCACACCGGAAAGGCCACTGCAGTGTTAATATTTAAACTTTGTTCATACATGTAGAAAGAAAGTAGTATTCAGCTCCCTTAATTTTATGTGAGTGAGTGGCTGGACGGACACACAGAGAGCCGGATGGCTGGCAAGGCAGATGGACAGATCCATCCATCCATCCATCCAACCATCCATCCATCCAGACATCCAACCATCCATCCATCCCACGCCCCCATCCATCCATGGAAGGATGGGGAGGCGGGAAGGATGGGGAGGTGGGATGGGGACGGGCATAAAGGAAGGATAGAGCCTAGTCGGAGAGAGGGAGGAAGGATCCATCCATCCATCCAACCAACCAACCAACCAACCAACCAACCAACCAACCATCCATCCATCCATCCAACCAACCAACCAACCATCCATCCATCCATCCATCCCACACACCCATGGAAGGAAGGGGATTGGGGATGATTGATGGGCAGGATCCATCCATCCATCCCACCATCCACCCAACCATACATCAAACCATCCATCCATTCATCCATCCATTCATCCATCCATCCATGGAAGGGAGGGAAGAAGGGATGGGAAAGATCCATCCATCCATCCATCCCGATGTGGAGATGGAATGATGGATGGGAAGGAAGGAAGAATGGAGTGGGCATGGCTGGATAGACGGGGAGGACTATCCATCCATCCATCCATCCATCCATCCATCCATCCATCCATCCATCCACCCATCCATCCATCCATCCATCCAACCAACCGTCCATCCATCCATCCCACACACCCATGGAAGGAAGGGGATTGGGGATGATTGATGGGCAGGATCCATCCATCCATCCCACCATCCACCCACCCATACATCAAACCATCCATCCATTCATCCATCCATTCATCCATCCATCCATGGAAGGGAGGGAAGGAGGGATGGGAAAGATCCATCCATCCATCCCGATGTGGAGATGGAATGAGGGATGGGAAGGAAGGAAGAACAGAGTGGGCATGGCTGGATAGAGGGGGAGGACCATCCATCCACCCATCCACCCACACGCACGCACGCACGCTCACACACACACACACATACACGCGCACGCATGCACGTACCCACATTTACACACGCACGCATGTACGCACGTACACACATGTACACACGTAGGTACATGTATACACGCACGCACGCATGTACGCACGCACGCACACACCATTCACATTACACACACACACACACACCCCGCCCCACCCCCATGGATGGATGAGAGGCCGGATGATGGATGGGTAGGAGAGAAGGATAGAGCGGGGATCGGCTGGAGAAGGTGCAGGAGTGGGAGTTCGAGATGGACAGACGGGCAGTGGGACGGCAGAGTAGCGGGAGGGATGGGCAAACGGACTGACGGACAAGTGGACCATGTGACAGCCAGACCAGTGAATGCATGGGTGGATTGACAGGAGCTGATGGATGGTTAGGCGGGTGGACCAGTGAATGAGTGGAGAAGCAGGAGAGTGAATCCGGGAATGATTGTAGAATTTGGTATATAAGTCTCTCCACTGAAAGACCGACAGACTGCCTGACGGTGTCGACGGATATATAAGTTATGTTTTTACAAGGCAGTAAAATAACAGAACTGGCACTCGCAAGTATGTAGTCAATATTGTCAACGCACTGGCTCAGAATCTTCAATAATTGAAAAAATTCAAAAATTTAAGATATTTTGGTTTATCCTACTGCCTGAGATTTGTCATTTTGTTTGAGGAAAGCCATATGGCATTAATGTTAACCCTTTACTGGTTAAATTTGTTCAGTAAAATCCAAATATGCGCTTACTTATTTAATGTACATTTGCAGGCACAGACAAGGTCATTCCCGAGAATACACCACTGGAACGACTGTCTCGGTTCCCGAGCCAGTCATTACAGTGGTAAATTTTCAAAAATACTCCAATCCCCGCCGGCAAATGGACATTGCCCAAGATCACTAAATTGACCGTTTTTGGCTGACCATCATGCAAGGGTTAATGTTGAATGATTGAGATGGATATTATGGATAGCTATTTGAGTTTTGCTTTTACCAAGATGTCACGTAGATTCGGATTTTTCTTGAACGCAATTACTGGTCGCTTGTTAAAGGGTTGTTTCAGTTTCTCCTGTAGGTTTTGATACTCATCTTTCAAAATTTTGGAAATTTCAACGTTTTTCCGATTATAGGTCAGAATGAATGGAATTTTGTCACGTTGATCAGATAAGCCTGGGTCCGAGTTTATTCCCCTTGGCCACTGTGTTTCGAGTTCTTTAATCCAAAACGATTCTCGAAGTTTTCTTTGTTTATCAGTTTCTTCTGCCGTATCTGAAAGGGGTGGCTGTTCAATCGGCATAATTTCAAAGTCACGAAGAACTAAATGGTCAGGAAGATTAAAATGTTCGGAAACATGTGTGTCTTCCTCTAGCCTAATATCTGAGAGGTGTCGAGTTGCCCGCCATCTTAATGGACATTTGGTTTCGCCGACATACTGTTTTTGGCACAATTTGCATGAAATTAGATAAATAACATTTTCAGAGTCACAATCTAGATTAGACTGAAGTTGGAACTTGCTTTTGTTCTGAAAGCTCGTGAAAGTATTCTGGTTTGGGAGAAATTCATCTAACTTGCACCTTTTCTTTCCGCATTTGCGAGATTCGCCTACACCTATAATAGGACGATTGTGAGAAATTTTGGTAGGCCGACGATTTGAGGCATTATCTGGAATGGATTCCAAGCCGTCTAATGTTTCAGATTTGATTTTGCGCAAGAATCGTGAGGAGTAACCTCGTGGTTTGAGGGCTTTGAATAGGGTAGTGCACGCTTCTTCAAAATTTTTTCTATCACTAGAATTCCTGTGAAAACGGATTATTTGTGATTTAACTATTCCTTTAAAAGTATGTGGTGGATGGAAAGATTTTTTGTGCAATAGCTGATGCGAATCGGTTGGTTTGAAATACACTTTGTAGTCTAAGTAGCCAGTTGTTTCATACTTTAGACCTTTATATACAGTTACATCCAGGAAATCTACGGACATCTCGTCAATGGTTGCTTTTAATTTGATATTCGGATCGTGATTGTTCAGAATTTCGAAAAATTCATCAAACTCTGCCTTTGTGTGTTGCCAAATCATGAAAATGTCATCAAGGTACCTGCGATAAATGAGGGGATGTTTTGGACACTTTTCTAACGCTTCCTCCTCCCACTCTGCTACGTAAATATTGGCAAAACATGGGCTAAAGCGCTTGCCCATCGCACAGCCGCAAATTTGTTGGTAAATTTCGCCATCGAATTCAAAATCATTGCCTTTCAGACTCAGCTCTAATAGAGCTATTACTTCTCTGTCTGGCCTGTTGGTGTCTGGGTAGTTCACGAATGCTCTACGGATAGAATGTATACCCTTCTCGATGTCAATGTTTGTATACATAGCATCGATGTCAAGCGTGACCAAGAATGAATTTGGAGGTATCCAGGTCTCAGAGACCTGTGATAAGAAGTCTTCTGTGTTTTTCAAGAAGCTGGGGTGTCTATTTGCTATTGGCTGTAGATGGTAATCGATGTATTCACTGATTCTGTAGGATTCTGAGCCACAATCAGAGATTATAGGTCGCCCGGGCGGTGACATTGAGTCCAACCACGAATCTATGGGTTTATGAATTTTTGGCAAAAATACTAGTAGTAGTAGTAGTAGTAGTAGTAGTAGTAGTAGTAGTAGTAGTAGTAGTAGTAGTAGTACTAGTAGTAGTAGTAGTAGTAGTAGTAGTAGTAGTAGTAGTAGTAGTAGTAGTAGTAGTAGTAGTAGTAGTAGTAGTACTAGTACTAGTAGTAGTAGTAGTAGTAGTAGTAGTAGTAGTAGTAGTAGTAGTAGTAGTAGCAGTAGTAGTAGTAGTAGTAGTAGTAGTAGTAGTAGTAGTAGTAGCAGTAGCAGTAGCAGTAGCAGTAGCAGTAGCAGTAGCAGTAGACGCAGCAGCAGCAGCAGTAGCAGTAACTCACATGTTTCCAGGAATATTCATAACCGTCCACATTAACTACAGGTATAATGTACCAATCAAAGTAATCCATGACATCTGTCACATCTGGATTGGATCCATATTGTTCCACAAGCTAAATGATAGTCAACAGTATCTATGGTAAAATGTACTGCTCGGAGTGGCAGGAAACATTTAATCACATGACTTTATTTTTGCAATTAAAATTCCACTCATTTATATGTTGGGACTCTGAATCAATTTTAAACAAATCATTGCTTGAATAATTTTAATTTCTTCACGTAGGCCGGATAGTATTGCAGCCGGTGTCTGCCTGTCTGCCTGCCTGCCTGCATGTCTGTATGTCTGTCCGTCCACAACATATTTCTTGGACATCCAATGATATTCTGGTTGCCTAGAAATTGTTCAGGTCATTACGACAAATATCTAGATCACGTGGTCATACATTTTGGCGATAACTCTTAAATGCAAGAGAGTAGAGTCACCAGATTTCGCATACCCAGTAATATTACAACTCGTTACGGTTGGTTTAGGTTTGAGATCTATGAGACAAATAGGTCAAGTGGCATACCCTTACACACACACATATATATATATATATATATATATATATATATATATATATATATATATATATATATATATATATATATATATATATATATATATATATATATATATATATATATACAGTACACCTATCACAACCTAAATCGTCTTTTATAAACGGGTACCGGTATTAAATTTTTATATTTTGAAAAGCGTACACTTTTAGCATACCCTTATATATATATATATATATATATATATATATATATATATATATAAAAGGGTACGCTTTTTAAAATATAAAAGTTTGATACCGGTATCCGTTTATAAAAGACGATTCAGGTTGTGATAGGTTACATCGCTAACTGTTTTAGAGGATTTTATATATATCACGACAACACAGGTGCCCTGATAACGCGTGGTATTTTGCCGGTACTGGAAAAAGACCGAGCCAACAAGGGCCAGGTATTGACCAAGTACCAGCCCAGAAGCATGCGTTAGGTCATATTCGTATAGAGGAATCCAATCAGTCAGCCAAGTATATGACGTCATAATCAATGTCAGTCCATCAGGAATTTTTTGTTAAAGACACGCGGAACTGTTGTGTTATTTTAAAGAACTTCCACGTTTTTGCCAATAAATTCCCGCTTTTTGTGTTTGAATCGTAAATTGTGTGCATTTATCCTTCTTATAAAAATATTTATTTACAAGCGTGTGGTAACTTAATCTATTCAATTCAACTCAAACGCAGCTGCAATATTTTTCTGTTTGATTAGACTTAAAAGACTTCCTTGATCTGTATGGTCTCCACTTTGGTAGGCCTACATCAGAAGTGTCCGGTTTGGTTCCTTTATGAGGTTCTACTGGTGTCCGATTTGGTCCATTTTTATTGCGCTTGTAGTGCCCAATTTTAATTTTGGAAGGCTATTTGAAGATGGCGTCTGCAGCCAGATTGCATAACCGGTGGGAGCGAGTATATCTTTAGTACTTAAGGTGATCATGCTAGACCCAGAAATACGCCCTATAACAAATTCCAAATAGGGTTTAGTGCCAAACATACATCTCAATATTTGCCATTGCCCCTCGGTCTTTGGAAATGGTATGTTATGTCTTCAGTAAATGCATCTGTTTCTCTATTTCTCTGATTATCTGGTCCAAACTGTTTCTCAGAAACTATTGACCAGAAAATATCGATTTTAACACAACAAATGATGTTCATATGAATTAACAACTCAGATCTGTTGCTCATAATGGGATGCCCATATTATCTCACATCAGGCCCTCCAACACGCACGCACGCACATCTCGCCACTGTAGCTGTAGCACCGATGCATATATGTAACATTTTATGGTTCAAATGCACATTGTTCAACTAAATATCATCGTGGCTCGCTACATGCACGAGCGAAGAGAATCAAACTCTGAATACACGTAGAGTAACCAAAGCGGGCACCTGGGTGAATCGCTTATAGGCTTTATAATCGTTGAAACAGGCAATAATCTTTTTTAATATCTTAAGATACAGAAAATATGTACAACGGCAATAATTAGCCGTATCATACCATTGTAGCACCACGCCTATGAAGGCGATAAATGGGTTAAATGCTTATTTTAAGAGATCCCACTTCGTTAACCGGATGTACGACGAAACAACCCGGGGCCTAGTGCAACATAAAGGCGTTCCTTGGTCGGTCGTAAAACATGTTCTATGCGACCACCTTATCGGCCGTTTGACCACGAAAACCACATCTAATACTAAGTCGTTTGTATTAACCATATGAACCCCGATGTCACATACTCCAAATATGTTGACAATCATACACATTAACTGTTGAATATTTTGAAACTAATTTGAGGCAGCAGCAGCTCCCAGTCAAATTAGTTTCTAAAAATTATTTGAAATTGGCATGTGTCTTCTGTTGTCATATGCAACAGGAGCTTACAGTCAAACTACTTTCAAAATATTCACTAGCATGATTTATTAGATTAAGTATTATGTTTGATATTTGGTGTTTCAGATTGAAAATATAGAATGCATCTATTAGGTGGCCGTACATGACAGGTTTTACGACCGACCAACTAACGCATGTATGGTGCACTAGGTCCCTGGACCGAGCCCCGTTACAATACAGTGGGTGGGGAATAGCTAAAAGCTGACCCATCCATTCGTTATACCTGCTGTGCCATATAGATAACCGTAGCAGGACTAATCCATTCTCGCGCATGGATTCCGCCATGAAACCAGAAAATAGGCCGAGTTTTCACATCTGAAGTTGCGGCCGATCCAGTGCCAATCTGAAAGGAAAAAGGAGGATAAGTTCGTCAAGAACGCTTAACTGATGACGGTCTACTCTAAGCTTTGTTGTACGAATTGTATGTCTTTATTACTTAATCAACATGCTCTGGAATATTTTTGAAACTAATCCTACTTGGCGCTGTTGCTGCCATAGGCAGCACCAGCCCACAGTCAAATTAGTTTTAAAATATTCATCAACTTAGCTGTATAGTTCCTGTACAGGTCCTGAAAAGTCGCTGTCCTGTTGTATTACAAGCCACTACCTATATCCCTAAATGTATGAAATAACCAATTTTAGTGACATATTATTTATTTTATTAATGTTGTATAAATGTGGTCTCTGTAGACAGGTTCTTCCGCTGTAGCGCACCCGGCCACCAGGACAACAAATATGTAGAAATATGTACATGTACATGTAATAATACATGATAGTAATAATGATAATGATAATAATAATTAAAATAATAATAATAATAATAATAATAATAATAATACATGTAAATAATAGTAATGGTAATGTCATTGTTACTGTTATTATTAAATATAATGATAATAGTAATGCGACAATAATAATAATAATAATAATAATAATAATAATAATAATAATAATAATAATAATAATAATAATAATAATAATAATGGTGGTGACAGCAATAATTACACATGATAATAACAATCATTATAATGATAAAACTGATGATGATGATGATGATGATAATAATAATAATAATAATAATAATAATAATAATAATAATAATAATAATAATAATAATAATAATAATAATACATGTAAATAATAGTAATGGTGTTAATAATATTTTTGTTGTTATTGTTGTTAATAATAATCGTAATTTCACTGAATAGTAATAATACTCCGCAAGATGGTCACACCACTCACTCCACCGCCCCTCTCCACCACCCCACCCACCCCCACCCCAACCCACCCACCCACTTATGTAAAACGTTATGTCATAAGTCATGTCTCCACACGTAATTTGTGTAAATGTATTGTATCGTACTCTATGTCCTTTGTAATATAAAATTTCCATGTAAATGTATATAAATGTTATATGTATAAACATAGTATTACAAATGTATGTTATATGTCAAGGGTCCACCGCATCATAGACCTTGCCTTTGGTGGATGCCTGTATTGAATTGTTGAACTATTTACCGATATGGAAATAAAGAATCTTGAATCTTGAAATCTTGAATCTTGAATCTTGATAGTTACCATAAAATTAGAATTCTGAGAATTCATGATTCAAAGTATATAAATCGATCCCAACACCCGAAACGCGTGGGCGAAGCTTAGCTAGAGATGGGTGGGGTATAGCTAAAAGTAGATTCGTCCATGGGAACCCAGTCAAATTAGTTTCGAAATATTCTACAGGTTACCTGTATATTTTTCTGGAAATTGATAGTCATGGAATTCAGGGATCGCTCAATCGCAACAGCGTGGGTGGATCTTAGCTAGAGATGGGCGGGGCATAACTAAAAACTGGATTCCTCCATTCTATGGATTTATTACGGATTACCCGTCCGTCATCTGTGACACTGGGGCCAAGTTTGACTTACTAACCATAGTTAGCTATAGCTAACTAAATCCTAGTCGAACTTAACTATCTACTCAGCTATACTCGACCGAGTACCCGAGCTCGGTTCCAAATGGTTAGTACGAAATTGCGGTAAAATCTAAAATGGCGGATATGTTTCGCTTGCCACGGTTAAATGCACATAAACATGTTAATATTTCCCTAACCTACGTAAGTTTGATGAAATTATGTTGTCCTATGGTAAATCAATGGTCCCAAGACCCATTTCCTTCCCACTTTATATTATATGTACGCTTTTTTACATCTTAGCGGGCAAAAGTAACTCATTTTCGTGGGCCATCAAAACAGACGACAGAAAGGGTTAAACGAAACTGGTACCCGGTTCTAACTTTTCTGCAATAGAAATTTAATGGGGAATCTGGTACCAACGAATTTGAACGAACTATAGTTAACTAGCCATCGTTCGACTGGGAATAGCAACTGCTCTTGTTCAATCAACCAGCAAACTGACTATGGTTAACCAAGCGAACTTGACCCTGGTCTGCGGCCAAGAATTGCTCTTGAATCAACCTTAATGTAACTTATGGTAATAAGAATGGGTTCAACAATGAAACCCGTGAATTTTTTGTTCAAACTTATTGGCACATTAATTTCGTAGACCGAAGTAGGGGAGTTAAAAGTAAAATGATTTTATCTCGACTCCAACATATATAACCCTTTGAACCCGAGATACCGAATTATAAAACTCAGTTAAAATTTGATAGATATTTTGTTTAATATTTTGAGACTAATTTTAGCAGGTTCCTGTCAAATTAGTTTCAAACCAGTTAACTACTTTCCTGTATAATGACCTTGAAATTGAGTTTCTGGGAATTCCGGGTTTCGAGTTAAGGCGAAGAAAATGCTTAGAATTGATCATGGTACTAAGTTTCCTTATCTGAATACCATATTTTGATGGGTGTTGTTATTCTTAGGAGCTAGACCCGCGCCTCGCGTCCTACTTCTCAGGGTCTCATTCCAGATCTGCCTACCTTCAGCCCCATCATAGATCGGCCTTCGTAGGATTTCGTGACATTGAAAAGTGAAACAAGATCTTTGTATCGGCGACTCAAGTCTAGCATCCAATCTTGTATCTATAATCATAATAGTAGTAGTAGTAGTAGTAGTAGTAGTAGTAGTAGTAGTAGTAGTAGTAGTAGTAGTAGTAGTAGTAGTAGTAGTAGTAGTAGAGCGTGCATGCGTGCGTGGGTATGTACGTGCGTGCGTGCATGCGAGCGTGCATGCGTTCGTATGTCAATGTGAATATCAGAATATGCTGTCTAGAAAATTATTGATATTCATGTAGATTCTGGAACTGGTAATAATAGCATAATAGGAACATCTATGTACAGCTAAGTACAGCTAAGTACAGCTGTTCGCCTTTTTTGTATTTAGTAGATATATTAGTAGAAATTGTGTACCAGTATCGAATAGGTGAAGTAATTCTAATAGATTGACAATTAGTAGCCATATTAGGTTATGCGTTATTACAGGAGTATGCGTAGTTTAGTCTTTATCCATTTGGGCCTACACTGCATGTCCAGAGAGTAGACCGCACTACACGTACCTCATCAAGGCTGTGATATATGCCATAGTGGAAGCTATTGCTCCTCCGTTTTCGTTTTTTCGCTTCGTTGTCTTTGATTTGTTTTTGGATCGCCATTTCTACGTTATCTATTGCTACTGTCCACGTGATGTTGTAGTGTCGGAATATTCCGGACACCTCCTGATGTGACCATGGGGGAATACGAATGATGACCTCATTTCCGATACCGCCTGGATAGCGCCAGAAATCAACCTGCAACACATATATGCAACCAACGGCATCTAGTTAAGTTATTTTCAAAATATTCAACTTGATAATTCTTACGTTGTAGGTGGAATTTGTAATATCTCAGATCTGAATAGTTGAAAGGATGTCTAGGAAACCTTAAATAAAATCATCAAAAGACTTTTGTGAATGGATAAAATCACACCTCCCAGCGGGTTGATGACCACTGGTGGAGTTAACCCTCTCAATAACACTCTTTCCTGTGCTGAATTACATATAGGCATATTAAGTTAGTATTGCTAACAATATTAACTAAGTTCTTAAAAATAATTTGACTGCAGGAATGTTAAACAGCTACAATTTCTGACTTATTTTCAAAATATTGTGCAACTCTCATCAGAAATGTCTGCGTACTTTCCTGAAATTTTGTGTTAAAAGGGTAATGAGGTTAGGAAGAGCATACTAGGCTCAATAGAAATCACAGGACATGGCATCTTTAAAAATGCATTTAAGCATGTTTATAAAGGACACTATGGGGACCTTAGATCAACAGTCTTTTATAAACAGGTGTCATAATTGTCATTTAGCAATTAAACCTTTTAATTAGACCTCTGGAAAATGTGGCTGACTATTTTGATAGCAATTTGACTGAAAGCTATTGCTGTCTAAGACACCTTTGTTTTCCAGCAAAATTATGTTCAAATTTCTCTAGCTTTCTTGTACTATGCAAAATGAGATTCATAATAAACTGAAAGTTTGCTTAACTGTTTGAACTTGAAAGAGCAAATATGAAAAGCACATGCACTTTAACAAATATCCTGTTTAATATTTTGAAACTAATTTGACTGGAAGCAGTTGCTGCATAAGGCAACAACAGAGTAAGGCACCAAATACCTGCAGTTAGATTAATGTTAATACATGTATGCATTTGAGCTCAAAGAACATATACAAAAAACGCATATACATTTTTAACAAATATTTCTGTTTAATATTTTGAAACTAATTTGACTGGAGCAGTAAGGCAACAACAGCTTTCACTCAAATTAATGTTACTTCTAGCCACTTGAACCTGACAGAGAAAATGTGAAAAGGCACATACATTTTCTCAAATATCCTGTTTAATATTTGGAAACTAATTTTACTGAAAGCAGTAAGGCAGCAACAACTTCCTGTCAAATTAATGTAAAGAAATTAAAAACATAATAGTATGATAATATGATTTGTTATACTTGTGTACCTTCCTAATGCATTGTGGTTGCTGTGAAGAATTAAGAAGAGATTAACTTATAGTGTCGGCATGAAAAATACATGCAATTTTTGTATGTAATTGATAAAATAATTGAAATTACCAATTACAAAATTTTCAAATGTAAATAATTACAATTCAATTACAATTACTTTTAGCTACTGAATTACTATTACAATCAATTACTTGAAAATGTAATTAAATCACAGTCAATTACAATTACAAAGTACAATTACCACATGTCCGGACCTGGCTTCAGCTTGGCGTCACTGGGTGTGAATTTTTTATTTTGTGCATTTTAAAGTCTACTAAATTAAGTTGATTGGGAACTTCCACTTCCGATATACATATCATATCTTCCTCAAATTTTGCATCCCTCCCCGCCCTAATTATCGTAGCCCGCCCGCCCGCCCGTCCGCCCGCCCGCCTGCACGCACGCACTAACGCACGTACACACACACACACACACACACACACACACACACACACACACACACTAAAGTTCGTACGCTCGAGGAGTAATGTGCATAATAGATAATCTGGCCGTGCTCACATGGTTTTCAGACACGTGTTTGATTACGTGCATTTTCTCACCTGAAATTTGGCAGCGTTGTGTTCTAAGAGTTGCAGGCCCTCTAAGTGTCCTCCAGTGAGCGGAAGCAGCCGGGACACCTGGTGCCTGTAAGTGGGAACGTACGCAAATTAAAACAAGAATCGGCAGTCAAAGATTGTTTTAGATTGCATTTGGAAGAACGAACAAAAATACGAGGGTGCCCTACACTAAACATTGGTACGGTTGGTTGGATTGCAGTAAGTGAACTATCTATGGCCAGCACTGGATTAACATGCTGGTAGTATGATAGTTACTTACGCCTAGATTGGATCAACGTTGTTTGGCTGGGAGTAAACTAGTTATGTTATGTGGGTCACCATTGGAGTTACGTTGGTTGACTGACAGTAATACGTGGACGACGCCATATGTATGTTAGTCGGCTGTTTGTTTTAGGCCGTTGGCCAAAATCTGTATGGTGGCATTCCATAGCAATGTCGGGTGCAATTTGAGTCTGTCCATGTTTAACTCAAAGTTGTTAATGCCCATAAATCAGATTCAACCACCACATTTAACTGTAAACACAATCCCCAAATCATCCTTAGTATTCCATTTGATCTAATTTTTTTATAAATAATGAGTTTACAAGCCCGCTTGCTTGGCCTACAAATTGCAAAAATACCCGCACGATGTTTCTGTCTGTTGTGCTAAACGTCAGTGTGACGTGTCAGTATTTGATTGGCTACCAGCGGAATCTCCCTCTAGAGGAACTCACGGTTGAGAAATCCAATACAACTGATCAAGCGTATTCAAACGTGTCCGGGAATCTTAACGCTTTCACAGCTCAGAACATTGGACAGATCACAAAGTTGTTATCACTAATATGCTGAATATTTTGAAATTAATTTGCGCATGCCTACTTGCCTAAAGCAGCAACGACTTACAGGCAAAATATTTTTTCCTATTTACTTATCAAAATATCTAAATGGATGAAGGAATATATGGAAGATATTATGATATCTTTTACATTTAAATGGTCATTTGACGGATTAGCGGCAGTGTCTTTGTATTGCTGTTTGAATAACGGTATCAATACGAGCTATAAGCCGTCTTTTATTTAGCAATAGCGGCTGATTGATTGACTGTTGGATTAGTGTTTATAATGTTTAACAATATTCGATCGTTTAATTTTTCATCAAATTACCAAAAGATAATCGTCATTTTTGAAGCCAATATATGCAGCTGATCGTGTGCGTCAGCCAGTCAGTGAATACCCGTCATACGAAATTGGGATTTACTGAACTCGCGCCATCCTTGGTCGCGAAACCCATAGTACGAATACGCGGCGTACCCGATCAGCCACATATATAGACTTCAAAAATGACTAAATTATCTTTTGGTAATTTGATGAAAAATGAAACAGACGCAAATTTACATATATTTTTATCAGAAATAAAATTGTATTGGCTAATATAATCTGACACTTTATTCGGCTACGTAATAGGTTTAGAGACTGCATTCAGGAATAAAATACTGAACTCTGAAATGCCGCTTTTGAGAAGGGCATGAGCAATCTAGCGAGTATATACTATATCTATGATGACGCCCTATATGTATTGTTATTTCAAATACAGCCCAGGAATAAGTCAGAATGTTCCCAAAACAAAAACAGATACACGTTAGTTAGTAAGATTATTTTGAACATAATTAGATTGGAAATCAGATCGAATTATGTTCAAAATTTCCAATAGTCTGTTTTATTATTTTGCTTTGGAAACATTTTAAGCAATTCCTGCGCTGTACTGTAGATATTAATAGAGATGAATCGCATTTCTAATTGCGCACCAAATGCCACTTCTATACACGACACTGCTACTAACATAAAATTTAAATGCTTTTTCGTCTCAGTGTTAGGCCTATGTAGGATAAGTGATGCAAACTCCGTGGCAGGCCTATACCAAATTCCGTGGCACGGCTTCGTTTTCGAGCTATAGTGACATATTACACATATAATAATGATTATTTGTTTTTATTTTGATGCTTCTTATCTGACAAATCTAATTATACCAAAACCTGCTCAAACGCAAAACTTTTTTATTTTTAATTACACAAGATTGCATAAATATGCTTTTGAAAAACGCTCGGAAATGAATTTTCAAAGGAAATTTCCACTTTTATAGGCGGCGTTCATTCCTACTATTATCCTATAGTATCTAGATCACATTATCTAGTAAGCAGATATACATTTCTGTAGTGCTGCTTGGATGTCTTCTCAGCATCGTTTCAAGCATAATCACCATACTCCCAAAAATTATATTAAAATGTGACCTAATTCCGTGGTATTGCGGATTGCCTATTATAAAATTAAGCAATAGGTTTATTTTTTCTTCTAATCTTGATTTTGTATAAGTAAATGTTAGAATTTCCGTGATTTATGCATTTTGACGAATTCCGTGAATTATTTCTATTATTTGAAGCTTATTTTTGTTTAAGACTGGCCCCATTTTAAATATGGCTCTAAGTTATCAGTATTTTGTAATAAACCAGCTTCTGTGCCTCCACTGTAACCCAAAAATACCGAACAAATGTGAAATGTATGTTTTGTTTTATTTATTGTCATTTTAAGCTTTTCGTATACTAATTTGTGCAATACCATGGAGTTCGGCAGCCATGACTTGCCAGATAGCTTGTAAACTTTAATGGAGGTTCCAAACTTTATTGCCAGATACTAACAAGATTTTACATAAATTCCCTACGAAACTTATATAAGCAGCAAGAGAATACTTAAAATAATCTATCTAACCATATACTTTTTCACTGGTTAGTATGAGGTTGGTGATTGGCCTAACGAAAGTATTAGTTTTAGTTAAAATACCATGGTGTTTGGTTGCACCATCCCACATATATTTTTAGGAAACCAAAATATAACTTCAGAAGAAACCCCACCAAAATGAGACAAACGTTCACCCAGGAAGAAATATTAAAATCCATAAAATTACTACCATAGTCAGCAACAGGACCATGTCAAATTATTTTCAAAATAATCAACTTACATTTCTTCCCTGGATTATTCCCTTCTTTATCTAAACATGCTACTCTCCCGTTTCTGCAATATCGTTCATTAGTGTGGAGATCGTCAGATGTACTGTTTGTGGCCATATTTTAATGGAGGAATCAAGTTTTAGTTATGCGCCGCCCACACTTAACCCGTGCGGGGATTGATCGATCCATTGATTCCATGACTATCAATTTCCAAAACCTATACGGGTAGGCTGTTAAAATATGTTTGAAACCAATTTGACTGGATGCCGTCTCTGCCTATTCAGCCTATATAATATTATTAAATAGTAGATGCATGCAATTCGTACAACAATGCTTAGTCCGTCAACAATTACGCGTTCTTGACGAATTTATCTACGTCATTCATAACGTCATTGATTATGACACCATTTTACGTCGCGTAAATGATTATGACGTCATATGAAGGATGGATAAACTGGAAAGGTCCGCTAAAGACGATTAAGATTAAAGGTGGTACAGTTCAGCGCTGCTATTCAAATGTTGGAGACGCAAAATGGTGGCCATTTAAGTCAGGTGGTCTGTGCGTCCCACATGTCTTAAAGAACCACAATCTGGTGTGACGAATAAGAGTGCCGTGTTTCCAGTGTGTCCAAACATAGCACTTCATCGCAATGATATCTCTGGTTCTTTGATGTGATAATGTCACAAAGTATAATTGGCGTATGTCCATCGCGAAAATCGAAATGTCCGTCATGAAAATGTATGAATTATATTATTTTGATTAATTTAGCCTACAAGTTAATAAACATTTTGTTAAATATTCTTAAAGTAATTTTAACTGGCAGCTGCTGCTGGCATTCTATCTTAACCATGCGTTTAGAATCTGAAACACAAAAAAAACACCGAAAAAATTCCTAATGCAAGAAATCATGTTCGCGAATATTTTGAAAGTAATTCCACTGTATAAGCTGCTGCAGCCTATAACAGCGGCAGACCATGTCAATTTCAAATAATATTTTGAAACCAATTTGACTGGGAGCTGTTGCTGCCATAGGCAGAAACAGATCCCGTCAAATTAGTTTCAAAATATTCAACAGCTAACGCGTATGATTGTCTTAAGATTCAGGGTATAGGACTTCGAGATTCACAAGGTTATTATAGTGAGTTACTATTAGATATGGTTTTCGGGGTCAAACGTCCGATACGGTGGTCGCATAGAGCAGGTTTTACGACCGAACAAGAAACGCCTGTATGGTGCTCTAGGCCCCTGGATTTCGCCCTAAAAAAATTCGGGAAGTGGTGTGCGTGTTGTGAGAAATCGGGGTTGGTTGTAATTAATCTACTTACATGTCATAACTGACTCTCGTATCTGTCTGAACATAGGAACACAAAATAACCCATATCGCTAACGTCACTACAAGACGTGTGTCCATAGCTGCGCATACATCTAGTCTACCGTCTCTACATGGCTATTGATCTAAGAATGTTAAATGATAAGCAATAAACACGATTACTCGTGTACCGAGAATTGGTAATAAATACAATAACAACACGTCTTCATATCAATATATACACGTGTATACACACTAGTGGACTATTACGGTCTATCCTCCGCAATATAGGGCAGGTTTATTTGATCACCGCGGTATTTGATCAGATAAAGAATCTCTTTTGAAATCCGAAATAACGCGTTCTATACAAACTCGGTCGAATTCGTTTAGGTAGTCGGAGTAATCAGGTGGTTATGTCAGGTGATAGAAAACTACCTCTCGTTCACCTTTTTTGCTCATCTCTTATCTCTAACATAGCCTCCTGGCCAGTAAAGATGAGCCGGAATCCAGGCTGATGTCTGGAGTGGTGTCTTTGTAACGGTCTATATATGCAGGCCTGCTTGAGTGGCAGCCTGTGTTATGGTATATAGGCGATAGTGAACCCATCTTCAACTGTCAACAACGCCCCCAATGCCCTTGAAAATGCTACTTATATCAATTGACCTTTCCCGTTTACCAATCCATCATGTGACGTAATAATCAATGGCGTCATGAATGACGAAGATAGTTTCGTAGCGAACGCTTAATTGACATTTCCAGTTTATCAAGGCGTAGACTCGTAGGCCTATTATTTCTGCTTTATTAAACAATCGATGATTGATTGATTGATAAACCTCTATATTCAAACCAAAGTAGGCTTTAAATTATTTCATGTAATGGAAAGTATTTATGAAACCAAGTAGAAGTTTCATATACGGTTATATTGTAAAATAGACAGCAATGCCATTGCAGAAATTTCACACCAATTTTATATATATAAAATAAATAATAGTTATAAAATAAATCATATTGAACTTGTATCATCTTGCCACATTAGGGCGTGTGACCTCAAGCGTATTTGTAGAGATTCCCAAGAAAATAATCATAACAATAAACCCCTACATCCGATGAGTGTAATAAAGAAAATACGAAAATACGAAATACGACAAGCGTTCAGCCTCGCCAAACGATGTTCTCTTGTATGAGACTGGGACTGACCTCCAAACAAATTGCTGCTGTAGTACGTGTAGGCCTTGGATTATGTGGCATAGGTACATGGCCAACTGATAGGCATATATACAGTACAACTCATCATACTTCAGCTTTCCTCGAGTCATTGATTTCCAGATTTCAACTTCAATTTCCTATACACGATGATTGATAATGGGCGGAAAAATAATCCAGTAAATCTATTAATAGAAAATTAGAATATGGTTTGATAATAAAGAGATTTATGCTCCAATATTCTGGCTGCCTCCCCCTGGTATTGGGGGGGGGGGGGGGGGGGGGCACAATGAAGCGCATACAAATTTGTGATGATTCGCTGCTGCATAATAGGATCCGGATAACATTTTTAGCAAAATATCAAGATCAAAAAGTGTGAAAACATCGCGTGGCAGAGGTATCCACTATACGCTATAGGAGAAATTGAAATTTGAACTATAGGCATACGTCCAGGGCCTGAATATCACGGATAGGGGCGCCTACGAAGTTTGGCGAAGATATGGAAAAATAAAGCTGTATGACACCACCTGGCCATATGACTGTTCTTTCATATATATATTCCTTGCTTCTTAGGGCGGACTAAGAATCAGTACTAATTAATGGGGCTTGTTGATCTTGTTGAATGGTTTTATTGGCCACTCACACCTGGGTGTACACACCTTTCCCACATTGACGTCATTAGGCTGGGATTCCCCTAAATTAACCTCTGCCAACAAGCCGCTGACCGGCGTTGAGTTACTTTGCTCTAAAATACACCGCAATCTAATAAATGATAAACTAAAATGATAATGTTATTTAAATCATATATCATTGGAAAGCGCATTCAATTGCGGAAACATTAAGTTTTATCTTTAATTTTATTTTAATCTTTTATATTTTTGTAACATTTTCACTGAGTTACTTGCGTATATAAAATACACCATTCGACTTAGATTCATTACATCAAGTGAACAATATGGGATATTTTAAAATTGCAATCAACTGTATTAAATTTTACAAAACTATGAAAACTAATAAAGAAATGTATAGGAAATTGGCTTAACTTTCAAATGGTGTATGACTTCAAAAATATTATGAGCATAGTTTTTTCATATGCACTGCCTAAAGTACACTGTATCTGATTGCCATAGTAAAGTAATGCTGTTGCGCGTCGGCTATCCCTGTTACCAGCCGGAAGTGGTATGTGCGATGCATTCCAGGAAGGTATTTCCCCAAAATACGCTAATGTGGGAAAGGTCTATTTGAGCCATGACACTATGTTAAATGTGCTTCCCCGAAGGGTTTCGTAAATCCTCCCACACACACACCCACACACACCCAAAGAAGGTTTGCCATAAATTAAATGAACAAATTTTGTCAAAACATTTAAATTATTTCAATTTCAGTGCCCATATGCAGGCCAAGAGAAGACTATTTAGAAACGAAGGGCGTGGCCTCTATTTTCTCGCGATTCCTTACACTAAGCCAGACCACTTAGTAGCGTGGTGAGGTGGTGGTGGAGTGTGTGTGTGTGGTGGGGATGGGGTGGGGTGGGGTGGCAGTTGCTTGCTTGACAGGCTCTGGACGGCATTAAATTTCTAACCAGTGACAAAAAATGTAATATTTAACAATCAACTAATGATTCATATTTATCTCGGGGAACGCAGGAGAGGCCGTCTGACAGCATTTAGATTTCACTTTTTTCTGTTTAAGGACTCCCACCCGCCCACCCACCACCCACCCACCCACCCACTCACCCACCCTTTGGTTTGGCTATGAAACTCAGTCACCCTCTGCCAGTCTGGTTAAGCGGTATCTAGGGCCTACGAAACCCTTAATCCGGGCCCTGCATGAGTCACTCAAGATATGCTTGAAAGGCCCTCTCAGAGCATCTGAATTTTAAAATTTCCCTGTTATATGAGAGAAGGCGGTTTTGGTCCAATATACTCGCGCAGTTCTTTAATCATTCCATTATTAGTGCACATTTTCCGACCCCATGGAAAATTGCCAATGTAACTCCTATTTTTAAAAAAGGTGATAAGAACCTATGTTTAAATTACCAACCAATATCTCTCTTGAGTTGCCTAAGCAAAGTTATGGAGAGAACTGTTTTAAAACATATTTACAACTACATTAGACACGATGTTTATTATATGCCCTCATTATCCCAGGCACGAAACCCCTACAACATTCGTCACACAAATCTATTCACTTCATTTCGTTGCCGTCTTGAGCTCTTTCTTGGATCCTTTTTTCCAGCAACAGTCCGCGCATGGAATACTCTCCCAGCGCCGGTCACGTGTTCCGCCACTCTCACGGAATTCAAGATCAAACTTAAAGCCATGTCGCCCATATGTCCACCTCCTCCCTCGTATTATGTCGGTCAAAGGTTTGCTAATGTAATCCTATGTAGGCTTCGTAATGGTTGTAGTAATTAAAATCGGCATCTATTTGAAAACTTTCTGTCAGACTCAGCTAGCTGCTCATGTGGATACACTGATGAATCCACAAATCACTATCTCCTCCACTGCCCTCTTTTTAACGACCAAAGAGTCTCTCTCCAAAATCAGCTCGTCCTAAACAATATCTCTCTTGCCATACTGACAGCTAATCAACTTCTATACGGCATTAACAATGTCGACTTGGAAAAGAATATTACAATATACAACGCCGTATGTCAATATATAGTCAATACCAACCGCTTTAAGTAGCTCCCTATTTGTTAAATTCGCAACCATAAGTGCTAAGTGCAAACAGCCCAACATGTACAAGCATGGTGAACACAGCATTAAGAGCTCCTCACCACCTTGCCTTTCTCACTCTTGTCAGATTCATAGTTTACACGCTGTTTCTCATATTCCCCACTCCTCTCTTTTTGTCTCTCTTTCCCTAACTCCCCCCCCCCCCACCCCACCCCACCCCAACCCCACCACACACCACACCACACACGACACACCACACTCTCTCTCTCCACCCCCTCCCTCCCTCCCTCCCTCCCTCCCTCTCTCTCTCTCTCTCTCTCTCTCTCTCTCTCTCTCTCTCATCATGCACACACGCACGCCAATACATACACACACGCACATATTCACGTACACATACGCAAGCGTGCGAACTACCTAGAAAAATTGTAATCAGTGGTTGGTATAGATTATCAATTAACTAGTTATACATACGTTGCTATTTAATTATGTTTTGTTATACCCCATCTTGATGTATTTATTATTGTATTGCATTTGTGTGTATGGGAGACACGTGTATAAGACTTCTGTCTTACTGTGCTCCCATTGAACAAAATAAATTCTGTTTAAAACAAAATTTCCCGGTGAGCACCCCACTTCAGGGAGATCAACCCCTCTCTGACCCATCTTCAGATGCAGCCTTTGCCTAGGGCGCCATGAACCCTAGAGCCGGTCCTGGTAATAAGCTGAGTTGTCGTCGTAACCCGTCTCCAGGTGCTTCTTTAAGGGCATTTGTATGCCACTGAGGTCACGAGCACTGTCTGGTGTTCAGAACAGATGATACTGCATGCGGGTTATCAGAGAGCATTATCATTGGCCCATCTAGTACAAAATCTCAAATAGCATCTGTGACAACGAAGTCTGACCGATCCTTCTCTAGGACACATCAAATAGACAGAAAATTTCCTTCCTGTTTACTTGCTACCAATAGACCTTTCCAAGTTTATCGATCGATCATATGGCGTCAATTGACGTCATAACCAATTAAGTCATGCGTATGCTGACGTCATAATCACTATGTCATAAATGATTCTATTTGGCCCGTCTTTAACTCTTAAAGGATAACTAACCCCATCTCTTAATAGCTATTCATGTGATCTAATAAACCATACAGGTAATCATAAGCTTTTTATCATGGCGCTAAAGAAAGATATTCAGGCTTTAGTAGCTAAATGTTGGTACATTTCTACAGCCTATGATGGCTGTCATGATTTACATTTCAACCATTCAAAGAAGTCCTAGTGTGCCCGCCTCGGTAGATACGCGCGGTCATAGCGGTGCCAGCCATAGTTTGGCGATTTCGTATAAAAGCAATCATACAGGTAAGCTGTTGAATATTTTGAAACTAATTTGACTGGAAGTTGTTGCTGCCCCAACTTCCAGTCAAATTAGTTTCAAAATATTCAACGGGATAAGTATTACATAATAAAGAATGTAGTGCATTTGCACTTGCATGACATCACACGCTATCGATAGAGGAGACAAAATGGTGGCGATCACTGTTCAACATTTACGCGATATTACAAAGCTGATAACTGTTATACGGA
Source organism: Chaetoderma sp. LZ-2023a (assembly GCA_034401795.1). Lineage (NCBI taxonomy): Eukaryota > Metazoa > Mollusca > Caudofoveata > Chaetodermatida > Chaetodermatidae > Chaetoderma > Chaetoderma sp. LZ-2023a. Next base: position 45,985,913 of record CM067367.1, read on the forward strand.
TAAGGAAATGTGACATGATATGGATGATATGGACTCTAAAAACCATAAAATATCAGTACAATACAAGATCTGAGATAAGATTAGCATCACTTCCGACACGTTGTACGAATTGTATGTCTCTACTATTTAATAAACATGTTGTTGAATATTTTGAAACCAATTTGACTGGTCGCCGTTGCTGCCATAGTCAGCAACAGCGCCCAGTCAAATTAGTTCCAACATTTTCAATAACGTTCAGAGATCGATCGATCCCAACACGAGAGCGGTGTGGATGGAGCTTAGCTAGAGATGGGTGGACATAGCTAAAAATGGAAACGTCCATTGACCATTGATGTGAGTTTGTAATTGAGCTCCGGCATCTTTGATGTCTGATAACGCGCTCTTCAGTCTTCTTTTGGCATCCAAAAATTTGACTGTTTTCCTGTCATCCTAGTGGAAACCAAATTTCCGATTGCTTTTATACCTAAATTGGGACGGTCTTCAATATTAATACGCATGTTGCTATGTGTAACAGCAAATGCCTCAATATTGAATGTATCATTCTTTAGAAACGACCTGCCATGTTTAATTCCATGAGTTATACACATTTTATCTTCTAGAAATTCATCTGCAAGGATAATGTGAAGACGGCAATGAACTGCATTTGTGACCTTTAATGCATCTGTATATGCGACAATCGTCCAATCTATTTGATACTCTAGTTATCAATCCATGCGCAGTTGATGTCGTCCATTCCAAATCAATGTTTCTTCTCCAAAGTACTTCCATATGCCCTTCAGTTCCGTCATGGTAGCATGTTGAACAGCGTAATCTAAGGCACGAGCTAACTTGGCAGTCTTTTAGTTTTAGGCAGACATGCCGAGATGTTTGCCTGCGACAGGCTGCTGCCTTGCGCGGCGAGTTCGCCTATTTGTTCATTTCCAAAGACTCCGTAATGAGCCTGGGATACACTGACGTTTCAATCGCAATAGGGAGCAGACTCACATTTTCAGGTATTTTATAATTTGGTCAGGTTTCTCATGCTCCAATGCTTGGATGGTAGAGAGTGAATCAGTCAACGACCACGTTTTCTGGACATCTCTCCATATCGCTGACGTATTAGCTATTAATAGACCATGAACTTCCGCCAAGAAGATGGTGCATTTGTCCCCGGCAGGTATGGATGTTGTGTCTGTAGTACCATCATCATGTTTGATGCATGCCTCCAATTCCACGTCTGTGAAATGCAGAATATAAAAGCAGGCAAACATACTAAATACCACATGAGCACTCAGCAGCAATATTCATTCACTCATTCACTGACAAACAGTATGCATCCTCTATATGACCAAAAACCACATCACCGAACTTAGGAAAAGTGACAATCTATGTTTATCTTACACGCTTCTAAGCCTTAAATACGGGCCAATTATGTTTTGCACATGCAGCTACACACATATATTTATCATATTTATGGTCCAGGGATAATCAGCTGATTTGTTGTCTATGTTTCATCTGTCTGTGTGCTATGCATGACAACACCATATTAACTATTCTTAGCATGCGGATGCTGCATATGCACACCGAGACATTGAGGTTGCGATAATATGCGGCGTGCAGCACATTGCAAGGTTGTTATACATGATGAAACAAGTTGTACGCAACTGCGAATGATGACGCATCTGTCACGTGTTGTAAATTACGGGAGTTGATTGATCTCATAAAATGTTGGATGAAAATGGACAATGTTCTAGGCCTGTTTTTCTGTCAACATTTTGGTGCATACATCTTGCATGTCCCTACACACAGTACAACTTGCTGCACGCAACGCTGGATGTTTAGTGATTTGCAACATTTCACATGGAATTTTGTTGCATCGAATGCAATAACCGTTCAACCAACATAGTGTTGCATGCAACTTGTCGCTTCGTATCTGGCAACATTTAGAACAATGTCTGAAAAGGAGTGCAATGAAAAATGTTTCCGAGCTGCGAGAATAGGGGTAATTCAACAAATAAACACCCCAAAGGTAGCATAGATGATTCGAAACGTGACACATCGGCCAACATCAGAGAAGAAATGCCTGCCATTGGGGATCACTCTATGTGAAGTAGTCGTGTGGTGAGATTTATGTGTGATATTGATGTACAATAGTGTATATTCAATTGGCACAATGTAAGATATAAGCAGCGAAACAAACCAATGGAAAGCAACAAATTGAAATAAGACTAGAATGCACTCAATAGAGATGCTGACTCAAGCCTTTGCTCTCTGACGGGACAATGCGCGTAGTGGCCCCGTGAGCTAGATAGTTGATGCGTTGACTTCAAACTCAAAGCCATCATAAAGCGTCATACTATGATCGTGTGTGCTAAATCTGATGAATTCACCTTCTTGCATTCCTGATTTATGGCCAGAAATATGTATTCCGGTATGCACTTCGTGATCGCGTGGCTTAGATAGTTGATGCTTTGTCACAAACTCGTAAAACTTCTAGCCACGTAAAATATAAACAGATGTTTCAAATCTGGTGATTCTATTTTCTTGCGTTCAAGATTTAGGGCAAAAAATGCGTATTTCCGGATGCACTTAGTGACCCGCCTACAGCGGCATATTAAATTATTTACTAGACATATATAGAGGCACAGTGTGCAGAAAAGCCAACATTTTGAAAATAATATTTCTGAAAGCTGTTGCCGACGATGTGGACTTTATAGATCAGGAAAAGAAACCCCTTGACGAACTTCTCCCAATAGCAGCAAACAAACTAAAAATTGAGAATCTCTTTATGAATGGCGACAAACCATGGAGGAAAAGGAGAATCCTGGGCTCACTGCTTTGCAGTACTACTGACATTTCTGCACGCTGCATCATGGGGAATATAGCTTTCGAGTCTTTCTGGAAGCTATGGATTCGTAGATCAAAGATGCCCTTGATTAAAAGGCTACGTATATACAATGCAACCTGCGTATCCTTGATGATGTATACTGTAACAGCTGGGCAGCTCCAAAGGCAGCTCTAGACAAACTTGACGCCTGCCACCCCAAACACCTACGCACCATCACTGGACACCGATGGCCAGAGAGGATAATTTCCAACGATGCACTATACAAGATGTGTAATACGCCGCCGCTGTCTGTAAAAGTCGCCCAGCAAAAATGGTCCAGGTTTGAATAATATGATCATACCTAGTCCGTCTCGCGGAAGTCCGACTCGTGGAAGTCAGTTAGAACTCGTGGGTGGACTCGCGGCCGTGGCGGTATTCAATATTGGACTCGCGGTAATCCAACTTAGAGTCGTACATTCGAGATTTGGCATGATAAAGACATGAAGTCACGCCTCTATTTTTAGATTGAGCCCTCCTACGACGCTTACTATGAATATTTCGGAAACTACAGGTGCACGGCATAGGATTATATGCTGTAAAAGTCAACAATTATATGCTGGATAAAAGGACAAATTTGTCCCCGTGTTGTGTTGTTGATATATTTCTTCCGCCGGGCCGGCGTAAGGTCAACCACGTGTCTATCTTGGAAATAACGTTGACGAAAGCTGTTGCTGGGGTTCCACTAAAAGGAATAACGAATAACGAATAACGAATAAAGAATAACGAATAAAGAATAAAGAATAACGAATAAAGAATAACGAATAACACAGAATAACAGCCATTTTACATGGAATAACATATTATGACAGCCATTTTATATGGCATAACACGGAATAACAACCATAGTAAATGGAATAACATGGAATAACAGCCATTTTATATGGAATAACACTGAATAACAGGCATAGTAAACGGAATAACTTGGAATAACAGCCATTTTTTAAGGAAAAACACGGAATAACGGCCATATTAAATGGAATAACATGGAATAACAGCCATTTTATAAGGAATAACACGGAATAACAGACCATTTTAAATGGAATAACATGGAATAACAGGCATTGTATATGGAATAACTCGGAATAACGGCCATAGTAAAGGGAATAACAGCCATTTTATAAGGAATAACATGGAATAACAGCCATTTTATAAGGAATAACATGGAATAACAGCCATTTTAAACGGAATAACATGGAATAACGGCCATTTTATAAGGAAAAACACGGAATAACAGCCATTTTATATGGAATAACACGGAATAACGGCCATATTAAATGGAATAACATGGAATAACAGCCATTGTATATGGAATAACACGGAATAAGCCATTTTAAATGGAATAGCATGGAATAACAGGCATTGTATATAGAATAACTCGGAATAACGGCTGTAGTAAAGGGAATAACAGCCATTTTATAAGGAATAACATGGAATAACAGCCATTTTATAAGGAATAACATGGAATAACAGCCATTTTATAAGGAATAACATGGAATAACGACCATATTAAATGGAATAACGAATAACGAATAATGAGTAACGAATAACGAATAAAGAATAACGAATAAAGAATAACGAAAAACGAATAACGAATAACACAGAATAACACAGAATAACACAGAATAACAGCCATTTTACATGGACTAACTCGGAATAACAGACATATTATATGGAATAACATATTATGACAGCCATTTTATATGGAATAACACGGAATAACAACCATAGTAAATGGAATAACATGGAATAGCAACCATTTTATACGGAATAACATGGAATAACAGCCAATACATATGGAATAACACGGATTAATGGCCATATTAAAAGGAATAACATGGAATAACAGGCATTGCATATGGAATAACTCGGAATAACTGCCATAGTAAAGGGAATAACAGCCATTTTATAAGGAATAACATGGAATAACAGCCATTTTATATGGAATAACACTGAATAACCGGCATAGTAAATGGAATAACAGCCATTTTATAAGGAAAAGCGCGGAATAACAGCCATTTTATATGGAATAATATGGAATAACGGCCATATTAAATGGAATAACATGGAATAACAGCCATTTTATATGGAATAACACGGAATAACAGCCATTTTAAATGGAATAACATGGAATAACAGGCAATGCATATGGAATAACTCGGAATAACGGCCATAGTAAAGGGAATAACAGCCATTTTATAAGGAATAACATGAATAACAGGCATTTTATAAGGAATAACATGGAATAACAGCCATTTTAAACGGAATAACATGGAATAACGGCCATATTAAATGGAATAACGAATAACGAATAGCGAATAACGAATAATGAATAAAGAATAACGAATAACGAATAAAGAATAAAGAATAACGAATAACGAATAAAGAATAACGAAAAACGAATAACGAATAACACAGAATAACACAGAATAACAGCCATTTTACATGGAATAACTCGGAATAACAGACATATTATATGGAATAACATGGAATAACAGCCATTTTATAAGGAATAACACGGAATAACAGACATTTTAAATGGAATAACATGGAATAACAGGCATTGTATATGGAATAACTCGGAATAACGGCTATAGTAAAGGGAATACCAGCCATTTTATAAGGAATAACATGGAATAACAGCCATTTTATAAGGAATAACATGGAATAACAGCCATTTTAAACGGAATAACATGGAATAACGGCAATTTTATAAGGAAAAACACGGAATAACAGCCATTTTATATGGAATAACACGGAATAACGGCCATATTAAATGGAATAACATGGAATAACAGCCATTTTATATGGAATAACATGGAATAACAGCCATTTTAAATGGAATAGCATGGAATAACAGGCATTGTATATAGAATAACTCGGAATAACGGCCGTAGTAAAGGGAATAACAGCCATTTTATAAGGAATAACATGGAATAACAGCCATTTTATAAGGAATAACATGGAATAACGACCATATTAAATGGAATAACGAATAACGAATAATGAGTAACGAATAACGAATAAAGAATAACGAATAAAGAATAACGAATAACGAATAACACAGAATAACACAGAATAACACAGAATAACACAGAATAACACAGAATAACAGCCATTTTACATGGACTAACTCGGAATAACAGACATATTATATGGAATAACATATTATGACAGCCATTTTATATGGAATAACACGGAATAACAACCATAGTAAATGGAATAACATGGAATAGCAACCATTTTATACGGAATAACACGGAATAACAGCCAATACATATGGAATAACACGGAATAACGGCCATAGTAAATGGAATAACATGGAATAACAGCATTTTATATGGAATAACACTGAATAACCGGCATAGTAAATGGAATAACAGCCATTTTATAAGGAAAAGCGCGGAATAACAGCCATTTTATATGGAATAATGTGGAATAACGGCTATATTAAATGGAATAACATGGAATAACAGCCATTTTATATGGAATAACACGGAATAACAGCCATTTTAAATGGAATAACATGGAATAACATCATTGCATATGGAATAACTCGGAATAACGGCCATAGTAAAGGGAATAACAGCCATTTTATAAGGAATAACATGGAATAACAGCCATTTTATATGGAATAACACTGAATAACCGGCATAGTAAATGGAATAACAGCCATTTTATAAGGAAAAGCGCGGAATAACAGCCATTTTATATGGAATAATATGGAATAACGGCCATATTAAATGGAATAACATGGAATAACAGCCATTTTATATGGAATAACACGGAATAACAGCCATTTTAAATGGAATAACATGGAATAACAGGCATTGCATATGGAATAACTCGGAATAACGGCCATAGTAAAGGGAATAACAGCCATTTTATAAGGAATAACATGGAATAACAGGCATTTTATAAGGAATAACATGGAATAACAGCCATTTTAAACGGAATAACATGGAATAACGGCCACATTAAATGGAATAACGAATAACGAAAAGCGAATAACGAATAATGAATAAAGAATAACGAATAACGAATAACGAATAAAGAATAAAGAATAAAGAATAACGAATAAAGAATAAAGAATAACGAAAAACGAATAACGAATAACACAGAATAACAGCCATTTTACATGGAATAACTCGGAATAACAGACATATTATATGGAATAACATATTATGACAGCCATTTTATATGGAATAACACGGAATAACGGCCATATTAAATGGAATAACATGTAATAACAACCATTTTATAAGGAATAACACGGAATAACAGCCATTTTAAATGGAATAACATGGAATAACATGCATTGTATATGGAATAACTCGGAATAACGGCCATAGTAAAGGGAATAACAGCCATTTTATAAGGAATAACATGGAATAACAGCCAGTTTATAAGGAACAACATGAAATAACGGCCATATTAAATGGAATAACATGGAATAACAGCCATTCTATAAGGAATAACACGGAATAACAGCCATTTTATATGGAATAACACGGAATAACGGCCATATTAAATGGAATAACATGGAATAACAGCCATTTTATATGGAATAACACGGAATGACAGCCATTTTAAATGGAATAACATGGAATAACAGGCATTGTATATGGAATAACTCGGAATAACGCCCATAGTAAAGGGAATAACAGCCATTTTATAAGGAATAACATGGAATAACAGCCATTTTATAAGGAATAACATGGAATAACAGCCATTTTATAAGGAATAACATGGAATAACGGCCATATTAAATGGAATAACGAATAACGAATAAAGAATAACGAATAACAAATAACACAGAATAACAGCCATTTTACATGGAATAACTCGGAATAACAGACATATTATATGGAATAACATATTATGACAGCCATTTTATATGGAATAACACGGAATAACAACCATAGTAAATGGAATAACATGGAATAACAACCATTTTATAAGGAATAACATGGAATAACAGCCATTTTAAATGGAATAACATGGAATAACTGTCATATTAAATGGAATAACGAATAAAGAATAACGAATAACGAATAAAGAATAACGAATAAAGAATAACGAATAACGAATAAAGAATAACAAAAAACGAATAACGAATAACGAATAACACAGAATAACAGCCATTTTACATGGAAAAACTCGGAATAACAACCATAGTAAATGGAATAACATGGAATAACAACCATTTTATAAGGAATAACACGGAATAACAGCCAATACATATGGAATAACACGGAATTTTATATGGAATAGCTCTGAATAAGAGGCATAGTAAATGGAATAACATGGAATAACAGCCATTTTAAACGGAATAACGAATAACGAATAACGAATAACGAATAAAGAATAACGAATAACGAATAAAGAATAACGAATAACGAATAACACAAAATAACAGCCATTTTACATGGAACAACTCGGAATAACAGACATATTATATGGAATAACATATTATGACAGCCATTTTATATGGAATAACATGGAATAACAACCATAGTAAATGGAATAACATGGAATAACAACCATTTTATAAGGAATAACACGGAATAACAGCCAATACATATGGAATAACACGGAATAACGGCCATATTAAATGGAATAACACGGAATAACAGCCATGTCTAAGGTCTGGCTAAGGCCTAAGAAAGTCTGCCTAAGACCTACGTAATGCCTAGCAAAGCGTGGCTAAGGCCTATGTACGGCTTAGTACATCCTGGCTAAGGTCTAACACAGCCTGGCTGAGGCATAGATAAGGCCTGACTAAGTCATAGCAAAGCCTAGCTAAGTTCATCAAAGCCTGCCATAGGCAGCCCTAAGTAATGTATTACAAAATCTAGCTAATGTCTAGGAAAGGCTTAGAAAAGCCTGGCTACGGCCTAGGCAATGTTTTGCAAAGTTTGGTTAATGCCCAGATAAGGCCTAGCAAAGCGTGGCTAAGGCCTAGATAAAGATTGGCAAAGCCCGGCTAAGACCTATGTATGGCCTAATAAAGCCTAGCTAAGGCATGGCAACGGCCTAGCAAATCCATGTTACGGTCTCGGTAAGCTCCAGGTAAGGATTAGCAAAGCCTGGCTACGGCCTAGGTAATGTCTTGCAAAGCTTGGCTAACGCCCAGGCAAGGCCTAACAAAGCCTTCTAAGGCCTAGGTACGGCCTGACTAAGGCCTAGCAAAGCCTAACTATGGCGTGGCCTAAGTCTAGCAAAGACTAGCTAAGGCCTAGGTAAAATCTATCAAATCCTGGCTTATGCCTAGGTAAGGTCTGAGAATGTCTGGCCAATGCCTGCGTAAGGCATAGTTAAGGCTTACCAAAGCCTGACTAAAGCCTATTTATTGTCTTGCAAAGCTTGGCTAAGGCACAGGTAAGGCCTAGCAAAGCTTAGCTAGGGCCTAGGTAAGTCTTAGTAAACCATTCCAATGGCCTAGGTATAATCTATCAAAGCCTGAATAAGGCCTAGAAAAGCCATGTTACGACCTAGATAAGTTCTAGGTAAGGGTTAGTAAAGGCTACATAAGACCTATGCAAGGCCTTTGTAAAGCGCAGCAAAGCCTAGCTACGGCGTAGGTAATGTCTTGCAAAACTTGGATAAAGCACATGTAAGGCCTAACAAAGCTTAGTTAAAGCCAAGGTACAGCCTAACAAAGCCTGGTTGCAGCCTAGGCAATGTCTAGCAAACCATTGCTAAGGCCTAGGTAGTCTATCAAAGCCTGACTGACTAATGCCTGAATAAGGCCTGGCTAAGGCCTAAGTAAGGCCTAGCAAAGCCTAGTTAAGGCATGGCAACGGTCTAGCAAAGCCATGTTACGACCTAGGTACGTTCTAAGTAAGGGTTAGCAAAGACTGCCTATTGCCTAGGTAAAGCCTTTATAAGGCTTAGCAAAGCCTGGCTACGGCCTGGGTAATGTCTTGCAAAGCTAAGCTAAAGCCTAGGTAAGGCCTTGCAAAGCGTGGCTAAGGCCTAGATAAGGATTGGCAAAGCCAGGCTAAGACCTAGGTACGGCCTAACGAAGCCTGGCTAAGGCCTGGCTAATGCCTAGGTAAGGCTTGATAAAGCCTAGCCAAGGCCTAACAAAGCCTGGCTAAGGCCTAGGTACGGCCTGACTAATGCCTAGTAAAGCCTAGCTAAGGCGCAGCTTAGGTTTAGCAAAGCTTACTTAAGGCCTAGATAAAGTCTATCAAAGCCGGGCTTATGCCTAGGTAAGCTCTAAGAAAGTCTTGCCAATGCCTGCGTAAGGCATAGTTAAGGCTTGCCAAAGTCTGGCTAAGGCCTAGGTAATGTCTTGCAAAGCATGGCTAAGGCTTAGGTAAAGTCTATCAAAGCCTGACTACGGCTTGAATAAGGACTGGCTAAGGCTAATATAAAGCCTAGCAAAGCCTAGCTAAGGCATGGCAACGGCCTAGCAAAGCCAGGTTATGACCTAGGTAAGTTATAGGTAAGGCTTAGCGAAGGCGCAGTCGCCTATCAAGCTTGTTTAAGGCCTATGTAATGCTTAGCAAACCTGGCTAACGCCTAGATACGGCACAACAAAGGCTAGCTACGGCCTAGGCAATGTCTAGCTAACCATGGCTAAGGGCTAGGTAAAGACTATCAAAGCCTGACTAAGGTCTGATTACGGCCTGGCTACGACCTGTCTAAGACCTAGAAAAAGCTAGCTAAGGCATGACAACAGCCTAGCAAAGCCATGTTACGACATAGGTAACGTCTAGTTAGGAATCAGCAAAGCCTTCTGCGGTCTAAGCAAGGCCTTTCTAAGGTTTAACAAAGCCTGATTATGGCCTAGGTAGTGTCGTACAAAGTTTGGCCTACAACTAGGTAAGGCCTAACAAATCATGACTAAGGCCAAGGTAGGGATTAGGTAAACCCTAACAAAATCTGGCCACGCCCTAGGCAATCTCTAGAAAAGCATGGCTAAAGCTTAGGTGGTCTGCCAAAGCCTCGCTAATGCCTAGTTAAGGCCTAGCAAAGTCTGGCTAACGCCTAGCTAAGACCAATGTGAGGCTTACTATATCTTGGCTAACACTTAGGTAATGTCTAGATAAGGTCTACCAAAGCCTGGCTAAGGCCTAGGTAAGGTGTTGCAAACTTTGGCCAAGGACTAGGTAACGGTTGGCAAAGTGTACCTAAGGCCTAGGTAAGGCTTAACAAAACTTGGCTACGGCCTAAGTAAGGCCTACGTGTGGTCTAGGCAAGCCTGGGTAATACTTAGGCAATGTTTAACAAAGCTTGGCTCGGGCTTAGGTAAGACTTAGTAAGGCCTTAGTAAAGCCTGGTTAAGACAGGTAAGGCATATTTAAGGCCTAGAAAAGCGTGGTTAAGGCATATGTAAGGCCTGGTAAAGCCTTGCTAAGGCCAAGTAAGGCGTAGGAAATACTGACTAAGGCCTATTTAAGGCTTAGCAAAGCATGACTAAGACCCAGGCAAGGCATAGGTAAATCTTAGCAAAGCCTGACTAAGGCCTATGTGTGGCCTAGAAAAGTCTGGCTAAGGCCCGGTTAATGCCTGACTAAGGCCTGCCTAATGTCTGGCTAAGGCCTTCTAAAGCCTATGAAGGTATTGCATGGACCTATCAATAACAGGCTAAGACCCAGGTGAGGTCTTGTAAAGCCTGGTTAGGGCCTATGTAAGGCCTAGCCAACCCTTGCTAAGGCCTAGTTAAGGCCTAAATACAGTTTGGCAAAGTATGGTTAGGCCGTGTTACGGCTTAGCAAAACCTGACCTAACAATGCCTGGCCAATGCCTAGGTAATGGCTAGGTAAATCCTAGCAAAGCCTTCTAAGTCCGGGTTAAGGCCTGTCTAAGGGCTGGCTAAGCCCTATGTAAGGTCTTGCAGAGGCTGACTAAGGTCCAGTTAAAACGTAGCAAATCCTGACGAAGGCCTAGTTCAAGCTTGGTAATGCCTGGCTAAGGCCCATGTATGACCTAGGTAAATCTTAGCAAAACCTGGCTAAGGGCTATGTATGGCCAAGCAAAGTCTGGCTACGGCCTGGTTAACGGCTGTCTATGGCCTGCCTAAGCCCTGGCGAAGGTCAGGCTAAGGCCTGTCTAAAGCTTTTGTAAGGTCTTACATAGACTTAGCAATAACAGGCTAAGGCGAAGGAAAGGTCTTGCAAAGCCTAGCTAAGGCCTAGGTAAGGCCTCGCAACCCCTGGTTAAGGCCTAGTTAAGACCTATGTAAGGTTTTGTAAAACCTTCTAAGGCCTAGTTAAGCCATAGCAAATCCTGGCGAAGGCCTAGTTAAAGCTTGGTAAAGCCTGGCTAAGGCCCTTGTATGGCCTAGGTAAATCTTAGCGAAGCCTGGCAAATGCCTATGTAAAGCCAGGCAAAACCTGGCTAAGGCATGGCAAATGCCTAGTAAAGTCTGGCTAAGACCTAGATAAGGTCTACGTAAGGCTTATGAAAGCCAGGCAAATGCCGAGGCAAGACCTATTTAAGGCTTAACAAAGCCTGACTAGGCCTTATTTGGCCTTAGGGGAGTTTAGCACGATATTACCTAGGCCGTAGCCAGGCTTTGCCAGGCTTTTCCTAGGCATTAGTCAGGCTTTGCTAAGCCTTACTTGGGCATTACCTGGAACTTAACCAGGCTTTACTAAGCCTTACCTAGGCCTTAGCTAGGCCTTAGCCAAGCCGTACACTACATTACATAGGCTTTAGCCAGGATTTGCTAAGCCTTACCTAGGCCGTAGCTAGACCTTGGCCAGACTTTATTGGTCCTTACCTAGGCCTTAGACTGGCTGTGCGAGTATTTACATAGGTCGCATCCAAGCTTTGCAAGACCTTACCTTGACCTTAGCATGTTATTGCTATGTCTATGCAAGACCGTACATAGGCTTTAGAAGGCCTTAACCAGACCTTCGCCAGGCCTTGGGCAGGCTGTAGCCAGCCGTTAACCAGACCGTGGCCAGACTCTGCTAGGCCATACATAGGTCTTAGCCAGGCTTTGCTAGGATTTATCTAGGCCATACATGGGCCTTAGCCAGGCTTTACCAAGCTTTATCTTGGCCTTCGTCATGATTTGCTACGCCGTAACTAAGTCTTACATGGGCTTTGCAAGACCTTACATAGGCCTTAGCCAGTTCTTAGACAGGCATTCGCCAGGACTTAGAAGGCTTTGTTAAGATTTACCTAGGCATTAGCTAGGCATTAGCCAGGCGTCTTTAAGCCTTAACTAGGACTTTGTCAGGTTCTGTTAAGCCTTAAAAAGGCCTTAGCCAGACTTTGCCAAACTTTACTTAGGCATTAACTAGCCCTAAGCAATGGTTTGCTAGGCCTTATCATTGCTTTACTAGGCCTTACATACGCCTTAAACACGCTTTGCTAGGCGTACCTATGTCTTAACCAGGCTTTACTAAGGCTTTAGCAAGTTTTACCTAAGCCAGAGCCAGGCTTTGCAAAACATTACCTAAGCATTATCCAGGCTTACCTAGGCCTCACTTAGGCCTTACCTAGGCATTAGCCAGGTTTTCTTAAGTCTTTCCTAGGCCTTAGGTACACTTTGCTAACCCTTACCTAGTCCTTGGGCAAACTTTGCAACACCTTACCTGGGCCGTAGCCATGCTTTGGTAGACCTTATCTAGACATTAGTTCAATCTTAGCCAGGCTTTAGTAAGCCTCATAGTGGTCTTACCTAGACCTTAGCCAGACTTTTCTAGGCCATATCTAGGCCTAAGCGAGGCCTTGATAGACTATCTACGCCTTAGCCATGCTTTGCTAGACATTGCATAGGGTTTAGACAGACTTTGCCAAGTCTTAACTAGGTCCTACCTTGGCCTTAGTCAAGAGTTGTTAGGCATTACCTAGTCGTTAGCCAAGCTTTGCAAGAGGCCGTAACCAGGCTTTACTAAGCCTTACAAAGGTCTAGCCTAGGCCACAGAAGGCTTTGCTAATTCCTAACTATACCGTAGCTAAGTCGTAACATGGCTTTGCTAGGCCGTTGCCATGCCTTAGTTAGGCGTTGCTAGGCCTTACATAGGCCTTAGCCAGGCCGTAGCCATGCTGTATTCAGGCCTTGGTCAGGCTTTGATAAACTTTACATAGCCCTTAGCCATGGTTTGCTAGGTATTGCCTAGGCCGTAGCCAGGTTAGTGAGGTTTGCTAAGCATTACCTAGGCCGTAAGTAAGCTGATAGGCATTACCTGCACCTTAGCCAAGCTTTGCAGACATTACTTAGGCCCTAGCGAGGCTTTGGTAAGCTTTAACTATGTCTTACGCAGGCATTTGCCAGACTTTCTTAGACCATACCTAGGCATAAGTCAGGCTTTGATAGACTTTACCAAGGTCTTAGCTAGGCTTTGCTAGGCCTTAGTCAGGCCGTATCTAGGCCTAGGTAATGTCTTGCCAAGCCTTAGCGAGGCCTTAGCCACGCTTTGTTAAGTCTTACCTGCGTTCTAGCCAATCTTGGCAAGACAGTAACTAGGCCTTAGCCAGGCTTTGATAAGCCTTACCTAGGCATTTATGGAGTTAGCCAGGCTTTGCTAGACCTTAGTCAGGCCTTACCTAGGCCTTGGCCAGGCTATGTTAATCCTTAGCCAGACTTTACTAAGCCTTACATAGGCCTTAGCCACGCTTTGTAATTCTTTGACCAAACTTTGCAAGACCTTGGGCAGGCCTTATCTAGACATTACAATTACGATTTGATCAAGAATTACGTTCACTGTATTTCATGCCATGTGAACAATTATTTTCCCCATTAAATCTCAAAGCATAAAGAATGATGAATGTTTATTACTTTTGATAAATCTCAATAATGTCTGAGCGGGCTTTCGTGTGGGATTTGTTCGGGCCCGATTGGGCTAATGGTACAATTACGAATCTTAAGAATTATATATGTTCCCTATGTTTCAACAGTCCCCCAACATCGTCACTCGAATGGATTCATTTCAAATTTGGATTGTCAACTCCTTATGCCTCGGTGGGGAGTGCATATCGGCGAAATATGTCCAAACCCACCAGAGTTATCCCCCTTGATTTCATGAAAAATCGAAAAAATGTTGTTTCCGTTCGATAACTTCAGCTAGCTTTAATGGATTCATTTCAAATTTGGAATATCATCTCCTTATGACAAGACCTCATCGGGGATTGCCTATCGGCGAAATGTATCCAGACACACCAGAGTTATCCCCCTGGATTTCTTGAAAAATCATAAAATATGTGGTTTCCGCTCGATAACTTCAGTTAACATAAATGGATTCATTTCAAATTTGGAATGTCAACTCCTTATGGCAAGACGTCGGTGGGGATTGTATATTGGCGAAATGTGTCCAGACACACGAGAGTTATCCTCCTTGATTTTTTGAAATATCATAAAAATGTTGTTTCCATTCGATAACTTCAGCTAGCTTGAATGGATTCATTTCAAATTTGGAATATCACCTCCTTATGACAAGACCTGGTGGGAATTGCATATTGGTGAAATGTGTTCAGATTCATTAGAGTTATTTCCCTTGATTGTTTCCTTTCGATAACTTCAGTTAGACTGCTGGGATTCATTTCAAATTTTGAATATTAACTCCTTATGACAAGACCTCATTGAGGATTGCATATCGGCAAAAATGTGTCCTGAACCATCAGAGTTATTCCCCTTGATTTCCTGGAAAATCTTAAAATATTTGGTTTCCGTTTGAAAACTTCAGTTAGCCTGGATGGATTGAGACTGGGATTGCATTTGGCCAAGATCTGTCTGTAATGACCAGAGTAATCCCCCTTGATTTCCTGAAAGATTGTATGTACAACATTTGAATTAAAAAAATTAGGGTTGTACTAAAAAGCCCTGGTTGGAGGACGTGTGACCAGAACTGGTCTTTTATTTCATTTGAAAAATTATTTTACCCATTGAATTTCAAAGTCTAAACTACGATCGAAGTTTATAACTTTTGACTGGGCTGAGTAAGGGCAAAGTGGTCTAGGGCTTTGAGTGGGCTTTCGTGTGGGCTGTGTTCGGGGCCCGATTGGGCAATCAGTACAATTACAGGCTAATGGTACAATTATGCATCTTAAGAATTATATGTTCAACTACATGCCCTCACCGTAGAGACGAAGAGGAAACGATGATGCACTTCCTTAATTGTTGTATGCCCATTGCTCAACCATGTTAGATCAAAGCATATAGACAAAGTTCTGAACATCCTGAAGCATGCTGGTCTCATATCAACACACGAAACCTGTCTGCAAGATATCCTAGATCCTGGTAGATTTATCACCGAGCAAACTGACTCCTACAAAATAGCAAAGTTATAAGCAAAGTGTCCAGGGAACTCTGCCACATAGTGCACCATACACGGAGCAAGATGATCCTGGAAAACGAAGAGGAAACAATGATGCACTTCCTTAACACATGCATGCACATGCATGACCCAACGATGGGAAGAGGCTGTCATGAACCCTAATCAAACTAAACCTTTTTGTTTGCGTTGCGTATATTACTATGATTAAAGATCAGAGACTTTCCATTACTGCGAATAAATGTGAATCGTGAACTACTATAACGACTATGCAGAGGTTCTACTGAAGAGTACAGATGATTCTACATCTTAGGATACTACTCGATAAGGATCGAGATGCATCTAAAGGACAAGCATCCAAGAAACAGGATTTAACAAGACAAGACAAGACAAGAATTATTTCCCCCATTAAATTATGAAGCATAAAGCATGATGGCAGTTTATAACTTGTAACCCCACTCCATAACTTTTGGATCAAGGCGGTGGGGTATTTGCTGGAGGCCATTGCAAAGCTATGAGTTTGCCCCCTTCCCACCCCAACTTTTTGAGCATCTAAACGTGAAATTTCATATTTATATGTAACCCACAAAAATGCAGAAGCCATCTCAGAACATCTAGATTTCAAGATTTGTATCTCAAGCTAGGAGAGACTGGGGAGCCACCACTCCCACCCCATTGCACTCCCCTGCACCCCCACACCCCACCACCGCCGCCACCCCTGACCCCCTCCCCAACAATCACAATTTAGGGAAGAGGGCTTTTCTAAGTTTCGAACAACTTGTGCCCAATCCCATTGTAATATATGCAATAAAATATGTTTTAAAAAACAAAAAAAACCAATTTGAATTGAATTGATTTTGCATTTATTTGGCTGAATGATATTTACAGTATATATTGTGCATACAGGGAGTCCACTAAAAGCATAGCCTATATGTGTGTCAGGGTCTGTACTGCTTCTTTCGCTGATTTTCTACTGACTAGGTTGACAGCTCTGTTGATTTCTTTATCTTTACAAGTTGTTGATACCTAATGACCCAAATTTGATCTGTTACACTCTGTTGATGCAGTAGTGCAATTTTCTGATCACTGGCTGCTCTTAATTTTGTCTGTTCCTCTCTCTGTTAAGCAGTTCGACCTGGAGAAAAAGGATGGATGGAAAAATTGTTGGACTGACCAAAAATATAAGCTGCTTTTCCTAGCCCATAGCTAATACTGCCCATATCTTTTTGCAAGAAATATTTCCTCTTTTGTGTTTATTGTATGCCTTCATATAACTTCATTTTTTCATGAAACAGTTGAGTTTATTCTCAGAATTATAATAACCTCCGGGCACGCTATTTACCATTGATGCCTTGCATCAATATGTGTACTTGTACACTCTCATTTGTGCACTTTGTCAAGTGTAGGTGGTGTCAGCAAAATGAGCAAATCATGGTTTGAAAAAAAAAAAGAAGACTATTTAGCACTGCATCTGCAAATTTTAACGTCTTATTGGCTTAATTTTATCAAGGAAATTAAAATGTTGACTTATTTCCGTAGGAGACTATTTTGAGAATTTAACGCTAGTGGCATACGGAGATACGTCGGACGATCGTTTTATGCACTCGGCCACAGTCATTCAGGTGGTACATGTTCAAAGAATTTGAAAATAGTATTCTCTTGGCCTGCAAATTGGCATTCACTATCTTGAAGACCACTGCATTGGCCGGGGTTTTTGGTGGCTTCACCATGAAGGGGTTAAAAAGACACCGCAAGAAGCGTGGTGCCAGGAAAATTGTAGGCCCTACATATTTCAACTATATAGCGGATATGCCGCCATGACGACAACTTATTTCTCCAGAAGCATTAAAGATCCTTATGTAGTTTTAAGATCCCGATTAATTTTAAGTCAGCCTTTAAAGCTTAATAGTCCGACACGTTGTACCAATTGTCTTTACCATTTAATACACATTCTGAGCAACAGCACACAGTCAAATTAGTTTCAGAATATTTAACAGTTTACCTGTATAGTTTTCTGGAAACTGATAGTCATGGAGTTCAGGGATCGGCCGATCCCAACACGAGCGAGGTGTGGGTGAAGTTTAACTAGAGATGGGCGGGACATATCTAAAACTGGACAGGTCCATTGTATGGACATCATCAATGAGATTTATATAGGCTTACATGTGTGGATGTAACGAATAACCAATTTGGCCCGTTTGTAAATGTTATCTTAGAGCATTTTGGTGTGAATGTGCACCTTAACATTTGATGATTTCATTCCGTATAAATTAATATAATATTTTTATTTGTGAAGCTGAAATATGTACGCGTGTCTCTAATTCAATTTCGCAACTTGAAATAATTATATGAAATCACCGTATATGTTAAGATTTATCTTGTTTCATTCATATAGGCACACAATTTAATCCTCTAAAAGTCTACAATTTTAATAAATTTATTTTAAAGCAGTTTAGTGTGAATATGCAACTTTAACAGGGGAATTGTTCCAAAATAAATTTTTCCTCACTTGTACAATATTTTACTGTTGCCTTAAGATACCTCCGTTGTTCATGCGACATGTGAAGGGTTAATTATCATTCAGCTGTTTCGTTGAGCTTACAATTCAAAATATATTTATATCAAAATTTATAACTCGGTGCTTTCATGTAATAGTATTATAAACATCCCTCCCCTTATAGTGATGATCTGCAACTCTGACCGCTTACGTCTATATATAGGCGCATCACACTCTGTACTTGGCTTTGTATAATTTTTAAAGGTGTATAGTCACAGCAGAATGCTTGAAAACAAAATTGTATAATTTTGAAGGCTTAAACTGTGGGCTTAGACGTAAAGAAACGAAATAAATCTTAACATATGATTTCGTCAAATATAAATTAATATAATTTTTTAAGGTGCACAAATTTAATTAGAGACACGAGTCCCTATTTCAAATTCACAGCTAAAAAGTATCATAATTTACACGGAATAAAACTATCATATGTTAAGATTTGTTTCGTTTCATTACATTTAGGCACACGATTTGGGCCTCTAAAAGTCTACAATTGTAACAATTTTATTTTCAGGCATTTGCTGTGAATATGCACCTTTAAATGGCTCTTGCGTTGACATCAGATGGGTTTATCATATTATTACCGTTGGTTACAAACTTCCATTTCAGTGGCGTATGAAGGTACTTGGACCGGGTGGGGTGGGGTGGAGTGGGTGGGGTGCTGAAGGGCCAAACACCTAAGGGGGCGCTATGGCACAACCACCCTCAGCCCCCCCCCACCCACCCCCACCCCACCCCCCACACACACACACCCCTGACCCTACGCCTATGCATTTGAAACTCCTCATTGCCCAAATTATTTACATCGTTGACATCATTTCACATCCTCGCCACAATAGAGATTCGGAGATTACATCACATCACAAATTGCACTCGAAAGACTGACCATCCAATAATACACATTGAGGACGGATACACACCGTGCTGAATTTCAGTACCCTAGGGCGGAAGGAAATCTAAAAAAGATGTGTACCTTCAAGCCAAAAAAACCCTTTACTTCTCGCTATCGCGAGACATGAACATATCATTGGCACCAAGCCACGCCTCTAGGTTTATTTTTACTGAAACTTGTAATTCAGTCGAGTACTAGGCTCGAGTACTCGACATTTACTACCCGTAGAGTCAGATATGAGGGCTACTTTTAGGTTGTCATCAAACGTTGAAAGGCTGCGTTGTATTTAAAGCACTTAAACGCATCATCATGTCTTGACATATTTTCGAAAATAACCTCTAACTATTCCGTTTGTATAGTGTGATTGTTTATTAATCGTCTATGACCCGATAAGTCTAGTTAATCTTCCCCAGTGGATGTACGTATAAATATCACTTCCGCGATTCGAACTTCCTCCATCCGGACTAAGTATGATCACCTTTCTCCCATATTTGGCCATGTGCTAAGGATGCCAGAAGACACACCAGCACAGAGAGCCTTGGAATTCGCCCTACTCGGAGCCAGCAAATACAGAGCAGGAGAAGGCGTCATTGCGTAAATCTGCTAAGAGCGCTACGAGGTGACCTCAAGAAAGCAGGATTAGGTACACTTAAGTCAAGAATGGACCTGAGGAAGCTAACGATTTTGGCTGAGTACAAGACACAGTGGGCAAAAGCGAAGAAGGACTGATTGTAGCTGTAGGATGTGTCTACTACTACAGCCGCAGAATACAGTAATCATACATACATTACAAAAAAGCTGTCTTAAAAATTAAGACTCACAGAGTTACCTCCCATGTTTTAATATCACGCGGATGACATTATGCTATTTATGTTATTCTTGCCTATGATATCCCACTGTGCCTTACATTGTCTATGTAGTATAGAAATACGCAATCCACTAGTTTGGTCAAAATCCCATGCTCTAAATGATTCATACTAACTCACTCTGATGACATCGCTACACCTGTCCTAGTAAAGTTATATAGAGATACTGCTGAATATTTTGAGATAAGCCTGGTTCGGAGTCTCCTGGCAGTCTGATTTCTGGATTTGCTATACGTCTCCTCAAACCTCATCATGTACAGAAAATCAAATCTGCTAAGCTTTTACTCAATTTCCAAGAAACTAGCCAGTCAAGTCACCTCATGCTTTGATACCAGTTTAACTGGAGGCTCTTGCTGCTGCCTGTAATAGCGGCAGCGCCCAACTAAACTGGTTCAAAACATCCAACAGAGCTTACAGCCTCCAAATGCATGAAATAATAAGTATTGAAAGAATACAATATCTTGGAATGCATAAGATGGCCTAAGTGCAGATAACTCTGTGTATATATATATATATATATTATAAAGCTGTTTCCAAAATTTAGGTTTCATAGAGTTACCTCCCATGTTCAATATCATAAAAATGTTAATTTTCTCAACAGGCTTCAATCTACATATTTTACCATGTCATAGAAAATCATGTTAACCCTTTCACTCACTATCAAAGCAACTAGCCAGTCAAGCCGTTGAATGTTTTGATACTAACTTGACTGGAAGCTTTTGTTGCCTGAGGTGGTGACAGCTTCTGGCCAAATTGGTTTAAAATATCTAACAGACCATTGATTGAGCTGTCAGACCATAAAAGACAATGCTGCACAGCCATAATAACTCTCGATGGTATGATCACTCACGCAATATCCTGTTAATCACTATTGTGCTCACATGCATAAAATTTTGTGTGTGTATATAATATATATATATATATATATATATATATATATATATATATATATATATATATATATGTTCCAGAATATGATGGGAGTGATGTAATACCGATGCGAAGGTTTACATTAGACCAGACTGAATAAATGAAAGTAGAAGGTATTTTAAGCATTGCCACAATGTTCTGTGATGTCTGCTGTCCTAATGAAAGGTTTCATACTGCGTTTTATTCTGCTTTCTTCATCCTGTTTTGCTCATTATTGTCCTGTCTGCATGTACTTTTCTATTTACCATAATTATTATCTGGGTTTATGACAAACTATGGTGCTTAAATGTCCAAGTCAATATGCATGTACCCCAAACACTGATGGCTAATTACTAATATATAATAATTCC
Organism: Chaetoderma sp. LZ-2023a; assembly: GCA_034401795.1. Taxonomy (NCBI): domain Eukaryota; kingdom Metazoa; phylum Mollusca; class Caudofoveata; order Chaetodermatida; family Chaetodermatidae; genus Chaetoderma; species Chaetoderma sp. LZ-2023a. The sequence goes on from CM067367.1 coordinate 46,007,606, forward strand.
TCTGCTTTTTGTATCTTATTTTTATTTTGTTACTTAAAAACATCTTATTCTGTGTCATTCTTTTGCTGCTCTATACCTCATTTGGTTTGCTTCTTATGCTTTTTCTGTTGCATCCTACATAATTGACTTATATCCTTTTGCTATTTATGTTATACTTATCTAGGATACCCCACTGTGCCTTTCATTGTCCATGTATTATAGAAATATACAATCCATTAGTTTGGTTACAATCCCATGCTCTAAATGATTCATATTAACTAATATTGAAAGCCATATACAGAGGCTGTTGAATATTTTGAAACAAGCTTGACTGGGAGTCTCCAGGTAGTCAGATATTTGATGTTTCACAAAATACCTATTGTCAATATTGAACAGTATGACTACTATGCATTTCAAACTTCAACATAATTTTACCATAGTACAGAATATCAACTCTGCTAACCTACAATATCACTCAATTTCAAAGCAACTAGCTAGTCAAGTCACCTCATGCTTTGATACTAGTCTAACTGGAGGTTTTTTTTTACTGGAGTTTCCAGCTTCCAAATGCAAATCTTGAAAGAATAAAAAATTTAGAACACATAAGATGGCCTAAGTGCAGATAGCTCTGCATAGATAATGCTGTTTCCAAAACTTAAGTCTCATAGAGTTACCTCCCATGTTCAATACCATACAAATGTTAATTTTCACAACAAGGCTTAATCTACACATTTTACAATGCCATAGAAAACCCTTTCGCTCACTCTCAAAGCAGCTAGCCAGTCAAGCCGTTGAATGTTTTGATACTAACTTAGCTGGAAGCCCTTGCTGCCTGAGGCAGTGACAGCTTCCAGCTGAATTGGTTTAAAATATCTAATGGACCATTGATTGAGCTGTCAGACCATAAAAGACAATGCTGCATAGCCATAACAACTCTGGATAACATGATCACTCACGCAAACCCGCACCTCCTATTAATTACTATTGTGCCCTCATATATAATATGTGCGTCCGTGTGTATAATATGTGTTTCCACAATATGTGTGAATGATGCAATACCGATGTGAAGGCTTTTATTAGACCAGATCGAACAAATGAAAGTAGAAGGTATTTTGAAAATTGTTGCAATGTGCAATAATGTTTGCTGTCCTGGTGAAAGGCTTCATATTTTGTTTTATTCTGCTTTTTTCATCCTGTTTTGCTCATTATTGTCCTGTCTGTATGTACTTGTCTATTTGGTTTGCTTCTTATGCTTTTTATGTTGCATCCTACATAATTGACTTATATCCTCCTGCTATTTATGTTATACTTGCCTCCATCCATATTCCCCAATATCCTATGTATACTATGATGTCACACAACCAACTAATAGATGAACTGCCCATTCCGACTTTAACGCTAATTGCCATGACAGAGAATTTATCAGGTGCCCCCCCCCCACCCCCACCCCCGGTTCTGCTCCCGATTGTCGAAAAAGCTTGCTACGAACCTGTAGCTAAAACCTTCAAACACCACTTCCCATCTTCCCAATGCCCATAAAATTCCCTTGTTCATCGTGTAAAAGACCAGTGAAAAGCATTCAATGTGCTATTCTATGTGATTGTGCGATGACTGGATTCATCTGTCCTGTTCTAAATTAACAACTACTGATTACAGAATTTTGGAGGACTCAGACGAGTCATGGAGGTGTACCAACTGCAATAGCACCCTTTTCCCATTTAACCATTATGATGACGATACTGACTTTATACTAATCATTCTTGGTATGGCCTGCGACTATGACCATATTAACTACAACCCAGATATAAACCCATTTGTAAATCCATTTAAGCTCAACAAACTGTATCAAACAACCCAACCAAGTGATGATGATAATTATGAAATGAACCTCCCCTTACCAAAATGTGAATATGTATTACAAAAAGAATTTAATTACACCATGAGTAGAGAAAAAGACACGATGACATTCTCACTTATCCATGTTACTACCCACTCTATCATGAGGAACATCGACAAATTAGGCACCTTCTTAGACAATAGCACAAATGAATTTGATCTTATTGATATTACTGAGACGTGGCTGAAACCTGATTCACCAACTAACCTAATTAATATGCAGCATTACAAATTTATTGAAGGACATATACTAACACAAACAGGGGGTGGTGTAGGCATCTACATTAAAGAAAGTTTACAATACATAATGCGAGATCTATCAATGATGGAAGAGTGTATTGAAACTATTTTCATTGAATTACCTATAGACAAAGGGAAGAATAAAATTATTGGCGTTGTCTATAGGCCTCCTGGAAGTAATAATGAAAATTTTATAAAAGAACTAAATGTAATTCTGCAAACCGTACAAAATGAGAATAAAACAGGATATATCATGGGAGACTATAACATTGACTTATTAAAACAAAACTGCTTCTATACACATGATTTGCTAAATCTGCTCAGCACGTTCAGTTTCTATCCAGTAATCACCAAACCAACAAGAATCACTGAATTCACAGCTTCCATCATCGATAATATCTTCACAAATAGTACTGCAAAAGGTAAGAATGACCTACGCATTTTTGTAACTGATATTTCAGACCACTTACCTATCTATTAAATGGAAAACGTTCAAGCTAGACAAAAATCTTTTAAAAAAGAAAAAAACAACCTGTAGGGACTTCTGTAATGAAAATAAGGAAAATTTCAAAAACAAGATTTTTCTGGTTGATTGGAATAGAATAACTGAACACCAATCATGTGATGATGCCTACAACACAGTCCATCTTATCTGCACTGAAATCTGTGAACAAAGCTTCGCACTAAAAGTAGTTAAAAAACTTAAAAGAAACCCTACTAAACCTCGGGTGACGAGGGGACTGATTGCTGCCTGTCACAAAAAGAACAAATTGTACCTAAATTTCATTAAAACTCCAACAAATTATAATGAAACACAGTTTAAAAAGTACAGAAACAAATTAAACCAAATAGTAAGAAGGGCAAAAATAAATTATTTCCGGAATAAATTTAGTGAACAGAAAAACGATATAAAGGAAACATGGAAACTCATAAAGACACTGCTTAACAAACAAAACAAGAAAGCAGAATCAACACAATTTGTTTACAAAAATAAGATTATAACTGATGGTCATGAAATTGCCAGTAACTTTAATGAATATTTTATTAACATTGGACCAAATCTATCGCAGAAAATTCAAACAAATTCAGATAGAAGCATACAAGACTATCTAACTGGCAGCTATCAGTCCTCAATGTTTGTATGTCCTACTGATACAGGGGAGATATACAAAATTCTCATGAAAATTAACACTAACAAAAGTGCTGGAATTGATCATTTTTAAAGGAGTGTTTCCAAGCCCGGCATCTCACATATCCTAACTCCACATGATCACATTTGCAATCGCTCACTAGCACAGGGTGTGTTCCCATCACGACTAAAAGCAGCCCGTGTGACACCCGTATACAAAGCAAAGGCCTCATCAGATTTTACTAACTACCGGCCAGTCTCAGTACTCCCCCTTTTCTCAAAACTCCTAGAAAGACTCTATTATAATAGGCTGACAAAACATCTAAACAAAATTCAATAATATCCCAATACGGCTTCAGAGAAAAGCATTCAACCATGCTGGCACTTGTGGATATGATGGAAAAGAGGTCGACCTCTCGTGAAAACAAAGAACACATATTGGATATATTTCTAGACCTCTTAAAAGCCTTTGATACAATCGATCACGAAATTCTACTTTAAAAGATAACGTTCTATGAAATAAGAGGCATTGCACTAAACTGGCTTCAGAGTTATTTAACTAACAGAGTGCAATGCGTGCAATACAATGGAGTCTTATCTGGGAGTGGCAGCCTAGTATGCGGTGTTCCGCAAGGATCAATTCTTGGCCCTTTGCTGTTTTTATTATACATGAATGACCTTCCCAAAATATGTCACAATCTATCCTTGATACTGTTTGCAGATGATACCAATGCATTTTGCAGCCATAAGAGCATAAAGACTTTATAATAATAAAATGTAAATTATGAAATGGAAAAAGATAATTCAATTGTTTAAAGTTAATAAACTATCACCAAACGTCTCAAAAACTAATTACATATTATTTACTAATGCAAAAAAAGCTGACCTCCCAAAAATGTATATAGATAATCAGGAGATACATGTGGCCCAATCTGCTAAGTTTTTAGGTGTGTATTTAGACAAGCATCTCACATGGGAGAAGCACATAGGAACTATTACATCCAATATAGCAAAGAACATTGGTATCATGCGTAGACTTAAATCCTACCTACCAATGAATTTAATAAAAACTCTATAGCACACTAATACTACCACATATCACATACTGTAATACTATTTGGACGAATGCACATCAAACAAAACTAACAAAGTTAGAATCACTGCAAAAGAAAGCCATTAAGTTATTCTCTGAAGCAGCAAAGGGCCACACATTTTCAAAGCCGAGAAACTAATACAACTTAAAGACATTGGCAAACTGCAACTTTTTTCCATCCTAAGAGGCTTCCATAACGGTAATTTACCAGCTCCTCTCTCAGATCTCTTTACACACAACACGGAAATACACTCTTACAACACTAGAGCCAAACATAACTTACATACACAATACTGCCGCACAGAAACATCCAGAAACAAAACATCAACACAAGCCATAAAACTCTGGAACTGCACTAACGAAGAAACACGCACGCAAATTATCACCAAAACATCCTACAAACGAAACATTAAAAACACAATAATAGAAAATTATTAGAGCAATGCCGGCCACAATGACTATGCTATCATATTCCTGGACACTCATAAACAAATCTAGAATTACCAGAGTTAGATTACCAGGGCCACCACCATGGCTGTTAAATACTATAGAGAGCAGGCTTAGTCTAGTTATCGCAACAACATTATTGTTGTTGTCATAATAATAATAATAATAATAATAATAGCACAGGCCATGAGATCTGGTAAATCTGCATAAAATAATAATAGATTACTGGTATTTTAGCAACGTGACCAATAATTCTGTTACATGCTAGTCATTTGCGTGACCTGATTATATGTGCTAGGCATGATTCTGAGCCTCTGGTTAATGTGAACACATTTCTACCTCAGATCTGAAAATAAACAAAGAGCTCAGTTTCACGTAATTTTCATCCTGCACTCCTTAGCTGCATAACCAACACAGGAATTATTGGTTTGGCAATTTTGATGCCTGTACTACTACTACTACTACTACTACTACTACTACTACTACTACTACTACTACTACTACTAATAATAATAATAATAATAATAATAATGCTGCTATTGTTATTATAATTAATAATAATAATAATAATAATAATAATAATAATAATAATAATAATAATAATAATAAAGACTATCAAGCAGAACAGATAAATGTTTGTAACTGTCTGTAATGTCTCCAATGTATTCATCGTTTGTAATGTTATGTCATGTATGAATGTTATATGTAAAGGGCCCGTCACCTCATAGGCTCTGCCTTTGATGGGCCACCCATATACATTCTGTAATTAATACTATAAATAAGCAAATAAAATTTACTTGAATTGAATTGAATTGTTTCACAGTAATCATGTGACAAAATTAATAGATATGGTCAAGTTCGACTGGCTAAATTTAGTCAGTTAGCTTGTTTACTGGTCATGCGCATTGACTATGCCCAAACGAACGCTGGATTGCCAATTATAGTTCATTGGTCTTAGATTCACCATTGAATTATTATTGCAGAAAATGCATAGTTTCGGGTAATCTCGATTATACCTTTCTGTTGTCTGTTTTGACAAAAATGGGTTATTTGTCCCCTAAGACGCCAAAAAGTCCACATGTGTTATATAGTTAGTAGGAAATGGACCTTAGGAACATTGGCATACAACAGTATAGTGTGATTTCATCAAACCTAAGTCAGTTAGAGAAATATTTACACATTTATTCCTGGCAAACTAGGGGTGTCCGCCATTTTGAATTTACACACATTTGGTACTAATGATTTGTGACTGAGCTAGACATCTCGGTCGATTATAGTTCACTATTTAACTAGCTAGTTGACTATTTGAAGTTCGCCTGGTTGGCCAGTCAAACTTGACCTAGATTGCACCAAATGTGACTTTTTATTGTGGCATTACAATAATAAGCCACATTTTACGCAATTAACCAAAATAAATGGCAAAAAGCAGGGATTTAAAAAATACGCATAGCCTACAACTCTAATTGCTTTTAGACATTAGTAAAAGATTATGTTTATACAGCTGGCCTGCTTCAAAGACCAATTTTAAGACCACATTTTATATGAAAGAAAAGCATGCCGATTAACTGCAAATATGTACTTGCATTGAATTGGCTTGATATAAGACAAGATAGTGCGCTTCTGTTTCTCCTACCATGCAATGATTATGTAGGATAGCTGCCTTTAGTAGCCTGTGATGTTCATGACTTGTACGATCTCCATGAAACTGGGACTTGCTAAATCATGCTAATTACGGCCAGTCTAGAAAGAATCGCTGTCTCGCATTAGGATTGGAACATATGACTATCCTTATCAGTCATCTGTTTTGATGGCTTTATTTTGCATTTCACATGTATGCTGTGGACCATTTGGTACTTTATACTTGGTCATATCCATAGCAAACAATATATTTCTGCGAGATCTTCGGTTGCTTCAAGCGGGAGGTACCAGTCTTTCAGTTGCGATGATTTATGAACTTGGGCAGTGTCTCAATATGTTTCATGTGATTGATCATTGCTTTGAACATAGCACTATCCGATCACCTAGCTGTAATGAACTTTAGTTTGAAGGTTTTCTCTAATTTTGGCCTCTTGAACGGTGTAAGTCATTCACTTCCGTACAACATATTTCATTGTTTTGTTCTTCATACACGTTTCCAATTGTGGCAGATTCATTAACACATGGTTCTCTAAGGTTCGGGTTTGTTATCAAGAAATCTTCAACGCGGATTTCAAAGAGTGCAAAGTAGGCCGTAATGTGCATATTTCTGGATCGTGTATAATGTTTTAACGTTTACGCTTGGATTGTAGTTGCTGGTGCGTAAATACTGGATTCTTCACACACATCATCAAGTTCAGAGTTCTCTATTGAGTCACCAATAGCTCTTATTGCAACCATATATGCATGTAGTTCGATTAGCCTAAGGACATACTGGTCCTTCAAATGTGGATGAGAGTCTGTCAACAGAATCGCCTTTAAATGTCTAATGAAATGAAAATTTTGAGGTGGCTATCACTGAATACCGTAACATTTATTTACTGTGATTGTTTTAATATGGCCAGACACTGGGACAGGAATTATTTGTGAACAAAGATCAATGAAATATGGCATGCACAATTTAAAGGTTATTTGAATCTAAATGGCTTATTTAATTACTGTATTAGGACAAAGCATGGTGGTGGAGGTGTTGCTGCTCATGGTGGTGCTGGTGCTGGTGGTAGTGATGGTGGTGGTGGTATTTGTGGGGTGGGGTGGTGGTAATGGTGACCAAAACTAGACGGTGGTGGTGGTGGTGGTTGTACCCAAAACTAGACAGTGTTGGTGGTGGTGGTGGTGGCGGTGGTGGTGTCATTGTGGTTGATATAGTAGTATGTGATGTATAAATGTAGCATGCAGTATATTGATGCGTTCTGAAACTGTATGACGCTACTGTATGTTAAATGTGTATACACTGTGAAGGGTCTGTCTCTGTACACATGTTTGTGATGTGCTACCTTTGTCAGCTCAAGGACATACTTAATTTCTGAATGACAAGGTAAGTGTAGGTACAATTTATAAATAGGTTATGTTGTCGCAGCTATGTGTAGCACCACAGTCCATAATCTAAAACAAGAACAAAAAAATATCTGCTTGCCTATAGCAACAGTGGTGAGGTCGGCATTCGGTGACATCGCTGAGGGGCGAGATCGCCATAAATCATCGGGACTATAGTCAAAATGGTCATTGAGATATCACGAGCCTTCAACACAATTAAACGCTCAAATATCCTAGATGTACTACGCCAGGCCAGTTGCAGTGAAGATGAGCTACAACTAGTGAGACTACTGCTTGCAGACACCAACTGAGAGTACGAGTCAAGTCAATGAGGTCTGTCGAGGTTGAGACATCAATCGGCTCCCCCACAGGGAAATGTGCTTTTCACATGTTACACCTTGCTGCGAAATTGAAATCCGTGCAGGGATGTTCTACATGATCACCCCCCCCCCCCCCTCCCGTGTCAATACTGGGTATGATGCTAGAGATTGAATATACCGATGATGTGGATTTCAAAGACGAGAAAAATAAACCCCTTGACGGACGAACTTCTCCAAATAGCTGCAAGCAAACTAGAAATTGAGAATCTCTTTATGAATGAATCCAAAACAGAGTTTACCCACATATACCTATCTACAAGACATGAAACTAAAGAAAATGGCGATCCATTTCGTGGCAGCGAACCATGGAGGAAAAGTACAATCCTGGGCTCACTGCTTTGCAGTACTGCTGACATTGATGCACGCTGCGTTATGGGGAACATAGCTTTCCAGTCCTTGTTGAAGCTATGGATTCGTAGACCAAAGATGCCTAGCTTGGTAAAAAGACTACGTTTATATAATGCAAACTGCCCATCCGTGATGCTGTATAACAATAAGAGCTGGGCAGCTCCAAGGGCAGCTCTAGACAAACTCTATCCCTGTCACCACAAACCCGTACGCACCATCACTGGACACCAATGGCCAGACAGCATAATTTCCAATGATGCACTATACAAGATGTGTAATACGTCGCTGCTGTCTATAAAAGTCGCCAGCAAAGATGGTCCATGTTTGGCCATGTGCTAAGGATTCCAGAAGAGATTCCAGCACAGTGAACCTTGGAATTTTCCCTACTTGGAGCCAGCAAATACAAAACCAGGAGAGGAGGGCATTACATAAGCGTGATACAAGGTGGCCTCAAGAAAGCAGGACCGGGTACACTCAAGTGAAGAATGGACCTGAGGAAGCTAAGGATTTCGGTTGAGGACAAGACACAGTGGGTCAAAGCAAAGAAGGACTGATTGCAGCTGTAGGATGTTTCTAGTACTGCAGCCGCAGAATACAGTAAGCAAACATATATTCCCATAGTGACGGTTTAAGCGCTCTGTGCATATCTAACTCTATGGGTACTACATAGGAGTCGGGAACCAGTCTAGGGACCGAGTTAATTTGGTGACGTCATATCAAAACATTTGCACGTGATATCTTAGAGAAAAAATGGCGACAGAAACAGAGTTGCAATTAACGCAGTAAGTGTTATTGAGGTGTAAGTTATTGTTGTTGGAACATCTTTGGAACATAACTTTATTTGGAAGCTTTTCAAATAATTGAACTCAATTTATTAGATATTCTCATTCCTTTCTAATAAACAAGTCACGGGGACTTGTGTATAACCAGTTTTCGTTAAACTAACCGTTTTAGCAACGTCATGCACTGATGACTGATGCAATGGACTTTTATGTTTTCATGCCCTTGTTGGTTATATTGCTTCATGTATGTATTTTATGTATTGTAAAATATATGAATGCTTGTTATTGTTGTCCTTTGTGTGTTACTTGTTTGAACTAGAAAAATTGTTAAGTTACATGAGCAAAAAATTACAGAAAAATTTCTGGACATATGTTCAAACTAAGACTAAAACTAGACTGTCTATACCAGACTTATATACTGATAACAATAAGAAAAACCTTACTACTTCTAACTGTGAAAAAGCAAATACCATAGCAAATTTCTTTTCATCTGTATTCGTCTGCGAACCTGATGATATGCTACCAGAGCTTGATAGACTATCTACCCCGCAGCAAAATATCTTACAAATAAAGCAAAATGATATCAAAAAGAGTTTAGATAAATTAAAAATATCAAAGTCACCCGGTCCTGATGGCATCCAACCGCGTATCCTAAAAGAACTTAATAATAATTTAGCCCACCCGCTCAAAATATTATTTCAAAACTCATTGAACTCCAGTACATTACCAACACCATGGAAGCAGGCCAATATTACACCTATATTTAAAAAGGGAGACAGAAAAGTATCATCCAGCATATGAAAATAAAGGTCACCACCGATCTTGGCCGCCATATGATCTTGGCCGCTAGTATACCGATCTTGGCCGCAAGTATAAGTATACCGATCTTGGCCGCTAGTATACCGATCTTGGCCGCAAGTATAAGTATACCGATCTTGGTATTATTGATACATTATTTAGAAATTTATGTAGATTGAGTATAATAATCATGAGAACTATGTGAATGATTAATGTCATATTACCGGTGATCTATATAAGTGTTTCTATATAATTGTTTTCCTTTGTTACAGGTTCTTGACGCGTGTGTCAGTCACGTGAGTCTGACAGTATCCATGGATATCAGAAACATAGACCCTTTTATTCAATGTTATGAGAATTCTGTTTAATATTTTGCGATAGCGATACCCAGACATAATAATATCTACAGATAATGTGTGACGACAATGACGATGATAATAATGTGTGCGTGCGTGCGTGCGTGCGTGCGTGCGTGCGTGCGTGCGTGCGTGAGTGCGTGCGTGCGTGCGTGCGTGCGTGCGAGAGAGAGAGAGCATCTTACCTGGATCAACTTGGCAACCGGCACACATCCAATCAAGGTAACCACGCCGACACGCTGCACGATACTCTACCTGTGTGATGCCAGTACCACACGTTCGGTGCTGCCATCTAGCACAGCCATCACACTCCAGACTCTGCTGCCGACTTGTCACCTCCAAATTGCATATGATACACGGAAATACCATGGTAGAACGATTTAAACGAACTTTACGATGAAAATCACGAATAACTCAAGTAAAACTTGTGTAATAATAAAATAATATTTGCGAGAGCAAGTAAGATTTTGATATTTCCAGATTTTGTGGTGATTTTATATCTGTAAACATTCCTCATGAAGCTTTTGTGATTTCTGGGTTTATTTGGATCAAACATAATTCGACTTTTCTTTGTTTCAAAAGACCGTATGCTCCTCGTCTATTATTCCATAGTTTCAAACGATTAATATTTCTTGCAAATGTAAGGATTATTCAAACCATTCACAATGGGCACATATTTCCTATAGCTTTACGCGCGAATTTGTTACCGCTAAGCTAACCCCTCGAGTGTTGAAAATTTTTCAAAAATAATCAGCAAAAAAAGCAATGTGGGTGCAACTGATTGTGGATCCTCAAGTGGTTCAATAATATAAATTCCTAATGTATGAACCACCATTACAGGTACTAACTTCTCCAAGGTGACTGCCAGATCAACATACGCGGTTTTTTAGCGTTGGAGACAGCGCGTGAGCTTCTTGTTTGAAATTTTTTCTTTGGAATGGCTGGCCCTGTTTTCGAGCCAGTCATCCCAGTGATAACTTTTCAAAAATAATCTTCGCGTGATTTTAAGTTAGTAACTAAATTTAGAGTCTGATCCTCAAGTGGTTCGATAACATAAATTCCTAATGTGAGAACCACCATTATATAATAAGGTAATAACTGCAAGGTGGTCTTTATAGGCAGGTTTCAATGACATTTAACAATATCTGTCAGATCAACATGCGTGTTTGTTAGCGTTGGAGACGCATCATCATCCACTTGTGCTGCTTAGGGAACAAATATGGGATGGAAAGAATGTTAACAGATGTTACTTTCAAACTAAAAACATAGATATTAGAAGCCCCGCGCGTCTGATGAAAAAATAATAAGGGAGATAAATCTGGATAGTTTATTTCGATTGTCACTAAACCTATCCAGAGTAATCTCCCTTATTATTGATACATCGAAATGACTGCTGTTTAGTTGGTAAGTAAAATGTGTTCATTTTTGTAGATACTGTCAATATGTACATCATATTTATTGTATATATGAAACTGTATGAATGTTTTTTAGAACCACCACGCGAGTGGTCCACTTAACCCTTTCTCATGCTTTAAAGATGGTACAGCTGATTGTGGATCTTAAAGGTGCGTGGTTCGATAATAAAGTTCATGCTGTTATAAGAACCACCATTACAGGCAACTTCTTCAGTGTGGTCTTTATAGGCTGGGGTCAGTGATATTTATGATTGTGAGTTGGTAGCGCTGATTGTGGTGCAGCCATTAATAAAATGTATCAAGTATGTATAAAGTAAGAACCACCATCTGCGCGCAAGAGTTGTAACTACAACCACCGCAGAATGTTGGTGAAAGTTATTGCTGTGTTTCGGTGCTAAGTATAAGATAAAATCTGAATTTTGCTTTAAGACAACACCTTGTTTTGTGGCTTGTCTGCTGTAACAACACCCGTGGTTAAGTGGAATAATTGCGCTCTATAATTACGGGAAGCCGTATTGTCACACACCCCATGGACAGACAGTTACGTAAACACGTCGAATACAACTGGGGCCAATGAGAACGCTTGACCAATGAGAACGCGTGTTACCTAGAAGGACGACGCAAGCACGTGCGTATGTCCCAGAGATGGATCATTCTGTAACGAGCTCTTGACCATAGAAAAAGCTAAATTTTCTGATACAATTTATTTACAAATTTATAAATTCTCTTCATATATTTTGGACTTAAACCATTTTAAATTCGAAATCAAAAATTTTTATTTTTCGTATTAGTAGCCTACTTTCATCATTTTTAGCGATTTTCTGAAACGCTTGCAGATTAGAACATTATTAATTCGATTCGAACATTGAATACGTGTCCGATCTTGTCAAGAAATATAGGAAATAAACTAAACCTTTCTGAATTCTAAGATTTAAGATACAAATACAACAAAATATATTTGGTTCAAAAATTGTATTCTTACGGATTGGATTCATTTATATTTCAAAACGGTTTTTAATTTAAAGACGGCTTTACAAAATTAAATGATCACAGAATGTATGTAGTCTACAAAGTTACTTTTTTAACCGCTAAACTCCGCTAAACTTGTTTCGCCATTGCTACTTAAATTCCGTTGTTTTCGCCGATCCGGCTTTTAGTATCAATCGGCTTTATCGCTCAAAATCGTAACAGCCAATGTTTCCGGATTACGTTAAGCCGTCAGCTAGCCGTCAGTTAACCATTCAAGATTCAATTACCTGAAACATAGGAAACAGATGATAGAAAAGATAGAAATAGGAACAACAGGTATATCGATATATCTGAAAGGTATATCGTCACCCAAACATAGGTATAAACAAAACATAGATATATAGAATACTAGATAGACCAGGCGGTCAAGATCGGTATACTTATACTTGCGGCCAAGATCGGTATACTAGCGGCCAAGATCATATGGCGGCCAAGATCGGTGTACACCAAAATAAATGGCTTATTTAGTAAATGTCAATTTGGTTTCATCCCAGGTTGGTCCACCACACTGCAGTTATTGACGGTAGTGGATAAATGGTTACAAATATTGGATAGTGATGGTGGTGTGGTGGACGTTGCATATTTTGATTTTTTAAAGGCATTTGACAAGGTTCCCCATCGTAGACTTGTACATAAACTGAATCTATATAACATCAATCCACAGATTATTAAATGGATAGAAAGCTTCTTGTCACAGCGTAGCCAGAGAGTAATCATTAGTGATGAACCCTCTGAATGGAAATCAGTATTTAGCGGGATACCACAGGGATCAGTTTTAGGACCAGTGTTGTTTGTTTTATATATAAATGACTTACCTAATGTGATAGCTAACAATAGTGAAATATACCTGTATGCGGATGACACAAAACTTTTTCATGGCATAAAATCCAATGATGATGCTAACGAAATGCAACAAGATATATACTTGTTAACAGAATGGACCAGTAAATGGTTACTCCAATTTAATGCTGATAAGTGTAAATCTATGCGAATTGGCAAAACCAATTTACAAAATCATAGCTATATTCTCGGTAAAGACGGGTCCCGTATTAATCCAAGCGAGGATGAAAAGGATATAGGTGTTATTATTGATGATAAACTATGTTTCGAGAAGCACATAATAGATAAAGTTAATAAAGCCAACTCCATTATGGGTGTAATAAGGCGCACATTTGTATCCCTTGACACAAACATATTTAGAACCCTGTATACATCATTAGTGCGGCCACATCTGGAATTTGCTAATTAGGTTTGGAGCCCTTATCTCAAGAAACATATAGAGCTGTTAGAAAATGTTCAGCGAAGGGCGACAAAAAGTGTCTCGGGGACTATCAAAACTAAATTATGAGACTATGCTCAGGGTCCTTAATATACAAACTCTTGCATACCGTAGAGTACGAGGAGACATTATTGAAGCTTACAAAATTATAACCAAAAAATATGATCCAGAAGTGTGCAACCTATTTGAATTTCGATCAGACTCGAGAACCAGGGGACACAGGCTAAAACTATACAAATCCAGATCACGTTTAAACATACAAAAATACTCCTTTAAACATAGAATCGTGGACTTATGGAACAGTCTTCCGAACCATGTTATAGAAGCAACAACCATGATATCATTTGAAACAAAATTAGATAAACTATGGGATAACCAACCCGTATACTATAACTATCTAGCTGGCAATATAAATCCCATGTTTTATAACCAAATTGAAAGAGGAAATTAGGAATCTGTCATTACAGGCTTTTAGCCTTCTCACAGAAATAGAATATGATTGATTGATTGAAGGATCAATTCTTGGACCTCTGTTGTTTTTGCTATACATGAATGACCTACCCAAAGCATGTAATCACCTCTCACTAATATTGTTTGCGGATGATACCAATGCCTTTTGTAGTCACAAGGACATAGACACTGTATACAAGTATGTAAATAATGAAATGAAAAAAATCATAGACTGGTTTAAAGTGAATAAATTATCTCTGAATGCCGATAAAACTAACTATATAGTTTTCACAAAATCTAAGAATTTAAAACAAATAGCTCTCCCCAAAATGCATGTAAATAATCAAGAAATTCACGAAGCACAATATGTCAAATTTCTCGGCGTCTATCTGGATAAAAGCTTACCCTGGGAGAAGCATATAGAAATAGTGAGATCCAAGGTAGCAAAGAACATAGGTATCATGCGCAGACTTAAGCCATATCTTCCCCCTACTATTCTAAAAACTCTATATTGTACACTGATCCTTCCACATATCACATATTGCAATGTAATATGGACTAACACGCATAAAACTAAACTAGCACATCTAAAATCACTACAAAAGCAGGTAATCAAGTTATTCGCACAGTCAGCAGAGGGCCAGGATGTCTTTAAAACCAAAAAAATGCTAAAACCTGAAGACATTGGAGCTGTCCAACTATACACTATCTTAAGGGACTACCATTATGGCAATCTACCCTCCTCATTATCAAACCTTTTTAGGAACAACTCCGATATACACTCGCACAACACACGAACTAAGAATAACTTACACCAAACCTATTACAGAACAATGACAGCTACACAAAAACCATCTCACCAAGCAATACAACTCTGGAACAACACAGATATAATTATATGCACACAAATTCTAACACAAAGATCTTTTAAACAAAATATTTAAAAAATAATCTTAGAAAGATACTAAAAATCCAAACCAATGACATGAATGCAGAAGTCACCACCATGGCAGTACAAAAACAAGTATGTACCCAGTTGCCAGGATAACAACTAGAATGTAAAATACACATCTGTAATAATAATAATGCATCCATAATTGTTGATTAGAGCTGGGCGGTATTGATATGTACATGACGGTATCGGTACCATGAAAAAATACCACGGTATACCGTCATCTGAGCTTGGGGCATGCCAAGAAATTAGAACAATTTTTCCCATTTCCTTTTCACTTCCATCTCCAATCAACGGTAAATATAGGTAAAATAAATAAATCGGCTTCCTGATTTAGAGAAGAAAAACATGGCTATTGCGACTGTTTAGTTTCACGATTTTATTAGGTCACTATTTTTATTGACGTAATATCATTCACGGGAATATCGGTCAAAGGGTGTGGTCGACTCGCTAACTATAACCCACTGTTTGAGACATTGGGGCGCACTATTTTCAATCTGGATTGTTCTTGCTATTAATGTGTGCGACGAGCAAACGGCACATTTTATTTTGGCAGTCAAGCGCTTTGATAAACCGAGTCTAGACAAAATCTGCGAGTATTTAAACGGGGCGAGTGTTGTACTCTTTTATTTCTGTTGGAGTCATATGTTCTGTTACTCGCGAAAACAGGCCTATACACATACATATAACACAACATTGAATATAGCCGATTCCAAAGCTCCTGATAATTACCGAGTACCCGATGTGCAGACTCGTTACTCGCCATGCTTCACGTGAACGATGCGTGTAAAAAGTTATTTCCGCGAACTTCCGACGTGTAGCCAGTTGAAAAATGAATTACAAAAACTAAAACACTATAATTTTTAGGTGTCGTTACTTAAACTGGATTTAATCCTTAAAGAAATTTCTTAAAACAAGCCAGAAAAATAAAAAATAACGACTTCAACGCTGCTCGTTCTTAATAAAATAGGAAATACTACGTTTTAGTAAATTTTCATTGATAAATTCAGCATAGTAATGTATTTTCCCACGGTCTAGTTCATGAACAACCAATCAGATACGTCTTTGCGAGATCGCTGTTGTGTTTGAATAGCACGCAGTTTGTATGTTATTTTGTTATTCTAGCGTGTTTGTTCGGTGACAAAATGCTTGGAGTAATAAATTACAAATAATAGAAACGGGAATAGGGAATATATTATAGTGTAGTTACTACCGGCGGACGGCCAGAGAATGAGTTTAGATGTTTTAAATAAAGCAATTTTACTGTGAGACCTTCAAGACGTACGTTTGACATACAATTCTGCCTGTCATTATTTTGTAATTGACGTCTTGATGTTTGTTTTTACAACGACCCTTTCACCTCAACTCGGCTGATAGTTAGGGATGCCTGTATTTTTTGGTACTATTAGCACTTATTTACCCTTATTCAAGTCAGATTTTATGATTATATTTCTCAAATATTGCTCAAACATTATGGACGGTATTCACGGTATTTGGAAATGTCAACGGTATCGGTTCACGGTATACCGCGGTCCTCACGGTACTACCGTCAGACCGCCCAGCTCTATTGTTGATGTGGATGATGCAGTTGTGTATAATAATAATAATAATAATGCACCAAGAAATGTTGATACAAATTAGGCCGCATTGTTATATATGGTAATAATAATAATAATAATGCTGCACCAAGAAATGTTGGTACACATTAGGCCGTTATTATATATGACAATAATAATAATAATAATATTGTAAACAAGATATGCATGTGTTTTCCCCATTCCCATGTGTGTGTGTGCGTGCGTGTGTGTTAATTGTCTATTGTCTTAAATGTATACATGTAAATATTATATTATCTTCACCCATGATCCAACTATTACTGAATTATATGTTTATTATATGTTAAATGTAATGGGTCCACCGCTGTATAGGCTCAGCCTTTGGTGGACTGCCTGTTGTGTAAATGTAAAATCTGTGTTATATGAAAATAAATAATCTTGAATCTTGTAATGCACTGCCTACTGTGATCTATATTTTTAAGGGATCTATCATACTTTATAATCATATAATGCCTTGGAAGATGGATGGACTGCCTGTGGTATCTGTGTACATGTACATAAATGGTAAAATAAATAATATTAAATGTGAACTATATCTTGATTCTACCTACTTCTTTTAAAGAAGTAAAATGTCATTGAAAGTGGCTTTCATATACAACATTGGACCACATGCCTTTGAATTTTCGTCCATCTATCCCTCTACCACATATCCCCCTACTATATATTAGAGCTGTGTGGTATTGACATTTACAAGACGGTATCGGTACCATGAAAAAATACCACGGTATACCGTCATCTGAGGTCGAGGCATGCCACGAAATTAGAACAAATTTTTTTCATTTCCTTTTCATTTCCATCTCCAATTAACGGTAAATATAGGTAAAATAAATAAATCGGCTTTCTTATTTAGAGAAGAAAAACATTATGGCTATTGCGACTGTTTAGTTTCACGACTTTATTAGGTCACTATTTTTATTGACAATATCATTCACGGGAATATCGGTCAAAGGGTGTGGTCGACTCGCTAACTATAATCCGCTGTTTAAGACATTGGAGCGCGCTATTTTCAATCTGGATTGTTCTTGCTATTAATGCGTGTAACCAGCAAACGGTAAATTTTATTTTGGCAGTCGAGCGCGTTGATAAACAGAGTCCAGACAAAATACACGAGTATTTAAACGAGGCCAGTGTTGTACACTTTTATTTCTGTTGGAGTCGTATATTCGGTTACTCGCGAAAACAGGCCTATACACATGCATATAACACGACATTGAATATAGCCGATTCCAAAGCTTCTGATAATTACTGAGTACCCGATGTGCAGACTCGTTACTCGCCATGCTTCACGTGAACAATGCGTGTAAATAGCTATTTCCGCGAACTTCCGACGTGTAGCCAGTTGAAAAATGAGTTACAAAAACTAAAACACTATAATTTTTAGGTGTCGTTACTTAAACTGGATTTAATCCTTAACCCTCTGGGCCCTACCAAGAATTTACAAAAAAGTGCTAGAAACCCTACAGCCAAAAGCTAGAAACTTGCTTAGAAACCTAGCCTGTTAGAGGTAGTGGATTGATAGCGGCGTAGTGCTACCATGCCAACTATATTAACTATTTTTGGCAAAGTCACAGATCACTATATATAAAACTATATATCATTAGAAAGGGCAATAAAATACCTTTAAGTACATATAAAATTTGTATGAATAAAATATATTTTAGTTAGTCAACGTGCCTCTCAAAATGGCCACACCTTATAGGATAAATACATTGGTCTATTTTTGCAAAGTTTATCGAAGTTTTTTTTAATTTTACAAATGCCATTGATAAATTTAATCACAATGGTATTAAAACTAACAGATATCAAAGTTTCGTGAAGGTTTTCATCCGATAAGATGTGAAAATGACAATTATATTATGTCATGGTACCGTACAATTTCGGAAAATTCCGGTCATGATTTTGGGGGAGGCCTCATTCAATGTTGAATAATTCCTTTATACATAATCGAACACATACCAGGGTTTCTCAGCGTTGACAGCGAATAAATGGCAAATTTTATGCTATGTAGCATTGCTGGGTGCACTCAGCCGTTTAAAAAGCGAACGCGAATGTTTTACGCTAAGATTCTATAGCATCTGACATCTTTTCGTAGCGGCGTCCCAAATAGGAATCGTTTATCGTGAAAGATCGCGAGAGAACGACAGGAATTTGTAAAATTGTACCCGTATCTAATATACGAGTACCAAGCTCATTACCCGTTATTGACAACACCGTATCGCGTACTATAAGATTGATGCGTCTGATTGGGCGGGAACACATGAATATTAATTTTTCCAGCAAGATGGCGACACGATCAGCTGTTTTTTAAAATAGTTGTGTGTTCAAATATGCCAATCTATGCATATTTCTTGTACGCCACAAACTAAAAAGTAGACAGATGACTAGATTAACGATATTGCCAATCGGGAAGTGGGATGCCGATATATTTGACAACTTTCGCATCTCAACTCGGCCTGATTAATGCTAGTAATTTGAAGAGTAAGTTTAAGTTATCTCGGAAATTGTAAACAAAGACACGCATCGATGATTGAGATTATCGGATTGTTTATCTATAACCTTATTGTGATTGCGACCCGAGGTAAACGAAATTGATTTATATATTATTGGTTCAGCTGCTCTCTTAACATATTCTATAACTTTCTCGGTTAAATTAGTCATTGAGTAACTGAAAACTTACAAGTAACAGCACATTTACTAATAATCATTGATGACTGGAACTTACTAATATTAATAATTCCTTAGAAAACAAATATTTCACTATTGCCCTGGTTACAAATCTATCACCATTTACTGTGTGGCCAGTATCCTCTGATCAAAGATATAGAGAACCGGGGCCCTGAAATAAACTTGTGTGCCCAAAATCAAAAACAATTGTCACATTTGAACCTGAAATTCCAGAACTCCACATTTACAGTCATTATAAATGTAAGATGTTGAATGTTTTGAATCCAATGTGAAGCTGGTGCTGCCTTAGCCAGTTTAATTAGTTTCAAAATATTCAACAGGATTTTGAAACATTCGTAGCAAATTTATTATTCGCTCTTGTCGATTGAAAAGGTTAATCCAGTAACTAGTAGTCATACTCCCTCCTTGAACTATATATGCCCACCATTTATTATATTATTCATTTCATTTATGCGCTAAAAACTGAGGGTGGTGTATGACCATAACACCCATTGTCGGGTCATAATGTTTACCAGTATATCCTTTAGTCTGAGTCTGCTCTGACTCAACCTGCCCCTGTGACAGATATTTGGACAGACTGTCAGTCTGTGACAGTCTGTCCAAATATCTGTCACTGGGACGGGTTGAGTCAGAGCAGACTCAGACTATATATCCCTATGACCTTGCGCCGTACATGTATATTGTTATCCATTTAACATTTGAGTCAGACCAAAACTGCTGCAGTTGTCGAGGAAAATGTAAATTTTCCGACCAAAGTAAGATTATTTTTGAAAATGTATCACTGGAATGACTTGCTCTTGGTCTGCATATGGGCATTGTCTATGAGAAAATTTAAATTTTCATGAGAAAATTTAAATTTTCATGAAAAAATTTGATTGTTAAAGTCTTACTATAACACTTCTAGAATTTGGATATTTCTAATTTATCCTTCCTATTTTTTGCAGGTGACTGATGGGCGATGGCTTCTAAACTCTAAACAGACTCAGTTGTTATTACACCACAAAAACATCCATTACCGTTCAATCACTACTTGCTAAATCAAATATCTGCATTTAGCTATCAGAATAAAGTTTTTATTCTTGCCTATACACTCCCTAATGCCTATACCATCACCATGTAGACCCTCCACCAGGCTTCTGGTAGAGGGACCCCCTGCATTAGCCCTACAATAGACTGGCACCAGTCTGTACTCACTCCTTGGTGACGCTTGTCACTAAGCACGCTCGCGCATGCGCAGTAGGTCCCACTTGTGAAAACTGAATCACTTTTCAAATATTCTGCTAGCTATACAGTACTGTCAGCTATCAAATCGATATAAAAGTTTTAGCTTGCTAACTAGAAACTTTCCAGTTATCACGAGTTGACTCAGGAATGCCTACCATGAAGTCTATTCTTCCTAAGTTATATTTAACTTATATATCATGGTGTTTTAGAGGTGTTTGTAACTCTAACGTTTGGAGTTACCAGTTTTCGTGTCACTACTCCCGTTTTCGAGGTTAGAGTAACCATGCCTATTATATACCATCAAGAGTGCCATGTAATAATAATAATAGCCAGTACCACTCCTAGTAACGTAGGTCCTAGTGCTCTCAAACATTAATCAGAATCTTTACTGATTCTTTCCTCAAACACTTTATTAAAATCGCCCAAGGCGTAGTCTCTGTGATTTCTCAGGTTTTCTCAAAGCTAGTTGCTTTATTTCGCATCATTTCTTATTTTTTATAGGAGGTGTCATTATCTTCTGAGAAAATAAAGTGTGCGTCGAATAAGTGTGATCGGGTTCACGCTAAGGATTATACGGGACATGTTTGCCTGAGGTGTACCACCTGCACCCCTTTAAAAATGTGTGGAGTGTGCAAGGGTTGGCCATTGGTCGTATCTAAAGCGTTTTTCAAGGACTTTGTGGTTAAGCCTGCGTTGCCCTCAGGTCGCTCTCCCTCCGTTGTTGAAGGTCCTAAAGCAGTAGCATCTGCTTCCACCTCTATTAATACGTCGGTTTCAACAAAGGAGGGGGGCAGCTCCTCTATCACAGATCCGGTTATGGCATTATTCGCCAGATTTGAATCCTTTGCAAACGTATTGACGAAATCTTTAGACGAGCGTTTTACATCTGCTGTTAAGGCCGCTAAAGAGGAGTCGTCAGACTCCGAATTTAGCCCCCAGTCTCGATGTCGTAAGTGGGGAAAGCCGGTTTCCTTAACATCAAGGCAGCAAATCAAGTCTCCCAAAGGAAAGTCTGGCGAGACGAGAAAGAAACCTGGTAAGGCGTCCTCCAGTAGGAGCCAGGTCAAAGACCATGTTAGACTTGAGGACCAGCTTAAATCTCAAGCGGTGGTATCGGGGGCGGAAGCTTCCGATTTGTCACCTCAAGCTAAGGTCCGTTTCACAGTCATACCGATTGCCAGGAATGTGGTAAGATCGCCGATCACCTCTAAAGAAGCACCCGTCTATGCTCCTGGCTTGTCCGGGAAAGCGGGTTTGCTGTCCGGAATGTCTTCTGGTTTTACCGGGCATCCGGAAATGAGCACCGTGATTGTTTCTGGCCTGGCTGAACATCCGGTGACTCATGAGAATATGGCTTATGCGTCAACATCCGTTTCCGGTTCATCAGTGTCCGGCTATAGAGTTTCCGGTTCCGGGAGGAACAAGGTAGTTCCGGGTCTGTTGGACCCGGCGGTGCATCATATGTCGTCTTCCGTTTCCGGTTCGTCGACTTCCGTTTCCGGTAGTAGTGCTGCTACTTCCGGTAGGAAGAATGTGCATCCGGGTCTGTTGGACCCGTCTATGCACCGTTCAGTGTCCGGATTGTCAGGCTCTTCTTCCGGTAGTAGTGTGGCTACTTCCGGTGGGAATTATGCTTATCCGAGTCAGTTGGATCTGTTGTTGCATACATCCTCCTTTTCCGGCCCAGTTTTGGTTAGTTCCGGTTCCGGGGGTGGTGTAGACACTTCCGGTTCAACTTATGCATGTCCGGGTCGTTTTGACCCGTCCTTGCAAGCGACTTCCGGTTCCGTTTCGGGGTTTTCTATTTCCGCTTCTGGTTACAGTTTTTCTACTTCCGGATTAGGAGATATGAAGCGTTCTATTTCCGGTCTCGGTGTTTCAGTCCCAGCTGGAACTTCTGTTTGCGCATCAAGTTATGAGCTTCCGAATAACTCAGATTCCCAGTCCAGTAATAGGTCTGTTAATTCCGATTCTAGTTATTTTCGCGCCGGTCCTCCCATTTTTGATAGACATTATTCTGATCGTTCTTCTAGTGCTCAGTCTGTTTCGGCGTCAGATTTTGGTCATCATTCCTTTCGTGAGGTAGTATCTCTCTCTCGTTCTTCATCTCCTTCCTTGTTCTCTCAAGCAGGTTCTCAGAAGAGTAGTAGTCATCCGTCCTCTTCGTCTGTATCTGGCTTGTCTGCTAGGGATTTTTCGTCTTCTCATGTTTCTAATTCATCTTCTCTTTTTCATCCATCATCTATATCTCCGCCTCCAGGTTTTCTTCATATTCCGGCTTCCCTTCATCAGAATTATTCTGCGGCGTCTCACATACCTTCTTCTTCTGATCCGTCTGTTCCTACTTTGCCTTCTTATTCTTCATCTTCTCAGGAGTTTGATCATTCGGATCCTATTGTTTCGGTCGTTCTGTCTCCAGAATTAGAGTTCCAGATAGTTGATTCGGGCTTAGATTTTTCCTTGTTTTCAGTAAACCGTGGTTCCTCTCTTCACCGATCTGTTATTTCAGCTAGATTTTCAATTTTGTCCAGATTTTCAGCTAGTGAGTTGGATCCTTATTTTTTCAGTTCTAGTCAGCCTGAGGCCCGTGTTGTTAGTTCTTCTTATCAGTCTCCGTTGACGTTGGACACTCTCTCGGACGCTCCTTCTAGAGCTTTAGCTTCTCCTTCCTCTCTGAGGATCGTTGATTCTTCTGTTTCGCTAGATTCGGACATCTGTCCTCCTTCTTCTTCTCCGTCTCACTTTTCTGTCAAGGCTACTCAAAGGCCAGGGATCTGAAGAGGTTCTATCATGAGAGGGCCTCGTCAGATGACTGGTCTAGGGCTCATCAATGGATAGCTTCGTCTCTATCTCTTCCTCTTCTGGATGAATTTTCGATTGATCCTCCGTCGTTTGGTTCTGCGCTGTCATCTTCAGACTCTTCAGCTAATGTTCCTTCTGTTCTTCCGGTAGATAACTTGGTAGTAGAGATGTTAGATTTTTACATTAACGATGTCCAACTGAAAGATTTTTCTCTTACTCCCAAGGTAGATGCTCCAGTTCAGGTTCCGAAAGATGATTACATTAGATTGGCTTCTACTCAATCTCTTAATGGTCCGACATGGGATGTTCTTTCATCGCATCTGAAGGAAGCGGCTACGGTAGAATCTTCGTCAGACCTTTTTAGATGGGAGTCTGTCTGTCGGGCTCAGTTGAAATCAGCAAACTTTTTGGCCCTTCTTTCAGAGGCTATGCTCAAAACTCAGGAGAAGGGGGGTCAGATTCCTCCGGAGATTTTTCGTTCGTTAGCTGACCTGTCAAGAGGTTCGTTGAATTCAGTTTGCCGTTCACTAGGTTTCATCACCTCTAAGAGACGGTCAAGGAAGCTTGCTGAGGTGAATATTTCGGATTCACTCAGGAGTAACCTGATATCTGCTCCGCCTTTCGGATTAGATATTTTCGGTCAGAATTCTACATCGATCCTTAGGGCGGAGTCTGATCGTCTCAGATCAGCTACGGATCTGCAGGATCAGATTTCGATTTTGAGGCCGTCAGTAAAAAGAGACTCTTCTGCGGTGAAGAGTCCCTCCTCCTCTCCCAGGAGGAAGAGTCTTAGGCCGGATGAATATGGGGCTTATCCGTCAAGGGTTTTTACGAACTCTAATCGCTCCTCTCCTTCCCATTCCAGATCTGCTGGGGAGGATCGTTTTAAATCCATTTCCTCACATAGACCTAGAGCCCAGGTTCGTCAAGCCCCTCCTCAGGTGAGAAGGGGTCAATTTTTCTCTCGAGGTTCCAGGTCTAGTTCTAGAGGACGCTCCTCTAGAGGTTTTCAACCTAGACGGGTTTGAAGGGGTGGCCTCAGCCCGGGCAGGCCTTTCCCGTTCTCATTTACCAGTCCTTCCTCCTCTTCTACCACCTTTGGATCTATCGGTGCAATCCCTTCTTCCCAGCGTGCCAGTAGGAGGGCGCTTGTCTCTGTTCTGGGAGACTTGGCAAGCCCTCGCTCAGGACTCCTGGCTGTTAGATCAAATCCTCTGGGGTTATGCACTGTCTTGGATAGATCTGCCTCCTCCTCTGTCTTACCAGCCCAAATGGACTCCAGTTCCATCCAATCTGGAGAAGTTGGGAGCCCTGGAAGACGAATTGGAGTCAATGCGGTTGAAGAAGGCTATAGAAGAGGTTCCATGTTGGAGAGTAGACCCGGGATTCTACTCAACTCTATTTCTAGTCCCCAAGAAATCAGGTGGATGGCGTCCAATCATCAATCTGAAGAGATTAAATCTGCATATATCAACCCCAAAATTCAAGATGGAGACGGTATCTCAGATTATCGCCAGTCTGAGTCCAGGCATGTGACAGGGTCCATAGATCTCAACGACGCCTACTTTCACATTCTCATCCACCCTCCATTCAGAAAATTCATGAGATTCGCGTTCAAGGGCAGGGTATGGCAATTCAGAGTCATGCCGTTCGGCCTGACCACGGCCCCTTTCTTCTTCACCCGCCTAGTGTCAGCATTGGCAGGTTTTCTGCACAGTCGTTCTATTCCCCTTCACGTTTACATAGACGATTGGTTGCTAAAAGCAGAATCTGCCTCAATTCTGGCAAGCATCATTCTGGAGGTCTGCAGTCTGGCTTCCAGTCTAGGATGGGTTATAAATCTAGAAAAATCATCTTTGGTCCCATCTCAGGTTTTCACCCACCTAGGTGTGGCTTTCGACCTTGGTCAAGGCTTAGTCTTCCCTTCAGAGGTAAGAGTAGAAGCCATCCTAGTAGCCATGGAAAATCTGGCTTCCTCTGCCGTGGTCAGAGCGATATTCTTTCTCCGGGTGATAGGCTTGGTGGTTAGTGTCGAGAACATCATTCCGTGGGCGGTGCTGATGAGGAGACCTTTCCAAATGTATCTAATGTCCCTGTGGAAACAGTCGACCCATTCAGTGTACCATCAGATCCCGGTCAGAGAGCATTTAAGGCCCCACCTAGATTTTTGGAAGGATCGCTCTCTGCTGATGATGGGTGTTCCTCTGGTCAAGTCTTCTCAAGCGATCATCTTTACAGACGCTTCCCAGGAGGGATGGGGAGCGGTCTGGGGTTCCCTTTCGGTCTCAGGCCTGTGGTCCCGAGAGGAGTCGTCAGCCCACATCAACATTCTGGAATTGTGGGCTGTCAAGAAGACTCCTTGCTTGGTCGGATCAAGTGCAGGGTCTCGATTCGATCAGACAATTCGACAGTAGTCTCATATATCAACAAGCAGGGAGGCACGAAGTCGTCCCGCCTTTGTTTGGAGGTGTGGAATCTCCTCATGTGGTGTCGTATGAAGCAGATTTTCCTGGTGTCCTCCCATGTACCAGGATGTCTGAATTTTCTGGCTGATCAGTTGTCTCGCCCTTCCAAATTCGCCCACACAGAGTGGCAGTTAAAGAGGTCGGTTGTCAAAGCGATCTTCAACCTCCTGGATCGTCCCCATGTAGACCTGTTCGCGACCTCTCTGAATGCCCAGATCTCCTCTTTCATGTCTCCTTTTCCGGACGATCAGGCGTTGGCGGTGGACGCCCTGTCTCAGTCCTGGACAGGAATCTTCGCGTATGCGTTCCCTCCGACTATCCTGCTTCCCTTGGTTCTGAAGAAAGTCAAGGATCAAGTATGCGAGATTTTGTTGATAGCTCCATTTTGGCCAAAAAGGATCTGGTTCGTAGACCATCTCGATCTTCTAGTAGACTTCCCACGTCTGCTGCCAGTGTCCCCAGATCTGTTATCCCAAGTAAGGGGAACGTGCCTTCATCCAAACCCAGGAATCTTCAGTCTGTGTGTTTGGAGGATATCGAGTGCTCGGTCACTGAGAATAAATTTTCTGTAAGGTCTCAGGAAATTATTAATTCGGTCAGGAGGGAGTCGACCCGAAGAGTTTACAAGGGTCGACTTAAGATATTCGGAGAATGGTGCTCAAATCATGATCTCGTGCCCGATTCTGTTTCTATATCCCAAGTGTTAGATTTTTTATCTTATCTGTTCGATTCTCTTCATCTGACTGCTAACACTGTTAGAGGATATAGATTTTCCTTAGCATCTTCTCTTCCTTGTTTGTTAAATGCGGATGTTAAGGATACTAAGGTGCTGAATGGGTTCATCAGAGGTTTAGGTAATATTCGGCCTCCTATTGCTAAACCATTACCTTCCTGGAACTTGGCGCTGATTCTTCAGGTTTTGGCAGGGCATCAGTTTGAACCCATCGCCTCGATTAGCTTAAAGCTTGTAACGTTTAAGGCGGTTTTTCTAGTAGCGGCGGCTTCGGCTAGAAGACAATCTGAAATCCATGCATTTTCCGCTGAAAAGGATAGATTTATTGAAGCTGGGGACGGTTTGGTATTATATCCTAGAAGGGATTTTTTGTCTAAGACACAATCAAACCGTTATCCAGCTAAGCCGATTATTTTAAAGTCTATCTTCGTTTTCTCCGTCTGACAGATTTTGGTGTCCGGTCAGAGCTCTTAAGGCTTATAAGCGTTGTACCGATTTTAAAAGATCCGATCCGTCTCACTTATGGGTTCCCTACGCGGAAGGGGTAGCCAGACCGGTCTCTAAAGCATCCATCGCTAGATGGATTTGTGACACCATTCAACTATGCTACGAGATTGCTTCTCCTGAGCAAATCAATCTCTCTCACATTAAGGCTCATGATGTTAGAGGGATGGCTGCCTCTTTTGCTCTGTTTGCTGGCTCTTCTGTAGACGAAGTTATGCAAGTTGCAGGATGGAAATCTGAGTCTACTTTTACCTCTTTTTATTTGAAAGACCAGAGCGCAGCGGCATCTTTCTTTAGGAACATTACTATTTTAACCAAGAAGGCTGAAGACCATTTACCAAGCACATCCCACCATTTTCGTTAGGACCGTGCGTCTGCGGAGAATGGTGAGAGTTGTTCCTTGGTTTTTGTTTTAAATCTTTATGTTTAAAGTTTTATTTGGTTGTTAATCACTGTGTGATTGATTAGGATGCACCATTATGTTATGTTATTAACATTTGGTTATGTTTGGTTTGATTTTTATCCTTGCTTATGGATTCTCAAATCACCTCCCACCAAAGTTTCGTAGTGGGGCACTGACCAAATGTATGGGTTTAGCAAGTAGTGATTGAACGGTAATGGATGTTTTTGTGGTGTAATAACAACCCCCAACAGACCCCCCTTTAGTGGGTTGGTCTGTAGTTTTATTAACCACTATAAAAACATACTTACCGTTCAATCACTACGACCCGGCCTCAGCCACCCCGCTGGGTATTGATTTGAGAATCTAGGCTGGATGTACAGCACTTAAATTTAGAAAAGTGATTCAGTTTTCACAAGTGGAACCTACTGCGCATGCGCGAGCGTGCTTAGTGACAAGCGTCACCAAGGAGTGAGTACAGACTGGTGCCAGTCTATTGTAGGGCTAATGCAGGGGGTCCCTCTACCAGAAGCCTGGTGGAGGGTCTACATGGTGATGGTATAGGCATTAGGGAGTGTATAGGCAAGAATAAAAACTTTATTCTGATAGCTAAATGCAGATATTTGATTTAGCAAGTAGTGATTGAACGGTAAGTATGTTTTTATAGTGGTTAATAAAACTACAGACCAACCCACTAAAGGGGGGTCTGTTGGGTTTTTTTCCTGCTACGCCTAATGGATTTACTAACATGGATTTTATAAAAAAATAAAAATTTGATGACCTGTGTTACTCTATAATCTAATTTTTGTATGGAAACAGTATATTTGAACTAAAACATGATGATGTACGTTCGAAACATGATCAGCTACTACACAGATCAATGGCTGACAGCTATGCCGGCGGCTGTTCTGGATCGACTGCCGACTGTTATCAACCGTATTCCTGAGGGCTCAGCTAATGTGCATCTCACATAAGCTCTATGTATCATTTGAGATTGGGTGGGATTTGAATCAAATATCAATAAATTAAATTTAATCTCTTAATTATACCCACACGTTTTGAAAAAACTGCAGGGATATTACAATCGCCTCCATCTGTCTGTCTGTCCATCCATCTCCTCAGAAAGCTGTTGGTAGAATTCAATCAAAATTATTGTGTAAATTACCGATATGCTTGTGGATTGGGAGACACCATTTACACTAGGCTCCATTCCCAGGGGGGGGGGGGGGGGTTGATGGAAGACTGTCAAAGTTAAAGGAATATAACCAAATCTGGTGATTTACCATATCATGGCCCTATGGGTGTACAATGTGAGGTAGCCTAATACATTAGGCTGTGACACTGCTCGGGTCGGAAGAGGCTGATGGGGGAGGGGCAAAACGTCAACTGAATTTGTTATGTGAGTAGCAGCGACAGCAGAGTGAAATCTACACAATGTAATGTGCACAAGATCAAGGTAAGAGATGAATTGCCCATATCTCATTTTAATGGGGAAAAATTTAAATTTATAAAGGAAAGCTGGTGAATATTTTAGAATTAGTTTGCCTTTGCTGACCTGGTGAGTTGGGCAGCAACAGCTTTCAGTCAAATCAAAGTACTTGAAATTGGTTTCAAAATATTCACCAAGTTAGCGGTATCTATGGTCACCATGAAATTTGGAATTCAGGATTCAAAGTATATAAACTTATCCCAACACGCGCAAATCATCGATGGAGCTTATGTAGAGATGGGCGGGGCATAGCTAAAAAAATTTCCATTAGAAAATCTAAATTTCTGCTCTGTCATTACCTTTTGTCAATTCCAGTTTTTACTATGTTTAACCCTTTCGTGACAAGTCCTGAAAACAATGTGGCATGGCAAATGATGGTTGTAGCCTAATTTCTCAATCCGAAAGAAAATTACATTTTAGTATGATGACTGAATTAATTATACCTACCAACCTTGTCTCTTTGAGTCCATTCATTATCCCCATACCTACCTTGTCTCCTCGAGTCCATTCATTATCTCCATGTTTTGAAAAAATGGGGATATAATTGCCTCCATCCACTTATCTGTATGTCCATCATGCTATCTCCTCCCAAACAGTTGGGTCGATTTCAACAAAATTTGGTATGGCGGTTACCCATATGATTGCGCTTTGCAAGACAACATTTAGATTTGGCCCTGCCCACTGAAGGTCAGGGGGTGGGGTCCAAAGTTCAAATATCCAAAAAAAATGTCTGTCATATTTTACTCCCAAACTGTTGTGTGGAATTCAAAGAAATTTGGTCTGTGGGTTGCCCATATAATTGTGCATTGCCTAACATATATTTCTTTGGGTTGGAGAAGGGGTTAAAAGGTCAAGAAATTTATTGTAAGCAGAGATTGGAGTCTTCCAGATTTATCTAGATTTCTGGATTTTTCATAGACCACTCTCGCACACCAGTTGACACCCTCTCCATGACTAGTGATTACTAGATTCTACTTTAGCCCTTCAAATTTTCTATATAGACCAAGGGAAGACTATTTTTGAAATTTTACAACTGGAATGACTGGCTCAATTACCGAGCATTCTAGTGGTAAATTTTCAAAAAGTCTTGCTCTGCTAATCAACATTTCTTAAGATCACAGCAGAGGCATTCATTGGCCACCATGACCATTAAAGGGTTGACAAATGAAATTGTTACCATTGGGCTGGTCATTATATTAACCCTGGTCAATTTCTACTAGCCTCTGGCTCATGTTAATTTTAACTCCTCTCACAGATCACTTCCTCTGATGACATGCAGATTTTTCAAATCAATCCACTCCAGTCTCTGTGTAATGAAACTAATTCAAACAAATTTGGTATGTGATTATGGAGTGCAGAGGATACACCCCCAGGGATGGGATGGGTAGAGGTCAAAGTGGTGAGCATGGGGATTTGCTATAATGCGTCATCGACCAAGCAATCTAGTTATCACTCACTTACCATCATTGTCGAAGACTTGATGCTTGATAAATAACATTATGAACAGGAATAATCAGAGATTGTAAACCACCGCCGAGACCACCCTACCGTTTTTGTCATATCCAAATTTGTTAAATCTTTATGTATAATCACACAGATCACAGCCAAAGTCTGGAAACCATTGTTTAGGTTATATTGGTTTGTTGTGTTAAAATTTTAAACGAATCGGATCAGTAGTTTTTTAGATGCAATACTGGACGCATGCACACACATAATACCCTCTTTCCCCTTAGGGCAAGGGTAATAATCCAGGAATTAATAGCAATAAAGATCAAAAGTACCTGCAATCCAAAGAAACAATCTGTTGAGTATATTTTGACAAATTTAATCGGAATCTATTGTTGTCCAAAACAACACCAGTTTCCAATCAAATTGGACTCGATATATTCAACAAATCTACTATACATAGTCCAGTCTGATTACCTAAGATGAGATTCTCTCTCTCCCTCTCACTTTGAGTAAACTTTATTACTGATAGCTTACAAATAATACAGTATTCAACCCTTTAATACGCAAGCTTTACCACTGGAACATGTTGTCACCTAATGCAGCAACATCTTCCAGTCCAATCGATCTCAAAATATTCAACAATTTAATCACCAGTCCTACTAAGTAATATGACACTCTTACATAGAAGAAACTGTATTTGACATACATGTAGTTTACAATGGTAGCTTATAAAATAAGTGATTCGAAATAAAATGGTCCAGTAGATTTACATCAAGCGCATCAGATTTAACCCTTACCACTCTTATGTCAATATTCTATCTTTTAATGTGCCAATAGCCTGGAAAACTGGTACTGTTCTACTTCTGCTAATAGAAACTGGTGTACATTTTTTAACAACTTTGGTTTAGTAGATGATGTTGCTATCTACGACAGCAACATCTTCCACCAAATCTGTTGAGACAAGAACACCAGTTCTTTTAATTTAATTTGAAAATTTAAAATTTTGACAGAATGGTAGGGGTTAATAATTAAGTGCAGAAGATAGAATTACAGAATCATCATTTTCATGAAATCTCAACCAAATATGGTCCTATTCGCCATATGATCCTGAAGAAAAAAAGAGGAGAAACATTTACAAGATTAAAGAACAATAGAAAACGGAAATAAAACTGGAACAGTCAACAAAGGTGATTTCAAATGGCAATAGCAAGCTAATATGTCTCATGACTGGCATTACTTTAATAATGCATGTTACGGGCCCGTATTGACCCAGTAGCGGCCCCGTAACATGCGGTATCATGATAGATGATTGAGGAACAGAAATTAGACCGTAGACGCACGACAATATCTCCCTAGAAGCTAAATGAAGGGTGTGATATAATGGTATTAATGGGCAAGCTATGTAAGGATGCACCTTAAATCTTGTAGGCGTCAGTGTAGCTATTCAGCTGTATGTAATATTTTACCGACGCAATTATAAATTAGGTTAGACATTCTCACTAAGCGATTCCGGCCATCAAGGAATCGAGTACTCGGTTAAATAAAGGAATCGACACGCTATCGTTGATGATTTTACGCTAGGAATTTCATTCACAGAAAACTATATTTTCCCGTAGAAATTTGTAAACAAACTGAATTGACCAATCAACAGTGGATTTATAAAATTCAGTCATCTGACGTAATGTAACGCTATGTTTGATTGGATAAAACGCCCGTAATGCTTGTGTATTTAGCGATCGAAAACTGGTGCTCTTAAAGCCGTCCAGACGGCACGTAGTTCTCTACGTCAACTTGTTGAAAACTGTCCAGACGGCTCGTAGGTTTATTTGTACGCTTTTTGCGCGCCGTCTAGACGGCTCTTAGGTTCCTTAAGGTTAAAGAAATTTCTTAAAACAAGCCAGAAAAAAAAAAGGGCTTCGAAGCTGCTCGTTGTTAATAAATTAGCACGTGATCAAAATGGCGCGAACAAATACGTTTTAGTAAATTTTCATTGATAAATTCAGCAATGTATTTTCCCACGGTCTAGTTCATAAACAACCAATCAGACACGTCTTTGCGAGATTGCTGTTGTGTTTGAATAGCACGCAGTTTGTACGCCATTTTGTTATTCTAGCGTGTTTGTTCGGTGACAAAATGCTTGGAGTAATAGATTACAAATAATAGAAACGGGAATAAGGAATATATTATAGTGTAATTACTACCGGCGGACGGCCGGAGAAACGGCGGACAGCCGGAGAATGAGTTTAGATGTTTTAAATAAACCAATTTTACCGTGAGACTTTCAAGACGTACGGTTGCCATACAATTCTGCCTGTCATTATTTTGTAATTGACGTCTTTATGTTTGTTTTTACAAAGACCCTTTCACCTCGACTCGGCTAATAGTTAGGGATGCCTGTATTTTTGGCACTATTAGCACCTATTTACCCTTGGTAAAGTAAGATTTTATGGATCTATTTCTCAAATATTGCTCAAACATTATGGACGGTATTCACGGTATTTGGAAATGTCAACGGTCACGGTATCGGTTCACGGTATACCACGGTACTACCGTCAGACCTCCCAGCTCTACTATATATAATATACACAAGGTATCAAAGCTGATTTGTTGGTTTGTAATCAGAACCGTGATGTCACCAGATTTTGACTACAAACCAACCAATCAGCTTTCTGACAATGGTGCCCACAGATGAAGGTTTCATACCTTTTGTATATTATATATATATAGGCCTATAGTAGGGGGATTTGTATTAGTGCGATGGATGGAAGAAAATTCAAAGGCCTTTGATTGGACACTAAAGAATAAAATAAAATGTGTTATTACTATTAGAAGATATTCCGATTTAGATTAAATTTGTCGATCCCATGCTGACTCGCTGAAAAACTGAATGAGAATGGCTTTGGTATGTGATGTCATTTCAGGGTACCTCCTACACTGGCTGAGCGAAATAACATTGCTGTCATCTGTGAATGTATGACCTCGATGATATTAGGTTTATTTATGCCTAACCGCTGTTTAAGAATGCGCTAAATTTTTTTAATCCATATGATACGCTTTCTCACAAATAAAATTTAGAGATGATTTATTTTAACAGGCTGTTACAGACAAACATTTTTCGCGAACTCAAAGATTATAATACATCAACCATCATCTACATTCTTAGTAATCAATGATCTTTATTACTAGACACCCCATATTATATATCCTACACACCTGCCCGACACCTGCGACAACAGATACGTGGCAAAGAACAAAACATACACCAATTTTCTGTATACACCTCGAGTAGATAGTAAGTCAAATTATGTCATAAATATCACTCCTCGGTCATTCAACAGTAAATCTCAGCAAACTAGGTCAACTGTCTGTTGGCACTTAACCCTTGAAATTCCAGTGTCAAGATTATAAGAATACTACACAAGAAAGCTCTTGAATATTTGGAATCTAATTGGACTGGATTATGTTGCTATTGTCATAGACAGCACCAACTTATAGTCAAATTAGTTCTCAAAAATATTCAACAACGGAATGTGTACAGGGGGTAGGTGGCTGGAGGGTGTGGTTTAATTGAATGCAATCAGTGCCTATGCAAATGAAATTTCGTGCAGGGCTTTAGGTTACCCCTTAGCTATGACTACAGGTCATGCCCAAATGAAATCCGCCCATATTAGTGAACCCAAATTAAAATCGTACTGGCTTCTATGAACACTAATTAACAGATTTACAGTCAATTAAATACTCAGTGATGGATGCTGCTGTGACATTTTACGGCCATTCAGTGGTTTTATGGTGCTATAATGCTATTAAAACTAAAATGGCTCAAAATCAATCTCGGATTTCAAAATTCTCTAGTTTCTAGTAGCATTGATGGATACCAGACCAGATAGGTGGTATGCCCAAATGAGGTAAATCTAAAGCCGTGTTGGGAGATATGATTAGGGTCTAAAAACCATTAAAGTGTGTCCATGGTCAGTTGATACGTTAAAAAACATGTCCATTATGAATCAATCAAAATTTAAAAAATTTGGCAGACATCTTGTAGTTTTTGCAAATTTCTCAGAAATTATAAAATGACTATTTATTAACCACTGGGCCAATTTTAATCAAACTTAGCTAAACCTTTTTCACAGAAATTAGATTGGTAAATTTTTTCATCTTGTTTTGTTCAGTTGTGCCAGTGGCCTATAATTCCAGGTGAGCGATACAGGCCCGGACCAAGTCTGTTCAAGGAAACTTATTGGTCAAGTGGCTCTTTGGCTATCTTGGATGACCTAGTTTTCGCGGAAACAGCTTCTCCAAAACCATGAACAGATCGCGTCGAAATTTGGGAGATATGATAGGGACTAAGGGCCATTATAATGTGTTCAAGAGAATTTGATGTGTCGAAAAAACATGTCCGCCTTGAAGCAATCAAAATGTAGCGCGTTGGCCGGCCATATGGGATTTTTTATTTGATACAAATAAATTGATTCCTGGAGGTCATGGAATTTGCTAATTTTAGTCATGAAAAAGTCATTGAATTTCAAATACTGAAAGGTGTACAAACCCTGACATTAGTTGAATCTGAATTTGTAGATTTCATTGAGGATTGATGTTTACATACTTAGCAAAACCTCACTGCCAACTTAGATTTCAGGATTGGTTAAGATTATCAGACCATAGCATTTGTACATGGTTACCGATGCTGTGAGGAAAGTGATGATATTAGGGTCACAAGGTCAAGATCACTGAGCGAGTGAGCTCTGATGTTTTATTGGCGATAAGAAGGATATGCGAGACATTTAATTCCCTAGAATTCTTGTTTATCTGAAATATGTAACTAGGTGCAGTGCCATGTTAGGAGCATACCATACATTGTGCCTGTAACATGATATTTGGATTTCATGCTCATCAAAATCACATTTAAAAAGTCTGCTTCCACAATGCTCTAAAATCTTGCCTTTTGGTGGACTAGCGGTAATGGTTAAAGTATGCTGTTTACATGTAAATTAATTACGTATTCATATATAACCATGTTTTATTTCTGTAGAGAAAACCCAGGTTGGCTGAGTGTGTGTGACTGGATCCAGTGGAAGCCTACTTCAATGGCTCAGTTAGCACAGGCGGAAGCCAAAATGTTGGCACGTGAGTACATGTACTATAGGTGTTAGCACTTAACTAACTTTTTGCTCACCTAGGTGAGCTTATATGATCATGATTTGTCTCTATCATCTGTCAGCAATTGTGGCACATTACGCCATTTGTTGATGGATTAAAACCAAGTTTGGCAGATATAGCTTTTTGGGGTCAATATCTATTTGGGCTAGATGAAGATTATTAGATTAAGAGGCCCCCACCCACAAATAGCAGAGTTATGGCCCTTGCTATATTTTCAAAGTATTAAAGCTTATGGGGAAAGTACATTTGTGCCATGATTCGTCATTTATCGATGGATTAAAACCCAGTTCGTCAGACATGTTCCTTTAGGAAATATCTATTTGGGTTACAATTTATATGAAGTGACCACGCTCACAAAAAGCAGTTACAAACTAACTTACAGTATGGCCCTTGCTATATTTTCAAAGTATTGACGCCTAGGAGTGAGATGTTTGTTGCACGTTTCGTCATTTATTGATGGATTACAACTAAATTTAGTAGATATGGTCCTTTAAGCAACATCTATTTGAGATATGAATATGAAGTGACCACGCCCTTAAACAAGGCCCAATACTCAGCTTCATTAGATATGAATATGAAGTGACCACGCCCTTAAACAAGGCCCAATACTCAGCTTCATTAGATATGAATATGAAGTGACCACGCCCGTAAACAAGGCCCAATACTCAGCTTCATTAGATATGAATATGAAGTGACCACGCCCTTAAACAAGGCCCAATACTCAGCTTCATTAGATATGAATATGAAGTGACCACGCCCGTAAACAAGGCCCAATACTCAGCTTCATTAGATATGAATATGAAGTGACCACGCCCGTAAACAAGGCCCAATACTCAGCTTCATTGAGGTGTTTTTAAGTATTAAGCCATATTTGGAGGAAATGTTTTTTGCCAATTGTTGATAGATTAAAATCAATTTTAGCAGATATGTTTCTTCAGTCAAATCTCTATTTGGACTGAATTTAAAGAGGCTGCACCTTTAAACAAGGGCCATAACTCTGGTTCACTAAGACTTGAAACTATTGAACCCTTTGGTAAAATGTATTTGTTTTGTCAATTGTTGATGGATTAAAAACACATTTAGCCAATATGTTCCTTTAGGCAATATCTATTCACCCTCTTATATGAAGTAGCCACGGCTTGAAATAAGGGCTGTAACTCTGGCTCTTTAAAGCATTCTAAGTATTGAACCCTACAATATACATGTATGGAGAAAATAATCTTGTCACGTTTCGTAAATTGGTAATGGACTAAAACCAGATTTGTCAGAAATGTTCCTTTAGTACACTTCAATCAAATGGCAATGGTGTCAGGGATGGCTGCACCATTGATTAATGGTACTCTTCCTGTTGGTCGGTCAATCATGCCAATATTCTTGCATTTCCTCATCCAAATTTGTTACTGTGACTAGGCTTGCGCGATTTTTGCTTTGAAACGTCGTGATCGATTTTATTAAAAAAATTGAGATTTCTGATTAAATCATAGGTCCAAATTCACAAAAGTATAAACCGGGGTAACGTGACTTGTTTCTAGGAAAAGTTGAAATAAATGATACAAAAATAGCACGAAATTAGAACACATTTGCATGCGACGAATTCTTACCATCCTACATCTATGTTTAATGTATACCTTATATCCATCATCGCGGGAGTGAAATTATTAATTGGGGCCTCCTAAATATTGCAAATAGTTTAATAAACATCATTTATTTCATCAAAATTTGAGATAAAATGTCGCAAAGAAAAAATATAAATTACATGATGTATCACCTTCTGCTTATAGCCTCCCTTTGTAGGATGAGTTTAGGTCATTACCGGAGTAACGCGAAGACGCTAATATTAGTACCCGGGGAGATACTGCGCAATCCACATACATAGGACCGGTAGCTTTGAGTAGGTACAAGTGTAATGGAGTAAACTCGTCCTATAGTGCAGTTTATAGTTGCTTTCAGAATGTACGATGTAAGAGTAATCAACAGAACGCACAGTTCAAAATCAAACAATCGGGAATGCTGTTGCTTTATTTTCTTTAATTTGACATGACAACCGAATCAAAAAGGAAAAATTATTACATACTTGGCATTTCACGACAGACCCAGGGTCTGCAGCGAAAGAAAGAAAATTATATGGTGATTCGACAGAGTAACGAGCTTGTTTTCTCATTGACAAAGGTGTTACCTCGCTTAGGCTTGTTTATTGTACGCTTTGTGTTGTGATTAGTAATTATTCGAACATGCATGGCATGGTGGGATATAAACACAATGAACATAGGAATGAATCGATTATAATTGTACTCGTGTACTGGTAAAATGCGACGGAAAAGTACACACTTCAGATTTTTTAAAAACATGAAATCTTTTACGATTTTCCAATTTTTCCTCAATAACATCGTAAAAATCGCAATTTTAAAAATAAATCGAACTTCGCGATTAAATAAAAAAATTGCGCAAGCCTAACTGTGACCTCACCATTGCCCCTTAGGTAAATGTCAGTGTGGTGACAATTGAACTATTGAGCAATGGTGTCTGCGATG
This sequence comes from Chaetoderma sp. LZ-2023a, assembly GCA_034401795.1. Lineage (NCBI taxonomy): Eukaryota > Metazoa > Mollusca > Caudofoveata > Chaetodermatida > Chaetodermatidae > Chaetoderma > Chaetoderma sp. LZ-2023a. The sequence continues at coordinate 46,046,246 of CM067367.1, forward strand.
GCTGGCCAATTGATCAATGGTACTTTTCCCGTTGTTAAATAATGTCAATGACACCAATGTTCCTGCATTTCCTCATCCAATTTGTTTACTGTGACAACTGTCCCATTGGTAAATGTCATTTGCTGGGTCAGGCATGCCTGGCCGTTTGATCAATCGTACCTTTCCCATTGGTCTATAATGTCAATGACATCAGTATTCTTGCATTTTCTCATCCAGTCTTTTACTGTGACCATTGTCCCATTTGTAAATGTCATCTGCTGGGTCAATAATGTCAGGGATGGCAGCCCCATTAATCAATGGTACATTTACCATTTGTCAATGACACCAATATTTTTGCATTTCCTCATCCAATTTTTATCCCCCGGTCTAGAAGACTGGGAATATAGCGATCAGCATGTCCGCCTGTCCCCGTCTTGTCAACGCAACTCCTCCTAGCGGACTCAATGGATTAACTTAAAATTGTGTCCACATCATCAGTATCATGTGCAGATGTGCATGTGCTTTTTTCGTGGCCAAGAAATTGTTCATTACAGAGTTATCCCCCTTTAAATATCTTAAAGCTGATACATAAACTGCATTGCCAATCATTTCTTGTTAATGCAACTCCTACAGTTTAGCTCTGATTCTTTGAAACTTGGTAAGTGTTATCATTACCACGTGAAGGTGTGCATGTGCTATCCGTATACCTGTACGTCCATCCATCTGTCCTAAATGTATGTATGTCCATCTGTTGGTCCATCCATCTCTGACAATCATTTCTTGTCAAATCAACTCCTCCTAGAGGTCTCAATGGATTAACTTAAAATTGTGTCCACATTATCAGTATCATGTGCAGATGTGGATGTGCTTTTTTTCACGACCAAAAGATGATTCACTGCAGAGTTATCCCCCTTTAAATATCTTAAAGCTGATACATAAACTGCATTGCCAATCATTTCTTGTCAACGCAATTCTTCCTACAGTTTAGCTCCGATTCTTTTGAAACTTGCTAAGTGTTATCATTACCATGTGACGGTGTGCATGTGCTGTCCTTATACCTGTATGTCCATCCATCTGTCTGAAATGTATGCATGTCCCTCTGGTGGTCCGTCCATCTCTGACAATTGTTTCTTGTCAACGAACTCCTCCTAGAGGTCTCAATGGATTACTTAAAATTTTGTCGACAATATTAGTATCATGTGGAGCTGGGTATTGGTTGAAATCGTTCATTACAGAGTTATCACCCTTTAAATATCTTAAAGCCGATACATAAACTGCATTACACTGAGTGACAAAGGAATTTAGGTTTTAGAAGGAGTTGCATTTTTCATTGATTAGTTTTTAGCTCACCTGGCCTGATGTGAACTTATGCCATGGCGGCCACCCGTCCGTCGTCCGTCCGTCAAATCGCTTCATCCTAACGGTTTGACTAATTTCAACAAAGTTTGGGTGAAAGGATCCTATGGTGGTACCCTCCAGACAATTTTTTTAGAATTTTGATTGATCAATTTTATGGGTGAAAATCTTAGATTTTATGAAAAATCTACCGGAAATGATCAAAACGCTACTCCTTCTTAGCTGCTTGACATAGTCCAACCAAATTTGGCTAGATGGCGTCTATTGTGGTAAGCTTTAGAACGTCTATTCAGAATTTTGATTGATCAATTTTTTGGGTGAAAATCTTAGATTTTATTAAAAATCTACCGGAAATGGTCAAAATGCTACTCCATAGCTGCTTGACATATTTCAACCAAATTTGGCTAGATGACTTCTATGGTGGTAAGCTCTAGAAATTCTATTGAGAATTTTGATTGATCAATTTTTTGGGTGAAAATCTTAGATTTTATTAAAAATCTACCGGAAATGGTCAAAATGCTACTCCTTGTCTTCTTGATATATTTCAACCAAATTTGACTAGATGGATTCTATGGTGGTAGGCTCTAGAACATGTGTTCAGAATTTTGATTGGTCAATTTCTGAGTGGCCATCTTGAATTTTCCAAAAGTTTTGGTAAATCGGTTAAAAGCCTACACCTCATTAACCGCATGGCAGATTTCAATCAATCTCACCTGGAAGGACCGGATGTCAGTAGGCGTCAGAAAATATATACGTAATTTTGATTGGTCTTCTTTCGGTGGCTATCTTGAATTTTCCGAAAATTATCCATGTCTTTTTAAATGCAAATAGTTCAAATATGGTCCAGGTGAGCACCACAGGCCCTTGGGCCTCTTGTTCTAAAATATTGGCCTTTACAATTAACGTTGCATGTATGCCCAATCTTGATGTATGTTTATTTGAAATGGTTGGATCGGGGGGATATGCCATCTTCTGATGGCTCTTGTTTTACTGTGACCATCGTCCAGTAGGTAAATGTCATGTGCTGTGTCAATAATCTCATGGACGGCTGCCTCATTGGTCAATGGTACTTTTCCCATTGGTCAATAGTGTCAAGGACACCCAATAATTTGATATGATGCAATGGCGCCATCCAGACAGGTGGTAGAGTGGTCTCCAGATGATAACTGTTTACATGTATCATTTATTGGATCAACTTTGAAACTTTATAGGGCGGTCAGACTATATTGTAGGTCTGTAGAAGAAATATTTTGAAATTGACAATGATATGAAATCCAAAATGAATGCCAGCCACAGTATGTATGGTGGTTAGAGGTCTGGAGACGAAGCTCAGCAAAATGACGATAATCCAAGATGGCTGCTAGCCAAGCGTGTCCATCTTGAAAATTGGTTTCCGGATGATAACTCCATTACCGTTTATCGGATTGCTTTGAAACTTGATAGGGTGGTTGGACTGGCTCTGGAGAAAGAAACTATTGCAGTCGACAATGATCCTGAATCCAAGATGGTCCCCAGCCCCTGGTGGCCATCTTGAAAATTGATTTCTCCATTTCTGTTTAGCGGATCGCTTTGAAAATTCATGGAATGGCAGGACTAGGTCTGAGGAAAAAACTTATTGAAAGTGTAGATGATCTGAAATCCAATTTGGCCATCAGCCACTGGCGGCCATCTTGAAAATTGATTTCCAGATGATAACTCCATGACTGTTTAGCGAATCACATTGAAACTTCATACTAGGATGACTGATCTACATGTACGTCTGATAGCTCTCATTCATTGATTTGGCATGATGTGATATTAGGCACTGTTTGCAATTGCTCTTATATTAGTGGTAAGTATGATTGCCGCATTGGTCAATAATGGTACGGACCATTGTCATCTGTCTATGGCAACAGTTATCGTTGCCTGATGGACCAATGATGCTTGTTGTGCATTAATTAATCTAAACATGTTTACAGTTCCTCATCAGCTAGGTGAACACTATGGCCCTTGGGCCATTTATTCAAGCTCTATTGCCAAAATTGGCTTGTGCAGGCGATCTGTAGATCAGGCAAAGCATATTTGAGAAAAACTACATTGAAACGTTTAAAAAACTTCATTCATAAGAAAGTACACGTATTCCATGGGCCTGTATGCCATGGGCCTATGGTGACTGTCTGTTGTCTATATGTCTGTCATCAGCATTTTCTTTCAATGATCTGTCAGTGAAAGGAGTAAGAGACTTCTCATGAACCGTGTGGTCAATTTTAAAGAAATGTGTCATGAAACATCCTTGGTCATAGAGATTGTTCAAATGAAACTGATTGGTCGATTTGGGAGATTCAGTGGCCATTTTGATTTTGTGTTATTTTTAGAATCATGTTTAAATATCTACCATTGGCTACTCTGAAACCGCTTGGCCAATTGATTCGAGATTCAAGAACCTGAAACATCTTTTTTCACTTCAAGAGTATACTTACATGTACCTCCCTAATACTCTTTGATATTGCTAAATATCGGCTTTCACTCAATAAACACTCAGAATAAAAACAGTTAGGTGCCCCTACTGGGCAGGGATTCAGAGGGCAGTCCGGCGGATGCCAGCCCCACCACCGTGCATGCGCAGACTAGCACTTCCTCTTTGCTAATTTATTGGCAGAGGGTCTACACATGTTTTTTGTGCTAGAGCTTTTCTCAAGTTTTTACAAGTCTTTTTGAGTGTTAATAGAAGTTTAAAACCCCTGATTAAGATGGCAGACAGGATTACTTCGCCAGAGGAGGGCCCAGGATCTATCCATCAGGTGACTTCTATTATATTTTAGCGAGTTTTTCCCGGTGTAATGTGTTTCCGGGACTCACGTTTATCGTGATAAGCGCCTAATATAGTTATTTTATTTCAAAATGGTGCTATATAATACTAATCTCGCTTTGTGTTTATGTCCACAGGTATCTGTCTAGGATATGTATGGGACATCACAGCATCAGAGGGTTTGTTTCTCTCCACCAAGGTTCCATTTCCTACTAATACTGTTATCTAACCACTAAAGTCTATGTCCAGTGACTCGGAGGCCTGGTAAGAAGGTCTTCTCAGTTTACCCCTTGGTCCTATCCCTTTCCCCTTAAGGTGGAGAGTTATGAGGTCATAGTCTTGGTGGAGTGTTCCAGTTCATCAGATTGGATGGTTTGTCTATGCAAAGAATCAGGTATTCTAGTTAATGATATGAGGCACTTCTCTTATTTTAAAAAATAATTATATAAAAATTTGCCAGTATTATCATTGTTTATCTGATGTTTGTGTAGCTTGAATATTCTATCCTTTTCTGGTTAGATGTTCTGGATATGAATACAATTCGTCCTTACACCTGGATGTTTGTTTCGGATCGATTTAATTTCTTTCAGTCGGGTATCATCCCGATTGGATGACATGCCCACCATCGCGACTGGTGCCAATCTGGACTCAAATTCCGAGAGATCCAGATCAAAGGTTGTGTATAGAGGAGGAGATAAACTCCCTCATACAAAAAGGAGCAATTCAGCCGGCACAAAAGTGTCCCGGCTTCTATTCAACCGTATTCTTAGTGACAAGTAACACCGGAGGGTGGAGGCCAATTCTCAACCTCGAGCCTTTGAACAAGTTCATAGAGACACCCAGTTTCAAGATGGAGACTGTGAGGTCGGTGTTGGCGGGGTTGGAGAGGGGAATGTGGACAGCTTCAATAGATTTGAAGGATGCTTATTTCCACATCCCCATAGCGAGGAGTTTCCGTCGCTTCCTGAGATTTGCATTCCAGGGCAGACAGTGGGAATTCAGGGTGTTACCATTCGGAATTTCCACGGCTCCTCGGGTTTTCACCATGGTGGTTCTTGCGATTACAGCATACCTCCGCAGGAGAAGCATAGCAGTCCACACGTACATAGACGACTGGCTGTTAAAAGCACACACCCAGGAAAGTTTTTCGGCGAATCTGGAGATAGTTTTGAAAACTCTCACAGACTTAGGCTGGATCATCAATTTCCAAAAATCAGAGCTGACTCCATCCCAGAAGTTTGTTTACCTGGGGATGTTCTTCGATCTAGAGACAGGATATGTTTATCCTACTCAGGAGAGGGCTCAGATACTCATCTCAGTAATACAGTCAGTGTGCAAGTCGTCATGTCCTGGCCCGGGTTTACTTGAGAATGCTGGGGTTGATGGTTTCTTTGGAACCAGTTATTGCTCAGGCGGCCTTGCGCAGGTGGCCAATCCAGTTATTTCTCATGACGCAATGGACCCAGAGTACAGGTTCACTGGACTCAAACGTGTCAGTGTTGGAGCCTCTAATTCACCACCTGCAATGGTGGTTGAAGACAGAGAATCTCTTGGCGGGGGTTATGCTAACCCCTCCTCACCCTCAAGTAACTGTGTATACAGATGCCTCGATGAAGGGGTGGGGAGCTTGCCTGGAAGAATCCACGATATCAGGGCTTTGGAATCTGGAACAGCCAAAGGAACATATCAATCTACTGGAGTTAAGAGCAGTAGTCCTGGGCCTGGAACATTTCTTACAGAAAGTTCAGGGAAAGATTGTTCTTATTCGATCAGACAACTCAACAGCAGTGACTTACATAAACCGCCAGGGCGGAACGAAGTCGCCCAGTCTCTGTATGATGACATGGAGACTGCTTTGTTGGTGACTGGATCACAGGATTACCTTGAAAGCAGTTCATATTCTGGGAAGGTTAAATCTGCTAGCAGACTCATTGAGCCGAAGGATGAGTGTTTTACCGACGGAATGGCAACTAAATCAATGTGTGGCGGATCATCTGTTCGACCATTGGGGGAAACCCAACATCGATTTGTTTGCAACAAAGAAGAATGCGAAGATGACGACGTACGTCTCTCCAATTCCAGATCCAAGCGGTTTCGCAACAGATGCCTTAGCTATCAGCTGGGTGGGAATGTATGCATACGCATTCCCTCCAGCAATCCTGACTCCAAAAAGTCTTCAGAAAATCAGACAGGAGGAGTGCCAAGTGCCTCTGATCGCCCCAAATTGGCCACGCCGATCATGGTATACGGATCTGTTGGACCTTCTGGTCTGCAATCCGGTTCCTCTGCCTCTGATGGACGACATTATCTTCCAGGGCAAGGCCCTTCACAACAATCCGCCAATGTTCAGATTGACTGCGTGGATGTTGTCAAGGAATCTAGAATTAAGGAGGGCTTTTCTGAGCAAGCAGCCATGTTTATGGCCAAAGCCAGGAGGGGGGTCAACCTCCAGAGCATATAATTATAAAATCAACAGATTTGCAGAATGGTGCTCAAAAAGATGTATTGATCCAATGGATTCATCTATTCAGGTAGTAGCTGATTTCCTCTGTCACCTGTATGATGCCTATAGCCTCAAGCCTAACTCTATTGCTGGGTATAAATCAGCTTTAATGACAGTTATCCCTTGCTTGGCTAATAGGGGAAGTGATGAAGTAAGTACATTAAATGTATTAATTAAAGGCATGGGCAATCTAAGACCAAGGAATCCCCCTGTGATTCCATCTTGGAGTTTATCTCTAGTGCTTCAGGTACTAGGCGATAAGCCTTTTGAACCACTTAGTTCCATTTCTATGAAAATGTTGACTCTTAAAACTGTATATTTAATTGCTGCGGCCTCGGCTAGGTGTAGGAGTGAAATTCATGCCTTATCAGCCGAGGAAGACCGTTTCGTGGTTACAGGGGAAGGCCTTAAGCTTCTACCTAGGATTAATTTCCAGGGACAGACCTGGCTTTCGCAAATGATTAGCCAACTACAGTTTTTCTTAGCCAAATCGTAACAATTTTAGCCAATGTTTTGCAATGTATACAGTCCATCTCCATTAGGTAACCATTTCAACTGAACACTACATGCCATTAATACAAGATTCTGTTGAATATTTTGAAACTAATTTGCCTGGAAGCTGTTGCAAATTAGTTTTAAAATATTCAACAGCTGACCTATATGTGTGCTTTTAATCTGAGATATTGGAATTTCAGTGTTTATTTGGTCGCAATAAAACATAATATAAGTACTTGTTAGTTCTTCACAATTAATCTTAATGGTTCTCTAATCTCTACTTAGAAAATATGTATAATAATATGATTTTAATCATTATTCAAATATTTAGCCAATCCTGCTTTCTATTAGCCAGATTTCAATTTGGCGAATGGGTAGGTCGGTCCCTGATTTCTTGGCTAAGTATCAGTCTTTGAAATATCCAGGTCAACCTATTTTTTTGCCAGCTTTAACTAGATATGATCCTAATTCTAGAGCATGGTGTCCCGTCCAAGCACTGATCCGGTACAAACAACGTACTCAGGAGTGGCGGACTGACCAGTCAGCGTTATGGTTGTCATATATTGAACCCCCATGGCAGGGCATCTAAGGACACCATTTCCAGGTGGATTGTAGAATGTATTCAGTTTTGTCATGAATCTGCCACCGGTAAGCAAGTTGACATGGCCAAGGCTCATAGTGTCCGGGGCGTAGTGACTTCCACTGCCCTATTTAATCGGGTCCCTGTGGATGACATTATGTCAGTTGCTCAGTGGCACTGTGAGTCAAGTTTTACAGACCATTATCTCCGTGACACCTCTAATCCTCTCGCCTTATCGATTTTGAAAAAATAATCAGGTGTACTTTTTTTAAGAGGCTTCCTCATTACTTGTATATATCACAATTAATTAATGGGAGCAACCACTTTTTGGGACTGCATCAGCCTTCACCACTGGGAAGATGATGTCAGCAGCCAAGTTCAACAAGGTCAGTCTTATTTATGTGTTGTTCATTGTTAATTGTATTGTCACATGACCCTTTGTTATTAAAATGGTGATGGTATGTGTTTTTATGTGGTTCATCATTGAGAGTATACGAAAATGGAGCTTTTTCGTCTCTTGTCCTATAGTACATGGCACTTGTACGTAGAGAGCGTATGGGACATTGAGGTCATTCGAGTCTTCCTCCCAGGAAGGGGGAAGGGGGGGGGGGGTTGGCACATATGACATTCGGTCATCTCTCATCCATCGGTTGGTGTTAGCCGATGTTTTTTCAACTCCGGACTGTGTTTTCACACAGTTTCAGAAGTTTAAGTGCCTTAGACGCAGAAAAGCGCATAGGGAAGAGCTGGTCTTTTGACCTCGCCTCCTTCCCGCCGAATTCTGGCAATATCAAAAGTATTAGGGAGGTAAGTATACTCTTGATGTGAAATAAACGAAATCTAGGATTTCTTTTTTCACGAGAGAGTTGATACTTACCTCCCTAGATACGGACCCGGCCTCTCCACCCCACAGAGGCTCGGTCTTCAGGCTCTTAGTAGTTGCATGTGTGTCAGCCAATAAATTAGTCAGAGGAAGTGCTAGTATGCGCGGTAGTGGGGCTGGCATCCGCCGGACTGCCCTCTGACTCCCTGCCCAGTAGGGGCACCTAACTGTTTTTATTCTGAGTGTTTATTGAGTGAAAGCCGATATTTAGCAATATCAAAGAGTATTAGGGAGGTAAGTATCAACTCTCTCGTGAAAAAAGAAATCCGTGATTTCGTGTAGTTTGAGAGAACCTGATTGGTCAATTTCTAGTTATCGCACAAAACAACTTCTCAGAAACCACTGATTTGATCACAAAATCGGGGAAATATGATCAGGCACTACCGACCATTAAAGTTTGTTCACGGTAGGTTGATACGTGTCTTGGCATGGTTGTTAGTACAACAAAAATGTATCCAGAAGTTAGAGTACTGATTGTGTAGATACCATTTCTATAGTTTCCTGTCATTTCTACATGATCCTGCTTTATGTATTGATATGTTTACAGATTTGAAAAGTTCACTGAAGTCTAAATATGTGTCAATTGCTGGAGGAGCAAAGCGATTATGGACAATACTTCTGAATCAAGAAGTTAATCGTTTACCACTCGTCATGGTACATGGAATGGGCGGCGGTGTTGGACTCTGGGCATTAAACCTTGATGAACTTGCTCAGAATCGACCAGTGTATGCCTTTGACTTGCTAGGTTTTGGGCGAAGTTCTCGTCCACAGTTCGCTTCAGATGCCACATTAGTTGAATCTGAATTTGTAGATTCTATCGAGGATTGGCGGAAAGCTATGGGGCTCAATAAATTTATTCTGCTTGGTCATAGTCTCGGAGGATTCATCTCGGCATCGTATGCGCTCAGATATCCACAACATGTAAATCACCTAATTCTGGTGGACCCGTGGGGATTTGCTGAAAAACAGGAAACACACAGAACTGTCACCTTACCAATGTGGATCCGTATTGTCGCTAATATGTTGAAGCCGTTCAATCCACTAGCCGGTCTAAGAGCTGCTGGCCCATGGGGTAAGAATAGAATGAGCTGTGTGTGGTAGACAGCCTAGCTCAGGATTGATTTACATAGAAATCTGCGGCTAATCAAATAAACAATTTGTAGATATAATAGTATGTATGTGTACCAGCAGTTTGTTAATGCTTTCTAAAAATTCCACCAACATTGTTTGTGCAATAAATAGTAGGTGTTTTATCTGCTATGTAGAGTTGAAAAGGTTATAGATATGCTATGATGTGCCTATTTTATGCGAACCTGTATTAGATATAGGCCTCTATATTACACCCTCTGATTAATATATCTAAGATATTTAGTTTAGAATTTACCATTTCTCATGAGTATTGGAGTATGTCCTGCTATTTCCCAGTATTCCCCGCTCTTTGGAGTATTTCCCAGGGCAGTATTTCCTGCCCTGTATTTCCTGCACAGGGAAATTGCTGCCAACCCTGGAATAGATAGAATATATCTAGTAACCATTTAACCTTTGAAATGGCATCCGACATTCAAGTACATGTTTCTAACATCATTGTTAAAATATGTCACCTGCTAGCTGACGGCAAAGATGATGTACAAATGTAAGTCCTTCACGAAACTGGAAAGGTTTGTTGCAAAAGTGTCCAAATTGTATGTGAATTTACAAATTAAAAACAAACCTTTTGGTTGACTGGGAGCTGTTGTTGCCAAAGCTCTCCGTCAAACATGTCAAATTAGTTTCAAAATATCCAACAGCTTACCTGTATAGTTGTTACCTTGCAACTTAGATTCTGGCAATTCAGATTTCAAAGTATAAAATCGATTCTAGCCTGCATAACAATGGACATTATATTTATATGATTTGTTATGTCACATCTCCTATCGGGCAATTAGGCTGGAGGCGCGCTTAATGTTATCTAGTCAACGATATCAATTTTTGTTGGTTTAGATGTTCCATTAGCTATTATTGTTTACCTACGCAAGTACATGTACCGGTACATGCATGATTAATGGACCTTTCCATTTTTAGCTATGCCCCGCCCATCACTACTAGCTAAGCTCCACCCACACCTCGCCGTGTTTGGATTGATCGATCCCCGAGTGCCCTAGCTATCAATTTCCTGAACCTATACAGGGAAGCTGTTGAATATTTTGTAACTAATTAGACTGGGTGCTGTTGCTGCCATAGGCAGCAACAGCGCCCAGTCAAATTAGTTTCAAAATATTCAACAAAATATTTATTAAATAGTAAAAGCATACAATTAGTACAACAGCCCATAGACCGTCATCAAATATGTGTTCGTGACGTACTTATCAACATCATTCATGACGTCATTCATTATGATGTCATTGTACACGCCACGCAGTTCATTATGATGTCATATGATGGCTGGGTACTCTGGAAAGGTGAATTGACATAATCACAATTATGTTTCTGAGATGATCGTGATTGTGAAAACTGCATAGCCGTGTAAGCCTAAGAGATGTAGACTTCATCCATCACTGATTGTCATTAATATTTCTTATTGTGTCTGCAGGTCCAAGTTTGGTGCGGCGCTTTAGGCCAGACTTTAAACACAAATTTTCGAACCTTTTCAAAGATGAAACAGATGAAGCAGTCTTTGACTATATTTATCATTGCAATGCCCAGACACCCAGGTATAACAATAATAATAATAATGGCCACCTTACCCACCCAATTCTTCTTTTGTCATGGAATATAATCTATATGTAGAGGTAGCCTGATAGTTTACTTTATCTTAAATTTAGAATGTGACAATCAGGGTTAGAAATTAGTGAAAAGTCAATTGTAGTCCACAATTTTAGCTATTCCCCGCCCATCTCTAGCTAAGCTCCACCCACGCCTCACTGGTGTTGGGATCGATCGATCTCTGAACACCCTAACTATCAATTTCCAAAAAACTACAAATTGGTTTCAAAATATTCAACAGCGTGTTCATTAAATAACAAAGAATTACAAATACATACAAGTCATACAACGTGTCGGACAGTTTGAGATTTGGTGACGGTCTATATGGAACCCTTTGTGACATAATGATTGTGACGTCATCATACACGCGCTGAGCTTAGCTGATTATGATGTTATGCGAAGTCAGATGATAGATGGATAGTCTGGAAATGTGAATTGGTCTTCTACTGGAGTACCAGCATTTGTTAATTCGGTATTTACTCATCTTACTCCTGTTAAGTAGTATCATGCAAGTCTGGCACAAATTATCACCACCACCATACTGAAAACAAAGGGTCTACTCACTTATTAACATTTTGAAGTAAAGAATTTTTTCATTTATTGGTGTTGCAAGCCATGATACTGTACACCTCATAACTAAGTTGACATGTTTCGAAAACGAAAACAGGTGTTTTTGTTGCTACAATTTTGAACGCAATGTATGAAATTAGGGCCCTTGCGAAGCTTCGAGAATTCGATTCGATATTGTCACGAAGCTTCGATTTGATTCAATTTTTGTGGATTCAAAAATTTTAAATGTTTGGTAGCCTTTATGGCTTCATAGTATTGGACAATAATGGTGGTTTGGCTAGTATGATTAGGGCTGGGTGGTTTGGCCTAAAAGAAAACCGGTGACGGTATCACTAATTAAACCGGTATTAACGAAATACTGGTTTAAGGGGTTAGAATGATCGAAAATAATTTGAAATATGAAAATATGCCGTTTTCATTAGCTACAGTACATGTATTTTGCGATTTGACAACTGACGTAAATTGACACGGAATTGGACCGGTAACTACGTACGACTGCTCACTTCGACGCTATCTATCTCAAAATAGTAGTTAAAATAAATAGTCTGGTTCATGTGATGTCGTGAAAATAACACTCTAACTAATAAAATGTTGATTTTCAACACTGTTATTAGGTAACTATTTTCGAAAGCGTAGTAAAATCTAACGCGTGTAAGTAGGAACCCGGATATGAGAGCAAGTTTAGGCTCCTAGTAGAGTACCGCACATACGGTTAGAGTTCGTATAACCACCTACAGTATGATCTATTCTAGTAAGTCATATGTTTGTATTCGAATACTTTGTGTTTAGTAATACTCCTCAATAAACTGTCGTTCAAGCTGGTGAATGTCATTCAGCACGTAACTAAAGAGTAGTCATTTCCCGGAAATCATGCCTCAAAAATTCTCACAAAAAATGTGTTTGACTATTTTTCGAGGTTCATATGTCATAATAAAGAGATTATGATAATTTGACAACATAAACGCAATGATTCGTGAATCTAACTTAAATCTACTTAAATCAACACTCCGTACTTGAAGATATACGAAGACGAAAAAGACCGGGCCGTAAAACAAAACGATGTGATTCTAACGCCTATCGAGCAGAAAAGTGATAAAAAATACTACAAATTTCATTCATAAAATCGATAGTAGTGAATATCCCGGCGGAAGAATTTGTTAGTAACCAATCACATTACGTATTTGGGAGGCTAAGAGGTGTATTTTACTTTTAACTACTCCGCCAACGTAAGAAGCGACTTAATCGTTTTCATTTCTCGGGCGTTCAAGCAATTTGTCTCGTATGTCTTAGTCCGTGATGAATCATTTTATTTTTGTCGAAATCTAAGGGAAATAATAATTTGTTTGGATTGGGAGTTCATTGTATAGCGTCGTGGTTTTCGCAGCACGTTTCTTGATATTTTTTTTTGTATCATGTCACATTTGGAATCCTAATTAAACATAGTACAAACTCGAATTGAAAAAAGGATTATTTGTTGCAAAGAAATTTAGATTTTCAAATTATTCAATCTTACATTGAACCCTTACGTCATGTAAAATTCATTGCTGGCAAATCAAATCATATTTGCCGATGGTCGTCCTCGGCCGATTTGTTGGAATTTCACCAATACCCTTGCTTTCCCACAGCTAATAGTTAAAGATGACTGTATTTTATGTCTCTAGTAGCAAATGGTTACACTAGATGATAATATTAAACTGCAAGTCAAGAACAAACTAGTTTAGGACAGTCACCAGATTTTGCGCAATGGCGATCTTACGGACGTTTTTTTTATTTTCGTAATGGTTTTTAAACCGTCGCCATAAAAAAATGTGAGACGGTGTGAAACCGGTATACCACCCAGCCCTAAGTATGATACTGTATTTAATGTACATGTGTATATTGTTCAATAAAACTTATTTTGTCTTCTTCCCCTTGAAATCCCATTCTGAGCACGGTAACCTGGTAGTGGTAGTGTTGTCTAACAGCTTACGTTTTTTTAGCCCGGATCAGTACCTTTGTGATATAGTGTTAACTGATCCGTGTAGATGTGAGCATAATGGTTTCTGCAAAATTCATTTGGTATTTTCGGCTCTTATGTGCGCCAAAGATAGTGTGCAGGCAGCAATTTGGCCCGAATCTGTGCCACAAAATGTGGGTGTTAAAATAGTGTTGTCAGTTACAACTGGGGAATCCCCATGTACGTTCTCGCAATATCTACGCTAATGAGAGCAAGATACCGTATTCTTGGTTCGATTGAGGAGCAATATCATGATATATACACAGTCAGGTACTCTCAAATAACTTTGTGTTATAAAACAATAATATTGCGGGTATTTGTCATTTAGCTCACCTGCCGTGAAAGGCCAAGTAAGCTTATGCCCTGGCATCCGTCCGTCCGTCAAATCAATTCATCCCCTGAACAGTTTGACCGAATTCAACCAAATTTGGCTGGAAGGATCCTATGCGTGTACCCTCCAGACGGATTTGTACTGAATTTTATTTGGTCAATATTTTGGCGTGAAAATCTTAGATTTTATGAAACATTTACTGGAAATTATCAAAATGGTTCTCCTCCTTAGCTACGTGACCTATTTCAACCAAATTTGACTAGACTGATTCTAGGGTGGTAGTTTCTAGAACTTCTATTCAGAAATATAACAGATCAAAATCAGAGGTAGAAATTTCTACAAATTTTAATTGGCTATCCTATCAAGTGAAACAAAATTAGTAAACTCAATAAGCTTTTTAAAGTGCGATTGTCTCTCCTGATGGTAATGTGGACATTCCATTATAAAGTCTTTTTCATCCTCGATTAGGTTCTGGTAGCAAAGCTTACAGAATCATAGATGAGCAGGTATTAGTGGTGTTTTGTGCCTATCTTCCTCAATTTGTAGGGTGTGTGCACATATCCTGAGGTTTGTAAAGTTTCTGCATTTTGTGAAATTCTTTTCAAATTGAAGATGATTTTCAATGGCAAAGCTTTGTTTATATTTTGAACCCTGATTATGCCAGCCTCCAAGACAGTCAAAGGAATGCCATAGTTCACTTAACAAGCCCGTATCATGTATTCAGTTCATAGAATCATGATGACATCATCGCAATTAAATTTCCCTTAGTTCCCTGGAGCGACACCATTTCTGGAGGGACTAATTTAACATTTCGAGCAGTGGTTTGGGAAACCCTAATTAGATTTTCCTTACTATCTTGCTAAATTCAGTCATGATTTAATGTTTTCGAATACCAGACAGGATTATTACATATTTTCAGGTACAGGTTTTGACTATACGTGTATCCTGATTCTAACCCTTCCCATAGGCTTAATACAGGTTTTTGGTTTGCCACGAAATCTGGTTAAATCACTATAACAAAAATTATCTATGTTTGCAGGGTCTTCAGCATTTCAATAAGTAAGGCTATACGTCTATGATACTTTTTTCTCCATTCAAATAAAGAGGTAAAATTAAAATAACCAAAATAAACGCGAGTTACCACTTTTCGTGAGGGTTAAGAATAAGGATATCGGCCAGGATTTTATGGTTTGAGCTTCATGGCATATGTAAACTATGTGTTTCTATGAGCAGTCCTCTTTAGCATGTAGTAAGTTTGCCCCAATTTTAAGGGCAACCCTTATCAAAAGGGCTGGATGTTGGATGTTCTTCTTAGTTCTAGGACCCTTCGCTGCAGTCTCTTCTCCCAAATGGTCTTCTGTTCCATCCACTCAGAAGCTATTAGCATTAGAGGGGTTGTTGGTTTTCTATGATTGTCAAGGAGACTATAGAAGAGGCTCTACCTTGGAAAGTAGACCCAGTCTTCTGTTCAACGATCTTCATAGTTTTAAATTCTTATAAGACTAGCGTCCTTTTATCTTCCTGAAGAAGTTATATCTTCTTTCTTTATCTCCTAAATTCAGGATGGAGTCCTCCCCTATCGCAAGTCTATTTTCAGGCATGTGATCCTTTTCTATTGATTGTTAGGATGCCTATTTCATGTGCCTTTTTTACCTTTCCTTCCGAAGGTATATGAGTTTTGCTTTCAAGGATAGGGTATGGCAGTTTGAGCCATGCCCTTCGATCTGACCTTGGTGCCTTTCTTTTCACACATCTGGTCTTAGCTTATTGTTCTTCATGTCTTTATAGATGATCAGTTAATAAAATTTCTCAATTCTTTTAAGATTTATTCCAAAGGTTTGCAGTTCACCTTGCAGCCTAGGTTGAATTTTATTTTTCAATAAGTCAAGCCTAGTTCCTTCTCAAGTTTCTCCCATATAGGCATCTCCCTCGAGCTGTTTTCAGGGTCAAGTTTTTTCCTTCAGAGACAAGGATAGAGGCAATCTTGTTGACAGTGGTCACCCTGACATCCTCTTTCTATGGCAGAGCAAGATTTTTTCTTGGCTTCTAGGCTTGCTGATCAGCATCAAGAATGTCATTCCCAGGGTGATGTTGATAAGAAGACTAATGTTCCTGATCTTCTAGAAGCAGTCAGTACATTCTATTTCCCTCTGATGGGTGTTCCATTAGTCAAGACCTCCCTCAGGTGATTATTTCATGGTTTTTTCACAGGAACGGTTGAGAGCAGTTTGGGACTCCTGATTTTGCCAGTCTTTGCTACCTGGAGGAGTTATTTTCTCACATCAATTTAGTGGAGTTGTGACTTGTCAAGAAGCCTCTCCACTTTTGGTTGGATCGAGTGATAGGCCTCAAGATCTCGATTCGGTCAGTCAATGCCACAGGGTTTTCTTTCATTTTCAAATGGAGGAACGAGGTCTTTCCTTCTTTATATGGGGATTTTGGATCCTTTTCCTGGGATGTCACTAGATCCAAAACTTTCTAGTTCCCAGTCATGTTCCAGACAGAAAGATATTTCTTGCGGATCAGTAGGTCAGTCCTAGCAAGTTCTCACTCACTGAGTGGCAGTTTAAGAGGTTGGTTGCCAAAAGCGTTTTCAAGCTTCTGGGTCTTCCCCATGTAGCTCTTTTTTGCGACATTTCTGATTACCCAGATCTCATCTTTCATGTCTCCCTTTTCAAACAGTTAGGTTTGGGCAAAGATCGCACTGTCTCAGTTCTGGACAGGATTGTTTGATTTCATGTTCCATCCAATATTCCCGATTCTAATGGTTCTGAAGATAATCATGGACCAGTTTAACGAATTTCTTCTAGCAGCTCCCTTTTGGTCAAAGAGGATCTGATTGGTAGCCTTTCTCGATCTTCTGGTAAGATTTTGCTAGCCTTCCCCCAGTAGCATCAGATCTCGCTCAAGTAAGAGGCTTGCATCTTCATCCAATCCAGAATTCTTCATCCTGTGTGTTTGGAGAATTTTCGAGTGTCCGGTCTCTGAGATCAACTTTTCTTCGAGAGCGCAGGAAATCGTTGTCTCTTCCAGGAGGGAGTCGACCTGTCGAATTTGTACAAAGGTCGACTGTTACATTTTTGGAGAATGGTGTTTAAAACATGGTTTCTTGCCTGATTCCGTTTCTATTTCCTAGGTGTTAGATTTTTAATCGTATCTATTTGATTCATTTATCAGCTATCACTGTTAGGTGTTATAGATTTCTTTGGCGGCTTCTCTTCCTTGTCTCTGAATGCTGATATAATTTTTTATGATTTTATTAGAGGATTGGGCAATATTCGTCCTCCAGTGGCTAAGCCTTGTCTTCCTGAAATTTGGCCTTGATTCGTCAAGTTTTGGCAGGTCACCATTTTGAGCCAATTGGATCTATCGGTCTCAAACTGTTGACTCTTACGGCTGTTTTCCTTGTTGCTGCCACTTCAGCTAGGAGAAGATATGAAATTCATGCTCTTTCCGCAGAAAAAGACAGATTTATCAAATGTGGGGATGGTCTAGTTTTATATCCCAGAAGGGATTTTTTATCGAAGACCCAGTCTAACCGTTACTCAGCCAAACCTATTATTCTTGAATCTTTATCATCTTTTTCACCGTCCGACAGACTCTGGTGTCCTGTCAGGGTCTTAAAGGTCTATAAACTTCTTACCAATTTTTAAAGATCCGATTCTTCGCACATGGGTTCCGTTACACGGAGGTGGCTAGACCTGTTTCTAAGGCCACAGTTGGCAGATGGATTTGAGACCATAAAATTATGCTATGAGATTGCCTCCCCAGGTGAGATCAATTTAGCCCATGTCAAGCCTCTCGACCTTCGTGGTATGGTTACCTCGTTCGCTCTTCTCACCGGCTCATCATTGGACGACAATCTGATTCGACTTTTACCTCTTTCTATTTAAGGGATCAGAGCCCAGCGACCTCTTTTAGAAATATAACGATTTTAACAAAACAAGCCAAGGACCATTTACCAAGCACATCTCACCAATTTCGTTAGTCTGTGTGTATGTCTGTCGGATATGGTGAGAATATTCTCTTCTTTTGTTTATTTCATTGAGTTGACAATTTTCCTTGTTTGATAATCACTGTGTGATTTGTTATGGATGCACTATTATGTTAATTTATTAACATTTGGATATGAGTTTGTTTAATTTTTATCCTTGTTTAAGAATTCTCAAATCTCCACCCACCACGGTTTTTTAAGTGGGGCACTGACCAAATCTACGGGTTTAGCAAGTAGTGATGGAACGGTATAGATGTATTTGTGGTGTAATAACAACCCCCAACAGATCCCCCTTGCAGGTTGGTCTAGGGTTTTATTAACCATTATAAAACATACTTACCGTTCAATCACTACGACCCGATCTCAGCCACCCTCCATGGGAATGATTTGAGAATCTGTTTATAATATTTGGCACTTAAATTTAGAAAACTGAATATGTTTCCTATTTGGGCTCCATTGCGCATGAGGTGTCACCAAGGAGTGAGTACAGACTGGTGCCAGTCTTTATCAGGGCATGGTGGGGGAGGGGGTGGTGGGGGGGGGGGGGAGTACCCTACCAGTAGACTGGTTGAGGGTATATTGAAATTTGAAATGGAATAGGCATATGGGGTATGTAAGCATGCATAAAAATCTTATTCTGGCGGCTAAATGCAGAGTAGTTGATTTAGCAAGTAGTGATTGAATGGTAAGTATGTTCTATAGTGGTTAATAAAACAACAAACCAACCTGCAATGTAGTGTTACCGATTTTCATGCCAATTTCTCTGTGCATCCCCTGGAATGCGTGGCTGGGGATGCATGTGATCCAACTTTGTACATCCCAGGGCAGATGTTATGCGTCTATGCGTGCAAAAGGCCTTAAATGAGGAGCACTGGTTACATGTGTATGTCAAATTCGTTTCAAAATATTAACAGCTTTTCAGAAAAGCCTTTTCTATATAGTTATCTTGAAATTGAGGCAGTGGAATTTCAAAGGGTTTTAAAGACTAATTTTATTAAATGATATTGTCAGATTTTAGCCAAGTCTACTATATATGCATACATGTAGATTATGGCCATACACATGTACGTTTACCGGAATCTGACTCTCATGCAACATATACATGTAGGCTTGTCTTGTAATGTACTAGACTTACAATGTATGGGTCCGTGATTGTTCGATATTTCTATATTTGTTGCACTTCTATCAAAAATCGTGAACAAATTCACATTGAATATTTTGAAATTACTTTCTCTTAAAGCTGTTGCATCAAAGTAATTTCATTGCTATTAACATATTGCCAATGTGTGTGCTCCACACCACTCCACCCACCAATGCTTCAAATATATGTGCGATATATCAATATTTTATGCACCTTATATTGTGATATTATCTAGCATGATATCGTGGACCACTTACTACTTTACTAGACTGTTTGGGATTCTTTACACAGATTAAATATTTTAAGGTTTGGAATTTCATCTATATCACAATCTCTTTCAGCGGTGAGGCTGGTTTCCGATCAATGACCATCCCTTTTGGCTGGGCCAAGCAACCAATGATTACGCGTATGGATGCCATAGACAAAGATTTACCAATAAGCTTGATATATGGCTCGAGATCATGGATTGACAACACACCAGCATGGCAAATTAAACATCAGAGAAAAGAAAGCTACACGAATATACAGGTGAGAGATAGTAGATAAGATGCAGATAACGGAGTCATCACACCAAAGTTATATCATGGTGCGAAAGATTCAACCCATCCCATCATCTCTGATGCCTAAGTTATGGATGAGAAAAGCTGTAAACTATAATCAACTTATCATTTTTGTGAGAAATTCTGGATTATTCAACTATAGCAATACAACTATAAATATCTCTAACATATAATGACGATGTACATGAATCTTGAGTGAGTTGTTTTGGCCGAGAGGCCTGCAGCATTTACTCTAATTATTTTTAAATCTTACTATACAGATATGGCATAAATTGTCAGATTTACCATGACATATAGCATCAGATATACAAATAGCAGGGATCGAAATTAAATTTAGTTTCCACATGCACAGGTAATACCGCCTTTTTACCTGCACTTTAAGATAGCTGCATGCACTTATGATAACCATTTGAACCATGGGTCATATCAAAGCAACCGAACAGTTAGAAGCAACTGAACAATTAGACTGCTGACAAGTGTATACTGTTGACTATTTTGAAATTAATTTAACTGAAAGCTGTTGTTGCTGCTGCCTCCGCATCTTCCAGTTAAATCAATTTCCAAATTGTTCAATATATTTCTTAGATCACCAAGAATTTATCTTACATGTTGTTGTTCCAAAGGTTCAGTCATTATTTATATGCATTGTTGAAATTGAGATTCTGGGAATTCAAGGTTCACTTTAACCATTTAATTGTCAGATTTGGTCAAGAAAATTTAAATACTCATTGGACGTCTATTTGCAGGACAAGAAGTGACTATGCTCGCTTATTGAGCCAGTTATTCCAGTGGTCAATTTTCAAAAATAGTCTTCTCTTGGTCTGCAAATGGACATTTCTCAAGATCACTGTAGAAGCCAGTTTTGGCCCGCTTGACCATTAAAAGATTAAAATTGAGTCAAGCGTGTGTACAACGTGGTCAGAGCTTAGCCAGAAAGGGGAGGGGCATAGCGAGAAATGGATTCCTCTATTTCTACATGCCTGATTGTGTGGTTATCTTTTGTTTTACTTTCCTAGATTATAGAGGGTGCCGGTCATCACGTGTACGCCGATCAAGCTCCAGAATTTAATAGGATTGTGCGCAAAATTTGTGATAACAGTGACATTACAAACGACGTACATGTACGTGACGAAGAATCTGGAGAAGACACGCACATGTGAAAACATGCTGATTATAAGTGAAGATCTCTAGCTACAGTATTCTAGCTCAGAAATAAACTAACCTCGTTCCAAAATAAAATAAAACATACTGGTCAATATTTTGAACTTAATTGGATTGGAAGCCAAGGCAGTAGCAATTAAATTTGGTCAAGAAAATTTAAATATCTGCTTATCGAATGTCCATTTACAGGCCAAGAGAATACAATTTTTGACAATTTATCACTGGAATGACTGGCTCGGTTATTGAGCCAGTCATTCCAGTGGTAAATTTTCAAAAAATGTATTCTCTTGGCCTGTAAATAGCCATTCCACAGAGGCTGGTTTTGGCCGGGATGACCATTAACGGTTATATGCAAAATATTCAACAGACATGACAGAATATTTCTTACAATATGTTCAAAATTTTACTTACGGTACTACATTTACATGTTTTTGGAAACATGTTAACTTATTTATGAGCTGTACCGTATGTAGTCTGCAATAAATAATGTAGATATAGATTTATACCTGGTGCATAATTGTGTGCACTCGGCTGTCTTTTACTGACTGATTGAATGTATAGCAGACACCCATCTAAGCCTTGCCACCTTATTAGCATGGCTGGCAAATGGCTGAATGTATACCACATTGCCTATCAATTATCATCACCTAGTCGACTCTACGCATATCTCAAGGATCATTAGCAGACTTTTGTCTTATACGCATTCATTTCAAATTTATGTATGCAGTTTAACCCTTTAATCCTCAAATTTGTTCAAGAAAATTTCAATTTTCTCAAAGAAAATGTGAATTTGCAGACCAAAAGAAGATAATTTTTGAAAATTTACCACTGGAATGACTAGCTCGGTTGTCGAGCCAGTCATTCTAGTGGTAAATTTTCAAAAGTAGTCTTCTCTTGGTCTGCAAATGGCCATTACTCAAGACCACTGCAGGAGGTGTTTTTGGCTGATATGAGTATTAAAGGGTTAAGTGTGTCCATTCACTCATCTGTCTCTTTCGACATTCATACATGTGCATAACAGGTTTGGTATTAATGAGAGGATGACATGACCCATATAACCTCGCATAAATAGATCATATATATATATATATATATATATGTCATTATTTAAGAAATACACAACGATTCACTGGAAACATTCTCAGTTAATGCCGAACACAGTTTTTGTGAAGTATCTGGCAACCTGCCACCAACATGACGATCGATTTCGAACAGAAAATTGGTCATCTTTATGGGACAATAACTCGCTAATTTATTGGCTCAATCAATGTTTTATTTTACATTTATCTCCCTTTCACCATAATTCCAATGAAATCTGCCAGATTTGGCACACACCTCTTCCAACATTATCTAAAAGGAATTTATGCTAAATCAGTTAGTTTAATAAAAATATACGTGAAAGATTGCATTCAACAGGAAAACTATACTAGAAAAAAATTGATAGATCGCCGATACTGGAGCTAATACCAGTACTTCCAGTACTGCATTGTTTTCTATTGAGTCCTATGCATGGCAATGTTAGCACAAACTATAGTGAGGGTATGCCGTAGGTATAGGCGGTTGAACGATCACCAAAATTTTAAAATGTAAAATCAGAATTCCATGTTTGTGCATATTCAAATTTGGATTTCTCGCTTATTTTTTAGTTGATGCGCACACTTATGTGTGTTTGAGATGGATTTTGACTCTCAGCCATATCATATTTTTATATTGTCATATAGACTTTAAGTCTAGAGAATGTATCACAATTTAAGAAACTCTTCAAGGACTTAAAATTTTTAATGGAGAAAAGTGGTCAAGCAGATTTAGTTTGCTGCTTAGTCAGTGTCTATTTATCCCTGTGATAAGGTATATCACTAAAATTCTAGTTTCCTTATTAGAATCAATCATAAACCATTCATCCAGTTAGACTTGCGCGATTATGTGATTAAATAAAAAATCGCGAGTATGTTTTAAATCTTGAATTTATATGATTAAAAATTAAATAATCCAATAATCGTGAATAAGTTGTATTGCATAAAATATTTCAAAACCTATCTTTTAATTACAATGCAATCGGTCATGAAAATTTACATTTTGCTCAGCAAGTCAAGAAGAGTATTTTTGAAAATTCTTGAATAGAATGATTGGCTCGAGCATCTAGCCAGGCATTCCAGTAATACATTTTCAAAAATAGTCTTCTCTTGGCCTGCAAATAGACATTTCTAAATAACATTGCAACTTTGCTCATCGATTTGTCTTCTGTTATACGGTATAGCTTGTTAATTTGTACCCAGACTAATTAATCTAGTAATCACGAATATTCTTAAGTAGTCGATAGTGATAACACAAAACAATAATCGCACATCTTGTATTATTTTCAGCTATTTAGACGAAATATGTTGAAATCATTTTTGGAGTTAAGTCCTTGTCCAAGAACTTAGTGTTAAGGCAGCTGTGTCCTAAGGCCCCTGGGCCTCTTGTTTTAACAAATAATTGTTTCATTATGATATATACCTATTGACCATTACTACATATTTTATCATGTATAATTGTACATAAAATTATATTTATATATAATAATTAATGTACCCTGCTAATTAGTTGGCCTTATCTTCAGTCATTTGATTTATTATCATCATCTAGATTGAAGTTTTAACGATACAACTATAATAATAATAATAATAATAATAATAATAATAATAATTTAAGTACTATATGTTTATTATTCCATGTGAATGATAGAGGCAATTCATGGATCCACTTCTGCAAGCTAATCTCTGACCATCTTGTACTCATTTGAATAGATTTTAATGCCTTACACGCCGTAGCAGCCACGATTGGGCAAGAGAATAAAAGAATTTACTCAACAAATATGTATTTGCAAGACAAGTGAAGACTGTCTTGAAAATTTTTATCAGTAGAATGACTGGCTCAGGTATCAAGTCAGGCATTCCAGTGATGAATCTTAATGGCAGAAGTCATTCTGTGACTGGCCTGACCATTAACCCTCATAACAACACTCATATCAGCCAAAAATGGTTTCTGCAGTGTTCTCGAGAAATGTCCATTTGCTGACCAAGAGAAGACTATTTTTGAAAATTTACCACTGGAATGACTGGCTCGATAACCGAGCCAGTCATTCCAGTGGTAAATTTTCAAAAATAGTCTTCTCTTGGTCTGCAAATGGACATTTTCTATGAGACAATTGAAATTTTAGTGAAAAAATTGGAAGAGTTAAAAGGTTAGATCGTGAAACAATGCTAGTTGATGTTAACCCTTTAACTGCCAAACTGGCCAAAAGCCGGTTCTGTTATTGGTTGGGCTTGAAGAATGTCCAATTTCCTTTGTCGTAGGCTGCAGCAGCCCCAATTCAAATTAGTTTCAAAATATCCAACAGCTTACCTGTACAGTTACCGTGAATTCTGGGAATTGACATTTCAAAGTCTCACATTGATTCCAACACGCGTACCATGTAGGCAGAGCATATAGTTAGCAAAACATGATTATGGCATGGCCCGATTGAATCCTCTATTTGACGAATAACTATTGTTATTAACTTAAAGATATAATCAGAATTCAGCACATCGATCTGAAACCAGGTCTTTCTATGTATCTCGGGGTATTTCAAAAATATTTTTTGTCACCGATGGCAAGACAAGACTGGGAACAAATCTTGTAGTTTTCTCTGAGTGCGAATGTAACAGGTCACGATTTTTAATCAGAAAAATGTTTACATGTGCTCAAATCAGAAATAATGTCTAATTTCGTAGTCATGGTAATTGGTAATTTGACATCTCATTGTAATATTAAAGTGTAAAATTATTTCATTATAGTAAGAAATTTCATGCTTAAGAAAATGGGTCAACAGTAATCTATACAGTGTGCATTAACCCGTTAACCCTTAAATTTGTTCAAGAAAATTTTTATTTTCTCATAGATATTGTCCATTTGCAGACCAAGGGATTATTTCTGAAAATTTACCACTAAAATGACTGGCTCGGTTATTGAGCCAGTCATTCCAAATATGTGATGAATCTTCAAAAATAGTCTTCTCTTGGTATGCAAATGGGCATTTCTCAAGACCACTGCAGTGGCCTGACTGCTCTGAGTGTTAAAGGGTTAACAGAATTTGAAGGTGCAGTGAGACTACATAACAGACTGGAGAAAGGAATAGAGTCATGTAACATCAAGTATGCTTACCAACAAGTGTGATAATTAAGCAGATGTACAGAAATGTTTGCAGTACAGAGGTGGTATAACTCTGGAAATGCTTGAGTACTAACTCTAATTACAGTGAGCCAAACTGATTTATGGCTAACTTTATGAATAGATGCATAGACTTGAAACCTGGCAAAGAGGTTGGTATGAAACCTGGCAAAGAGGTTGGTATGAAACCAGGCTAGTATTAATTTGTTGTCATTGTTAATAAGTTTGTGCTTATAGTTGGACAAAAAATGTATCTTGTTTGCTTGATATATTTGTCAACTCTTAAGGGTAAGGCTAACCAAAACCAGACAGTAATCTTGAGAAATGGCCATTTACAGCATAAGAGGCTATTTTTTTAAAATCTATGACTGGAATTGCTGGCTCAATTATCTAATCAACCATTCGCAGGCCTAGAAATTAATCACTGATTCTGTGATATGTAGGCCTTTTTTGCATATGGATCAGTAAAATATCACTGCTTTAGGATGATAACTGATCCGGGTGGATCACTGTGTTTCAGCAGTAGTTTTATGACACAATTCAAACAGGATTTACTACTTACTTCATCAATCAGTTGGTGGAATCTGTGGTGTCTTAACCGTTTAATGGTCAAGCTGAACAAAAGTTGCCTCTACTGTGGTCATAAGAAATATGCATTTACAGGCCAACAGAATACTATTTTTGAGAACTTATCATTGGAATGACTGGCTCGTTTATCGAGCCAGTCATTCCAATGGTAAAGTTTCAAAAATATTCTTCTTGGCTTGCAAATGGACATTAAGAAAGCAAATATTTTAACTTCTTGACAGTTAATTAATTAATTTTCCTAATATAGTGCATTCAGAACATTTGATTTATTTTATATTCTAGGCAGTACTACCATCATGACAATACGGATCAGTAAAAAATTCCAAGGATCCGTGAAGTTTATGGTGCACTGATCCATACGGATCACGATTAAAAAAAGGTAATTTATAGCCCTGCATTCGTGGTAAATTTTCAAAAATATATTTATCTTGGACTGTAAATTGACATTGACTATGCAAAATTGTTGATATTCTTTCATTAAAGTGATATACAGCACGCTGTACACTCATGCATCATGTGAATGTGTCGCATCGTCATGTTTGCACAATGTAATTAAAAGTTAATTTTCACCATTATTTATGATATCTGTTATTTATGAGTTATCTCCCTCGGTATATGTGACGATTGATTTAAGCAGAAATGTATTGGGCACTGCACGTGCTGGTCACTTCAGACAAATGCGTTGAAAAGTATTTTTCTTGCCATAAACAACTGGTCTGCTTATCACCAGTCAAATATGCCAGTAATTCATGCACTTTGCTTGCTTCGTACTAACACTTGTCAACAGAATTCTCTTGTTTTATTTTGTCACCTTCCACTTGCAAGCCACAAGAAAAACGTTTTAAAGACTAGCACTGAAATAACTGGCCCAGTTATCCAGACATACATTTCATTGATAGATTTGCAAAAATAGGTTGTTTGGGGTGCAAATGGGCATTTCTCATGGTATTTTGGCCTCCCTGACGATTAACCATTTAATAGTCAAGCCAGTAAAAATGTGCCTGTGCAATAGTCTTGAGGAATGTCTATTTTCAAGCCAACGGTTAAAGGGTTAGTATTTAACCATTTCATTTACAAATTGTTTTGAATATATATTAATTGTTATTATCTTGGAAAACATGTATATGTGATATTACTTAACATTGATTATTATTTTATAGATATAATATTTAAATGTAGAAATAGCATATAAATGTGATATACCTATTACCTAAATCTTTTTACTTTAATTATTCTTATGTTCTGTTATATATTCGTACAAATATTTATACATTTTCAGCAACTTTAGTTAACAAACTTGCACCAATCTGTTAATGTGTTATTCTTGTTAAAGTTGTCAAGTGAACTTAAAAGTATGTGGTCGTTATTCAGGCATGTCAGGTATTATGATACCTAATCAAGGCTCGATATTAAGTTTTATGTCCAATGCTAGCAGACGTCTGGTAAGGATAGCAGCTAGTCTACACGCATTAACCCTTTAACACTCAAATTTATTCAAGAAAATTTCAATTTTGTCATTGAAATTGTTCATTTGCAGGCCAAGAGAAGACTATTTTTGAAAATTTACCACTGGAATGACTGGCTCGATAACCGAGCCAGTCATTCCAGTGGTAAATTTTCAAAAATAGTCTTCTTGGCCTGCAAATGGACATTTCTCAAGACCAGAAGCCGTTTTTTGCTGATATGAGCGTTAAAGGGTTAACTTGTTTCCAAAATAAAAACAGAAACGTGGACTTAATTTGAGTGGAAAACATTTTATTTTTTGAAAACTTGTTTTAAAAAAATAGTAGGACATTAATTAGAACAAATTAGGATTATGATATTGGAGGAATCCGAACTGTCACACGAGTATTTGGCATCTTATTAACCAAATATGTATCCTGCTAGCTGACGTCATAATCAAACTGACTTGGTTCTATCATGACAATCAGTCTATCACAAAACTGTATGAGTTGTGTGTTTAGTGAATTTACAATTTAATAATAAGTATTCTGTTGAAAATTTCAAAACCATAGCTAGCAACATCTTCCATTCAGATTAGTTACAAAATATTCAACAGCTTACCTGTATAATTAGCTTGCAATTTAGATTCTGGGAATCAAGTTTCAAATCTATTCCAGCATGTGTAAAACGTTGGTGGAGCTTAACTAGAAATGGGCGGGCATAGCTAGAAATGCGCTGGCATAGCTAGAAATGGGTGGGGCATAGCTTGAAATGGGCGAGGTTTAGCTGGAAATGTGCGGGCATAGCTAGAAATGGGCGGGGCATAGCTAGAAATGGGTGGGGCATAGCTAGAAATGGGCGGGGGATAGCTAGAAATGGGCGGGCATAGCTAGAAATGGGTGGGGCATAGATAGAAATTGATTAGGCATAGCTAGAAATGGGCGGGGCATAGCTAGAAATCAGCTAGAAATGGGGTTTGTATACTGTAGCTAGACACGAGCGAGATATAGCTAGAAATGGGCTAGGCATAGCTAGAAAGGGGTGTGTGTGGGTATAGCTAGACATGGCGAGATATAGCTAGAAATGGGCTAGGCATAGCTAGAAATGTGTGGGCCATAGATAGGAAAGGGGGGAGCATTGCTAGAAATGGATGGGGCATAGGTAGAAATGGGCAGGGCATAGCTAGAAATGGGTGGGGCAAAGCTAGAAATGGATCCCTCTATTAACCTTCAGAGCTTGTATGCATGAAGAGGGCTTAAAGGGAAACACCAGACCCTCTATACTACTTTGTATAAA
Organism: Chaetoderma sp. LZ-2023a; assembly: GCA_034401795.1. Taxonomy (NCBI): domain Eukaryota; kingdom Metazoa; phylum Mollusca; class Caudofoveata; order Chaetodermatida; family Chaetodermatidae; genus Chaetoderma; species Chaetoderma sp. LZ-2023a. The sequence goes on from CM067367.1 coordinate 46,074,840, forward strand.
GTGAGTCTACTTCTTTTCGTTCACTGATCATACCGACAGTCCTAAGTGACTATCGACATGATCATAAGCGTTAAGTGCGTGGATCCATGGTTTATTAGAGTGCGCCGTGCGGCCTGGAACCTCCGTCTTCAGCACTTGAGGTTTCTGTCAGGGTTACCTCACCCTTACCTCCTTTAGTCACCTCTTACGACACGCAGAGGATACGGAAGGTGTATTCTAAGCCCCACCTACAGGGCTAAAAGTGAGTCTACAGACCGTAACGTTTTCAAAAATATAATTGTACGCTAAGTGCTCAAATTAGAAATATATATATTCGTTATTTAAATATGTGATACATTAGTTAAATTTCTATTCCGAGATGAGGCGTATGACGTAATAAGTTGAACGTTTTTCTCGCTGTCATCCAACGCTATCGCAACAAAATTGTGAATTTTCGTTTTATAAGAGGGTTCTCTTCAGCGTTTTTAAGAATAAATAAACTATGTTTGCGGAAATATTGAAGAACATATAATAACAGTCCTTTGTCTGAGCTCTCTGATGGTGCCGATTTTGACATCAAGTTTTGATCTTGAGATAAATGAATGACGCGCGAGTATAAGTATATCAATATAATTTCTACTTTTGAATCAACACTCTCACTGGGACTACGGCAGATAATGTTAGTAAAATTTCATCTATTAATATGAGCGTTTAAGTAGTTCATACATACATCCCAATACATCTTTAGGTATTTATGCTTTCATACTAGCCTCAAAACTTCCAGAGATTTTGTAATATTCATGTAATTGGCAGGTATCTTCATAGAAAATTACCATCTTAAGGTTCAGCAACTAATGTATGAAAATAACAAATATGTTCCATAAATTTGCAATAGTGGGATAAACGTCTTAATCTCTTCAATCTGTACATATATAAATGATGTCGATAGCACTATCACCGACAGAGATATCACCATCCAAATGCATGCACTCCTGTCTTCAGAGTGCCATTATCATGGTTCTTGTCGAATGGGATTCAACCAGTGCTCAACGTCATAGGTTTAATTAACTCGCAGAAAATTATTGTAACATAACATTTTTTAACACCATTTTAATCAGATTTATATATAAATGTCGCAAGAAAGTTTTACACAGTAGCTTAAATATGGGCTTCGCGATAGAACTGCGTGTTTTAAGCAAATGATGGCGACCCTTCTTGTGTTCCCCTTTAAGCCTTCCACTTGTTGTAAATGCAGCATTCTAATTGGTCTGTTTCTACTTTAGGCCCGCTTCATGAATGTGGCGCCAGGGGAAGAATGATTTTATTTGCCACAAAGTTTGGCCTGCATAAGTAATCAGTATGATGCAGGACATAGTCATGTAGGACAAACGTAATTTACTGTTCACTCGTTTTGCTCATCTTGTTTAATCTCTGGACCGGCTTGTTCTGTTGTGGAACAGAAGTGTTTCTGAATCATGGAGCAATTTGGCTTTTGTCCCTTGAAATAGCGGTGTCTCGGTTTCAAGACTTACACAGGAAAGCTGGTGGATATTTTGAACATAATTTGACTGGAACCAGTTGCTGTCAGAGGCAGCACCTGTTGCTGCCATAGTCTTAGATTTGCTGCCTGTCATATAAGTCTCAAAATATTCAACATAATATTCTTTACATTTTAAAGAACCTGGCATTTGAGTCTGCATGTGTTAAAGCGATAAGTGATTGTAAATGGTGCTGAACATTGTAGATGTACTAGACTTTTATAAGCTTAAATTAGGTGCCTATGTGTAATGAAACGAAATAAATATTAACATATGATGATTTCATTCCATATATATTAATATAATTTTTTTAAGTTGCAAAATTGAAATAGAGGCCGGTGCTTAAAAAATTATATTAATTTATATAGAATGAAATCATCTTATGTTAAAATTTATTTCATTTGATTACATATAGGCTCACAGTTTAAGTCTCTAAAAGTGTATAATTTAATCAATTTCATTTTCAAAAATTACTGTGAATATGCATCTTTAACTGAGTGAATATTTCTATGTTATATATGTCCTTATTCTGTCTCTACAAACTACAATATATCTAATTCATTTTTTTTATTTTCTATCATTATTTATAAAAACTTATCTAGATTTATTTTAACATTATTGAAGTATTTATTTATGTTATATCACCTAATCACTGTATTAGCTCGTCTGTTGTGCCAGCCTGTAGTTCCCAGCTCGTCTGTTGTGCCAGCCTGTAGTTCCCAGCTCGTCTGTTGTGCCAGCCTGTAGTTCCCAGCTCGTCTGTTGTGCCAGCCTGTAGTTCCCAGCTCGTCTGTTGTGCCAGCCTGTAGTTCCCAGCTCGTCTGTTGTGCCAGCCTGTAGTTCCCAGCTCGTCTGTTGTGCCAGCCTGTAGTTCCCAGCTCGTCTGTTGTGCCAGCCTGTAGTTCCCAGCTCGTCTGTTGTGCCAGCCTGTAGTTCCCAGCTCGTCTGTTGTGCCAGCCTGTAGTTCCCAGCTCGTCTGTTGTGCCAGCCTGTAGTTCCCAGCTCGTCTGTTGTGCCAGCCTGTAGTTCCCAGCTCGTCTGTTGTGCCAGCCTGTAGTTCCCAGCTCGTCTGTTGTGCCAGCCTGTAGTTCCCAGCTCGTCTGTTGTGCCAGCCTGTAGTTCCCAGCTCGTCTGTTGTGCCAGCCTGTAGTTCCCAGCTCGTCTGTTGTGCCAGCCTGTAGTTCCCAGCTCGTCTGTTGTGCCAGCCTGTAGTTCCCAGCTCGTCTGTTGTGCCAGCCTGTAGTTCCCAGCTCGTCTGTTGTGCCAGCCTGTAGTTCCCAGCTCGTCTGTTGTGCCAGCCTGTAGTTCCCAGCTCGTCTGTTGTGCCAGCCTGTAGTTCCCAGCTCGTCTGTTGTGCCAGCCTGTAGTTCCCAGCTCGTCTGTTGTGCCAGCCTGTAGTTCCCAGCTCGTCTGTTGTGCCAGCCTGTAGTTCCCAGCTCGTCTGTTGTGCCAGCCTGTAGTTCCCAGCTCGTCTGTTGTGCCAGCCTGTAGTTCCCAGCTCGTCTGTTGTGCCAGCCTGTAGTTCCCAGCTCGTCTGTTGTGCCAGCCTGTAGTTCCCAGCTCGTCTGTTGTGCCAGCCTGTAGTTCCCAGCTCGTCTGTTGTGCCAGCCTGTAGTTCCCAGCTCGTCTGTTGTGCCAGCCTGTAGTTCCCCACTGGCATAAAATTTAGATTTTGTATTTACCTCTACTATGGGTCGTATCAGGGTCATGGTCACCAGACTATCTGTCTACATAGCTTTATTGATGCATCTATGTCAATGCTACAATGTATTAAACAATGTATTCTGTCCTATAATTTCACTGTAGGGACATTGTCCTTTCAGGTTAAATATTCTCCTTATTTCCAGAGTTTACTTCTTCTAATTTGACTGGGTGGGCAGCAACAGCACCCAGTCAAATGTTTCAGAATATTCAAAAGGCATATTCACTAAATAGCAAAGACATAAAAGTCATACAACATGTCAGACTACTAAGTGTTTAAGACGTACTAAATCGAGTCATTCATGCTGTAATTGATTATGACATCATCCTGCACATCACGTAGTTGTATGTTTTGAGACTAATTTGACTGGAACTGTTGCGGCTATAGCACCAACAACTTCCAGTGCAATTAGTTTCAAAATATTCGACAGGATGTTTACAAAATTGGAAATTCATCAAAGACAAAAATTAGCATGACAATTCGATTTTTGTGACAGCTAGGTTATTTTGATTATGACAGTTGACATTTGATTATGATCTCAGATACTTGAGTGACAAAAGCGCTGCAATCGCGGCTGGTTTTGATCAGCTTAAAGCTCTCATGTTCCATTAAATATAGACACTTTTGCACGAGATATGAGATGCCTGTTCAAATTACCCAGCATGCAATGCTACCCGGTGTGCAATGCTACCCAGCGTGCTTGCCCTGACTCCATAATCATTGTAACTATTGGACACCATATTCGTTGAGTCTATTGTCTGCACATGTCAGGATATCTGAAACAAAACCAACCTGCTTGCACTTGCAAATAGTCATTTGTCCTCCAGCTCTGGAAACGTAAGCATGCACGTAGGGCGTATTCATGGCAGTACATTCAACAGTCTGTATTGCAATACTTTTCAGAGAAAGTGTGTCAATGTCCAGGAGAAAATAGGAGAAAGCTTTTATATACATTGACAATAATTTGTGTGAAAGTTGTTGCTATCAGTGACAGCACCAACATTCAGTCAAATTGTTGTCAAAATAATTAGTACGTAATGCAATTACTACCTGCTATATATTTGAATAGCAATTTGACTGTAAGTTGTTGGTGTCTAAGTCACAAACAACATTGTCGAATTATTATCCACACACTTGCAATCAATATATTACTATTTAGGTAAAGTGAGCGTAGGCCTATATACGCTTTCTCGCCAAGAATGAATGCTTAGCAGACGGTGTGCATGTTTAGTTGACAGATTTGTTCATTTGTTTGAAATGCGTTGGCCGAACAGAAATGTACACACGGTAGCTAGGCGAAATATTTCCTTCGTGCAGGAAAAGCGTATTTTGGCCATATACTCACTACGTAGATAGTAATACTGAGCGCCGTGTGATTCTATGGACAACAATTTGATAACGTTGTCGGTGCCTTAGTTTGCAACAACTATTTACAGTCAAATTGCTCTACAAATCCGTAGAAGTAGAAAGTGTTGACTGAAATTTATGATGATTATTTTAGAATACATAGGCTGAAAGCTGTTGCAGCAAGACTTCAATAAAATATGTATCAAATATATAGCAGGTAGTGATTGCATTATGTACTAATTATTTTGACAACAATTTGATTGAATGTTGGCGTTGTCATTGATAGCAACAACTTTCACACAAATTATTGTCAATGTATATAAAAGCGTTCTATTCTCTCCTGGACATTTACACACTCTGAACAGTTTGAAATACAGATTGTCGAATGTACTGCCGTGAATACGCCCTATGTGCATGCTTACGCTTCCAATAGTTCCAACGATTATGGAGTCAAGGCATTGCATGCTGGGTCGCATTGCATGCTGGGTAAATTGAACAGGTATCTCATATCTCGTGCAAAAGTGTCTATATTTAATGGAACACGAGAGCTTTAAGCATTAAACGGATAATATTGTCAGACCTCATAGGGAATGGTTTATTTTTAGCACACCCTGGCTGCGCTTTCAGCTGTGTATAAACAGAAGTGTATCCAGAATAAACTCATGAATTGTTCACATGTCTTGCCACAATATCATTGAAATAATGTACAACTGCTACAGATTTTTTTTATAATAAACTAATATTTGTTAGTTTTACTATTGAAATGTTTTGTTTTCCCTTAGCCCCAGAAGTGGAAGATGATATTGTGCATGCGCACGCGCGCGTGGTTGTAGTTGTATCTAAACACCTTCAATGGAATCTCGGCAGCTACGGGTGAAAATAGTGGAGTGGCTTACGTCCAAATTTAAGTGATATCGTGACCTGCTGGAAGATGTAGTTTAGGTTAATACGGAACTTTTTAGAGGAGGCTGCCAAATTTTGACGGTCAAGGTCACGCTGAGGTCAAAGGTCAAATTATGGGTTTTTCATATTTTCCCAGGGAATGACTGATATTATGTAACAAAGCACCAATCATGGCACAGAAGTACTTTAGGATAATAAGAAACACTCTTAGAGAGGGATGCCAATTTTTAAAGGTCATAGTCATGCTGCGGGTCACGGTCAAACATAAAATTATGTGGAATTTGTTAATCTTTTACCAGGGAATGGCTGTGAGATGCCGTAATAAAGCAGCATTTTGGCATAGTATAGTATTTTAGTATAATATAAAAAAATTAGAGGTAGTTGCCAACTATTGAAAGTCAAGGTAACAATATAGTCACAGTCAAAGGTCAAACTGTGTCGAGGTTACAGATTTTTTCATGGAATGGTCGCAATATGCTGTAACATACCATTAAAACTCGGTACAGATGTACATTGGGACAATATAAAATTTTAAAATGTGTATTGATATGCATAGCTATCTATAGTGTGAAAAGAACAAGTGTCTGAAAATAAACCACAGTGTAGCGCACAACATAACACAATTAAATTCATAATGGCTGTGAAATTCTAATAGAGTGAAAACAAGCAATTAAAATAAATAGCAAAACCTTAATGCAGTCATTCCACATAAGAATGATCTACAGACACTTTTAAGATTGCCAATGAATCAGATTAAAACACAAAATTGACGTAATTTAATTGAAACATCAATTGCGAGATGCATAAGCATACAATAGTATCAGTATTCATTTGATTTTTATAATAATGCATGGCCCAGGGGTAATTTTATAAACTGTTATTCAATTTAAAATGAAAACGCGTTATCGCTTAGATTACAATTCTCTCATTGTCGTCTGTTATCATGTCTTATACAGTTGTATAAATTGATGGGAATTTTTGCCTGTTGTTGGTGACTAAATTCTGCGCTAGAAATACAATAGACTGTTTGAACCTTATATATTAGACCTTCCCGATAGAATGGACTGAACAAATTACATAATATGTGGAATGGACGATGACATTAAAATGTCCCGCATCCAGACAAGACGGTAAAGGTCTACAATCATATGAGGACTTGAAAAACGTAGGTTTCAGAAAGTTACATTTAATGCCTGTTGATGTATGTTTTCCTGAAAGCGTTAATGCAAATGACCTCCATGCCAACAAGGCAAAGTGGCACCTTAATTGTCAGCTTAAATTTGCTAGTTCAAAACTGCAGCGAGCTCAAGAAAAACATGACAAAAAGAGAAATATTGAACACTGTGGGAATGATATCGTACAAAGAAAATCAAAATGCACCACCCCCTCTGATGAGTCTAAACACTCAGATAGGTGTATCTTCTGTAAGCAAACAGAAGAGGTACTTCATATGTATAGTACATTAGTACTGGACACCTCGCTTAGAGAACAGGCAACAGAAATGCAAGACACAGGCAGGTGGTGATTTGGTTGCCATTGATCACAAGCATTGTATGAATATGTTTAGAAATCGCTACAGAAGTATACAGAGACCAATCAGTCCCATTAACGCTTACTGAGCAGAAAATGACCACGTCGAGGGTATTTGCTGAACTTGTATCTTTCATTGAAACCAGTTTGGAAGACGGTGTTTTTATATTCAGATTAGCAGACTTGCATAAAATGTATGAAAATCGGCTTACATCATTAGGGCTCCAAAAATCAATAAACAAATCCCGGTTAAAGAACAGGCTTATGTTGCACTATCCCAATGACTGCCAGGAACAAACAGATGGCAAAAACACACTTCTAGTGTTTAACGAAGGTCTCCAAGTGCTGCTGAAAGAAACACTTGAAATGCATAATTTCGATAAAGATGCCTTGTCAATGGCACATGTAGCTAAAATCATATGGAAGGAAATGTTTGAGACAGAATTTCCCAAATTCTCAGGTAGTTCTACTACAGATTGTCAAGACAGTTCAGTGCCGAATTCCCTCAAAGTCCTGGTTTCGATGCTGCTGTATGGGTCAAATATCACAGAGCAGAATGCTGGCAACTCGCATGCATGCTTGACTATAAGCCAACTAATCAGGTTCAACTCTAAGCAAAAGCCTAAGGGAGCAGAAAGGCCACGTCATCGCAAGGATAAAGAGACCCCATTGCCACTATATATAGGTCTGAATGTACACATGCAAACCCGAAGTAAAAAAATTGTGAATCAACTTCATGAAGTTGGTGTCAGTGTGAGTTATGAGCGTGTATTAGAACTGGAAGACTGGCTCACAAATGCAGTTTGTCAATGGTTTAATGAGGAAGACTTAGTATGTCCTGCACAAATCCGTGAGGGTGTGTATATAACAGGAGCCCTTGATAATTTAGACCACAATGCCACATCACAAAAAGCTGAAGGGTCTTCATGGAACTAGTATTAGCTTGTTCCAGCTCCCTACACAGTCTAATCCTGGAATATCTAGACAACCCATCACAGTTCCACCTCCAGTGTGCACCAAAAACCCTTCCCTCCCGGACAGCTACCACATAGCTCCAGTTGTAGCATGCAACACCAATCTTTTAACTGTTCCAGAGGCACATGTTGTAGATGACACCCCTGACATGTTAAATACAGCAGTTGAACAAGAGAACCACTGGTTAGGACAGAGAATGCCACTGCTAGATAAAGACAAACTTGAGAAAGATGACTTCATTACATGGGCTGCTCATCATGCTGATCGTCATTCAGATAACCCAGATCCACCTGGGGTAAGTGTTCTGTTGCCTCTGTTCTATGAGAAAGCAGCTACGATGGCCATGGTTAAACATGGGATGGAAATGGTTAAACTTGTCATCCAAATACGAAACTGTGGGCAAATACCAGTACTGGTTGGTGATCAACCAATTTACGCTCTGGCAAAGTAGGCACAGTGGAATTGGCCACAAACCATAGGTGAATCTAGATATATAGTCGTAATGGGTGGTCTACACACAGAGATGGCATTGTGGAGGGCAGTAGCAGACCTCTTAGAGGGATCAGGGTGGTGTGTATCACTGAGTGAAGCTGGTGTTGCCACTGCCGGAACTGCAGACTCCTTCCTCAAGGTGGTGCACCTCACTAGGACATGGCATGCGCATCAAGTAACTGTCATGGCTCTTGCAAAATTACAACATGATGCTTTCTACACAATGTGCAATCTAGGAGGTGCCTTTTGAAGACTGGAAAGTTGAAATGATACGTAACAGCCCAACCTTTGAGTTCTGGGATAAAGTCTTGCATCTTGAACTGTTGGTGTTAGTTTTTGTTCGATCGCACAGAGAAAGAAACTGCCCTATATATACAAGTGCTTGAAGCACTAGCGCCATGGTTTTTTGTGCTTGACCACACAAATTATGCCAGATGGCCACCAGTTCACATCAGAGATATGACGGCTCTCCCACAAGAAATACGAAATGAGTTTGAGGCTAATTGGGTGTTCATGAAGGGTAAGCAAAAATTCTCTAGCATGCCTCTCGACCAAGCACATGAACAAAATAATGAAAGAGTGAAAGGATCTGGTGGTGCCATTGGCCTGACTGAAAATCCTGCTGCTCTAAAACGATGGATGATAGCAGGACCTGAACAGGCCAGGATCCTCACAGAGTTTGATGAACTGTATCACGTGACTGATCAACCATCCACCAGCCATGAACAGGGGCATTCAACACAAGAAACATTCCAGAATCATGTTAACAATATGTGCAACACCATATTGGCAATGGGTAACCCATTTATGGATAAGGCAAATGAACTCATGACTCTGGACATACACGATTGTATGGATGGCACAGTTGAACAGGCATTGCACACGATGGAGACATTGGGTAATGAGCAATATTCAAACTATGTCAAGGATGTGCTTGTTGAAAGGAAAGAATCAATCCATAGGGCCATAAAAAAGAATCATCTTCCGCTCTTTAAGCGTCCTCATGACACTAGCGGGAACTCACATGAAAATCACCCATGGCCACCAGCATTGTCTCTACATGGAAGACTCCGTATACCAAGCAACAAAGAGCTACTGCATTGCATTGATCCAGCTGTCCAAGCAGAAAAACCATCTCACTTTGATGCCAAAGTATTTGATCGTGCTGCCATAGTACATGCCTTGCCACAGGAAAGTGCATCTACTTTTGGCGAATATAGTGACAGTTTTCATCCCATGGACAGAGAGACAACTTACAAACTGTTCCAGAATTGACATAGTTTGGGGCACTTATAACTGTGACAGCCTGAAAACAACAACTAGAGAAAACCGAGGTAAAGGGGTTCGGAGAAAGGTGTCCCGCAATGGTATGTTACCACCTTGCTTTACTGGTTTCCTTCAGGATCCTAGAAACAAGGAACAGCTATTTGCTCTGCTGACAGAAGTTGTAGTGAATCATGGATATCCACATAACAAACTGGTATTCATTACCTCTGGCCCGACAGTGCAGTCAAATCACAATATCACAATGGGAGAGTGATCACGAAGAGGCAGATTGTAGAATATGCCTCTATTTGAATGATGCTCGTAAAGAGAGTGCAACTTCTATCCTCATTAGAACCGTGGGTACTGATGTGATTGTGATTCTGGTGGGAGTTTTCCATGATCTTATACACTGTCATCCAGATATGCAGCTATGGGTTGGCATTGGTACCGGAAAATCTTACCCATATTATGATGTTAATTCAATCTGCCAGGAACTTGGCGAGGACAAAGCTCGTGTTCTACCATTTTTCCATGCCTTCTCTGGTTCTGATACAACATCACAGTTTAGCGGTAAAGACCAGAAATCTGTTTGGAAGACATGGAAAGCATATCCCACTGCCACAGAAGCATTCATCATCACACCACTGTCTGCAATTGTTCCACTAGACATTACATCTCCAGTATTCAGAATAATAGAAAGATTAACATGTATCATGTATGACAACACTACTCCACATGTTGATGTGAATGAGCTTCGACAGGAGATATTCACAAGGGGAGTGAAGATGATGGAGAAGCTTCCTCCCACTCAAAATGCACTGCTCCAACATGTTAATCGATGTCTATACCAAGCCAGTATTTGGAGAGGAAGTTTGAATCCAAAGATATCTGCACCTACTCCTGAAGGCTTTGGGTGGACCAAAGGAGACACTGGGTGGTGCCCATCGTGGACAACTCTACCAGCTGCCGCTGTTAGCTGCAGAGAATTAATCAAGTGTGGATGCAAGGCGACGTCTAGTTGTTCAAAGAATTGCAACTTTGATCAACTGACTTTGAAACCACGCATGTAGTCTGTGTAATTGCCAAGATTGGAATTACACAATTGAACATAAAACTGTTGGTTTAGACAGCACGTTTATGTTTCTATTTTGGAAATAAGACCCCACCACAATTTTACATTTTGACATTGACCTTAGTTTGGCAACCACTCTAGAGAAATTTGCATTATGCTAAACCGTGTTGTGCACATTTTCCAACCTCAGAATACAAATCTACCATTTAAATTAACATTTCCCGCATTTATTTATAATGGGAGGGGCCCCAAGACCTCAAATTATCCTTTTGAACAGTGAACCCAGGAACAGCACTGACTAAGGTACATCAGTACAAAAAACTGGCTTTGATACAGCATGTCATAGTAATTCTATGTAAAATATGAAAACAACACATAATTTGATCTTTGACCTTGCCCCTAGACGTGACCCTGACCATTAAAACTTAGCAGACCCATCTGAAAAGATGCATTGTACTATGGTACATGTGTGTCAAAACCTGTGCTTTTTGCAGCATGTTACACACATTCCCTGGGAAGAAATATAAAAAATCTCACATAATTTCACCTTTGACCTTGACCTCTGCATGACATTGACATTTAGACTTTGGCAGCCCACTCTAAAAATGTTTGTATTGTCCTCTAATACATCTGTGCCAAATTTGGTGCTTTGTTATAGTGTCACCGTCATTCCATTGAGAAAATATGGAAAAAACGCATAACTTGACCTTTGACCTCGAGTTCTGTTTGACCTTGATGTTTAGACTTTGGCAGCTCACTCTAAAAATTGTTGGTATTGTCCTCCAGTACATATGTGCCAAATTTGGTGCTTTATTACAGTGTGTCATGGTCAAACCATTGGGAAAATGTGAAAAACCCACATAATTTGACATTTGACCTCTGCATGACCTTTACCTTTACAATTTTGCAGCCCCCACCAGTTTCATATTTCCCTCAAGTACATCTGTGCCAAATTTGGTGCTTTGTTCCAGCAGGTCACGATCATTCCCAAGTTTACAATGTGACAAACACAGGAGGCCGAGTGTCTGCAATTTGTGCTTGCTCTTGTTGCTGTTGCAATGATCTGTTTCATTCAACTTGTCTAATTCAATTTCAATCAAGAAAATAAACAATTTGTCCTTGAATGCCCATTGGCGAGCCATGTGGAGAAACTTTGAAGAATTAACTACTGGAAGGCTCAATTATTGAGCCAGTCATAAGACCGCTGCAAGGGCCAGATTTGGCTGACCTGGTCCATAAACCTTTCGTGTCGAAGCTGACGAGGCTAATTCAATTAGAATTGATTTTAACACTGATCCTTGACTACTCAGAATCTAAATTTCAATGTAGCCATACAGGTAGGTTGATGAATGTTTTGATGCTAGGATGCAGCAACACCTCCAAGTCAAATTCGCTTAAAATATTCAACATAATCTTTGTTTAGTAGCTCACCTGGCCTGAATGGCCAAGTGAACTTATGCCGTGGCGACTGTCCATCTGTCGTCCGTCAACTTTTCCTTTAAATGACTTCTCAAGAACCACTGGGCTGATTTTGATTATATTTGGCAGGAAGCATCCTTAGGGCATAGGGATCAGTTTGGTAAAACGAAGCCGATTGGCCAATTTGACCGGTGGTCATCTGGGATTTTGGTCGATTTTTAGAAACGTCTTTAAATCTCTGAAACCGCTTGGTGGATTGAAGCAAACCCCATGAAATATGATCTAGGGCAAGAGCTGAACCAAGTTTGTTCAAGGGAACTTGATTGATCAAATGGTTTGGCGGCTATTTTGGTTGACATAATTTTAGCGAAAATTACCTCAAGAACTGCTTAAGTGATCGGGCCGAAATTTGGCAGATATGATTAGCGACTAAGGGCCATTAAAGTTTTTTCAAGGGAAGTTGATTCGTCAAAAAACATGGCCACCGTGGGCCAATCAAAATATAGTGTGTTTGGTGGTCATATTGGATTTTTTTATTTGATGGATTTTGAGGTTGAAATTGGTTTTATATTTTTTTTTTGGTATTCTGATCTCAAATTTGCAATTTTTGAAACTGTCGGATAAATGGTTTGGTGGCCATCTTGGATAATTTTCCCGCCAAAAGCAATGGGAAATTTAAAATGTCTTCTCGAGAACTTCGGGATCGCTTTCAATTATATTTGGCAGAAAGCATCCTTAGGGTGTAGCGATTCAAGTTTGTTCAAACGAAGCCGATCGGCCAATTTAGCCGGTGGCCATCTTGGATTTTGGGCGATTTTTAGAAACATCTCAAAATCTTCTCCGAAACCGCTTTGTGGATTGAAGCAAACCCCATGAAATATGATCTAGGGCAAGAGCTGAACCAAGTTTGTTAAAGGGAACTTGATTGGTCTCATGGTTTGGTGGCCATCTTAGTTGACATAGTTTTAGCAAAAATGACTTCGTCTCCAGAACCGCTGAAGGGATCGAGCAGAAATTTGGCAGATATGATTAGGGACTTAGGGCCATTATAGTTTGTTGAAGGGAAATTGATCTGTTAAAAAACATGGCCGCCTTGTACCAATCAAGTGTTTGGCGGCCATATTGGAGTTTTTTATTTGATGGATTTTGAGGCTGAAATTGGTTTAGGGCACGAGCTGAACCAAGTTTGTTCAAGGGAACTTGATTTGCCAAATGGTTGGGCGGCTATCCGTCTCCAGAGCCACTGAACAGATTGGGCTGAAATTTTGGAGATATGATATTGGTGACTAAGGGACATTAAAGTTTGTTCACGGGAAGTTGATACATAAAGAAGCATGGCCTCTGTTTTCTTGTTACAAGTCTGCTCAACTCATTAGAGTTCTACTTATTGTTAAGGACCATTCTAGTTGAGATGCTTATGGTCCAGGTGAGCGATACAGGCCCCTTGGGCCTCTTGTTTGATTACAAATTCAGCACCGGAGTCATACAATTCAGATATGTACTGTCTGACCGTTTCCCCTTTCGTATCTGTATACCAGGGTTCATATGCAGGTATGGAATTCTGGAACAAGAGCCCCATGGGCCTGTGACGCTCACCTGGACCGTCACCATTACCATTTGAAACATTTGCATTTAAATATAAATGATTCTTTACATTAAACAAGATGGACACAAAATTTCAAGCAAAATTCTGAATGGAAATTCTGGCACCTATGACCATAGGATCCTTTTATCCATGTTTGCTTGAAATTGCTCAAAGTAGTAAGAAGCAATTTGTCAATTTGCGGTAAATTTTTAATAAAATGTTAGATTTTTACCCAAAAGAATTTGATTAATCAAAATTCTGAATTCAAGTTCTAGAGCCTATGAGTATAGGATCTTTTTGGTAAAATTTGCTTGAAATCAGCTAAGTTGATAAGAAGAAGCAGCAATTTTACACTTCCCGGTAAATTTTTCATAAAATCTAAGATTTTCACCCAAATAAGTGTTCAGTCATAATTCTGAATAGAAGTTCTAGAAGCTACCCCACCATAGAATCAGTCTAGCCAAATTTGGTTGAAATCAGCTAAGTTGATAAGGAGGAGTAGTATTTCGACATTTTACGGTAAGTTTTTCATAAAATCTAAGATTTTCAACCAAAAAATTGATCAATGAAAATTCTGAATAGAAATTCTAGAACCTACTACCACAGAATCCATCTAGTAACATTTAGTTGAAATATGTCAAGCAGCCTTGGATGAGTAGCATTTTGACACTTACAGGTAAATTTTTCATAAAATATAAGATTGTCATCCCAAAAAATAGACCAATCAAAATTCTGAAGAGAATTTCTAGAGCCTACCACCACAGAACGCATCTAGTCAAATTTGGTTGAAATATGTGAATCAGCAGTAGCATTTTGACCATTTCTGGTAAATCTTACAAAATCTAAGATTTTCACCCAAAAAATTGATCAATCAAAATTCTGAATAGAAGTTCTAGAACATACCACCACAGAATCTGTCTAGCCAAATTTGGTTGAAATATGTCAAGCAGCTAAGGAGGAGTAGCATTTTGACCATTTCCAGTACAATTTTCATAAAATCTAAGATTTTCACCCAAAAGATTGATCAATCAAAATTCTGAATAGATGTTCTAGAGCCTACCACAATAGAATCCTCCTAGTCAAATTTGGTTGAAATATGTGAATCAGCAGTAACATTTTGACCATTTCTGGTAAATCTTTCATAAAATCTAAGACCTTCGCCCAAAAAATTGATCAATCAAAATTCTGAATAGAAGTTCTAGAACCTACCACCACAGAATCTGTCTAGCCAAATTTGGTTGAAATATGTCAAGCAGCTAAGGAGGAGTAGCATTTTGACCATTTCCAGTACAATTTTCATAAAATCTAAGATTTTCACCCAAAAGATTGATCAATCAAAATTCTGAATAGATGTTCTAGAGCCTACCACAATAGAATCCTCCTAGTCAAATTTGGTTGAAATATGTGAATCAGCAGTAACATTTTGACCATTTCTGGTAAATCTTTCATAAAATCTAAGACCTTCGCCCAAAAAATTGATCAATCAAAATTCTGAATAGATGTTCTAGAACCTACCACCACAGAATCTGTCTAGCCAAATCTGGTTGAAATATGTCAAGCAGCTAAGGAGGAGTATCATTTTGACCATTTCCTGTACAATTTTCATAAAATCTCAGATTTTCACCCAAAACATTTATCAATCTAAATTCTGAACAGAGGTTCTAGAACCTATCACCATAGAATACACCTAGCCAAATTTGGTTGAAATATTCCAAGTGGCTATGGAGGCGTAGCATTTTGACCATTTCCAGTAAATTTTTCATAAAACCTAACGACTTCAACCCAAAAAATTGACCAATCAAAATTCAGGGAAAAAAGTGTAGGTTCCTCCCAGCCAAATTTGGTTGATATCGGTCAAACCGTTAAAGAGAAAAGGCGATTTCACGGATGGCCAACGGATGACGGACGGATGCCGGGACGGTCGCCATGGCATAAGCTCACTTAGCCTTTTAAGCCAGGTGAGTTAAAAAGTATGGAAAAGTAAGAAACCATTTTCCAGAGCTTGAAAAATAGGGAAAATTCAATATTTTGCGTTACCGCTATTGAAAAGGTATGGAAAATTAAAATACTGTAATTCTCCCAACTACATGTATGTAAGAAACAACAATGTATAGGATATTACTTTTTTTGTTGGGTGGGGTGAGTGTTAGGATTTTCATAAATTTAGTGTCATTAGTTGCTTATTATTAGTAATAGTGTGTCTGGAATTTTGAAATATAAGTATGGAGTATGGAAAAAGTATGGATTTTTATATTGTCCAAGGTGTATGGCCCCTGGTATACACCATTTGATTGGGATATCCGCTAACAATTGACATTTTGATTATGATGTCGGTGACTGATAGGTCTATTATTCGATCATAAAACAAGTTTGTGGACGAAACGTCAATACAACACTGTAAATTTGGACAATAGCAATGTGATTTTGAGTTTAATGACGGAAACTGACGCAGGGATTGCCAGGTGGACTTAACTGTAATACCTTGCAAACAAATCTTAGATGTTGGTGCATAACATTGCGTTTGGGGGAATTAGTCGCCACTCGAGAATTACTCTATTTTCAAAACAAAATGAAATTGCTAGAATATCATTGTACGGTAATTGTACTCTATGTAAATACTTGATGATAACTACGTAATCAGATTGGTAAACCAATGTAGTAGGTATTTTAGCCTGACGCTTGGTCGCTATGTGAGACCAAAAATGATCTGGTCTGGTTTTTCGATCCCTTTTATACCCTTCTATGGTCAAACAAACACAGGAACATTCCATCATCTTTGATCTATACACAAAACCAACAGAAACTCATGGCTACCTTCACTATGATTCAGCTCATCCCTCAACCTGCAAGGACTCATCCCAATACGGACAATTCCTTAGACTGAGACGCATCTGCACTCTCAAAGAAGACTTATGACAAGAACAGTATTCTCCTACAAGAACATTTCGAAGCACGAGGCTACGAGGCATTCTGAACAAATCCAGGGCCAAAGCAAGATCACAAGACAGACAACAAATCCTCCATCCACCACCAAAATCCTCCACCCACCACCAAAATCCTCCACCCACCACCAAAAGCAACCGCCAAAACCCATAGACGAAGGTCAATCTTTGTATGTGAGCTCACAAGGACAGGCATTTGCTTGAAGAAAACCATAAACAAGTACTGGCCAATAGCTTCTGGAAGCTAGCAACAAATGCAGAATAGCATTTCCAGAAACACCGCTGTTTGGATAAAGGAAGAACAAAACAATCAAAGACATGATTGCCAGGGCCAAACTCCCATCAGAGCACGCCCCGGAAGCACACAGAAACACACCCCCCCCCCCCCCCAATCGCATGCAAAACAAACAACTGTATCATCTGCCAAAGGATGCAGAAAAACAGATTCTTCTCAAGCTCCCACACGGGCCTATCCTACAAGGCCAAAATCATAGGCAAATGTCAGACAAGAAACATTGTCTACCTACTAACATGTAGCAAATGCAACAAACAATATGTGGGGCAATCCCTGCACACCTTTAAGATACGAATTCAAGAACATGTGAGATCTATATCAAATCTTCACAAAAGTGAGTGATACGACACCCCAGTTGCCAGGCATTTCAACAAACCTGGACACTCACCAATGGACATGCAATTCAGAATTATATAGGTTCTCTCATCAGACCCTGATGATGAAAACTCCACACTGTGGAGACAAAAGGAATACCATTGGATACACCAGCTCCACACAATGGAGCCCATATGCATCAATCTAGCGGGTTAGGGAACACCCTTCACCTGGACCAACATGCCCACCATAGGCGGACACGCCCAGTACGTTGTTATTAAACCACTGTATGTAAATACTACTACATAGGGTACAATGGTGTATGAATTCTGATATTCAAAGTATAGGGTCAGACTAATGGTGTGCATGCTGACAGGTAAACATGGTGCATCAGGCTAAGCGATTTCATTCATATGAGTTATGAGATAGCATATCAAAAGGATGGATGTATTGTTGGAACTCTGATATCTACCTTACATAAGGTAGTGCAAACTATTTTTCATTCGCGGGACAGGTCTTCATTACATGATTGTTCTTTTATCAATCAATCTAATCAACTAAAAAATGTTGTGGAAACCTGGTTGATGAACAGAAAAAATTGTGCTACTGCTGATTATAAGCTGATAAGGAAATGTTTAATTTTTCAACCTTGTAATCGCAGTTTTAAACTTAATAAGCTAAGTTATTGAATATATTAAAATCAATTTGTCTGGAAGCTGTTACCTCCTTCCAAACAATTTAGTTTGAGAATATTTCATTGAATATTTCTTCCATCGTAAAGATTTTGTAGGATTGAAACACATTACATTCAGATTCTATCTTCAGTTAGCAGCATAATGGACCCATCAATCATATGACATCATAATCAACTGTGTGACATATAGGATGGCGTCATAATCAACGACATAGAAAAGTTTGTCACAAAGACTATGTTTAGTATTTAAAAACGAATAATAATATTTTGAAACTAATTTGACAGCGCTGTTGCTGTTAGATGGTGCAATAGCATCCAGTCAAATTACTTTCAAAATATTCAACACCTTAAATAAATTGATTGTCAGGCAGTTCAGGGATCGATCGCAACACAGTGAACTGTGGGTGGAGCTTAGCTAAAGATGTGTGGCATAGCTAAAACTGGATTCCTCCATTATGAAAGCAGCACAGCATCTAGGAAGACTAGTGTGTTGAAGTTGTTGCTGGCTAAAGGAGCATGGACAACCAGTCAAATTACTTTCAAATCATTCCACAGGGTCTGAACCGTAGTCTTTATTAAGTATAATCTGTGTTAAAGAATGAATTTTGTTACCCATTTACCTGGTACTCATCGAGATTTGTCCAAAAAATTATATTTGCTTATTCAATGTCAATTTACAGGCCAAGAGAATATTTTTGAAAATGTGCCACTTAAATAACTGCCTCGGTAATTGAGCCACGCAGCCATTCCAAGTAGCCTGCAAATGGGTATTCCTCAATTCCACTGCAGAGGCTGGTTTTCGCAGGGTTCAGCGTTAAAGGGACGTGCACGTGGTCAACAACAATAGCGGAATCCATTTCTAGCTATGCCCCACTCATCTCTTAGTACTAGTCAAGCTCTGTCCTCTTTTTACTTCGGAACTTTGAAACCCAAATTCCAAGAACCTAAATTTCAAGATTATACAAGGCTGTTGAATATTTTGAAACTAATTTGACTTGCAGCAACAGCTTCCAGTCAAATTAGTTTCAAAATGTTCAGCAGAATGCTTATTAAATTGCAAATTTATCAAAGATATACAATCCATACATTTTCGTGATAGATTTTTTATTTTCATGATAACATGCGACGTTTTTTAATTATGACATCGGATAATTAAGTAACAGATCGGATCTCTCCACTGTACTCCATGATAGCGAGTGCAACAAGTGGGGCTCAACAAACAAAACTAAGAGCAAGCAACGGGTAATGATCATGAGATAATCAATTATCTTACATCATGATAATTATCTTAAATGTACATAAATTAATTCATCTTTATATCTACAAATTTACAATATGTACATGTATAATGTAACTATTGATGAACGCTGAACTATAACAAAATTGACATTTTACCAGTTAACACTTCTATACCGTATGTACATTTAACATATAAACAAGCCTTCTAGCCCGTTCCATATTTTTCGATATGAGCACACGTGCCATATTCAACAGAGTATTTTCATCGGTGCGCAACCCATTTAAATTGACTAATTAAAACATCGATTGATGTGAGCGTGATGCGTAGGGATTACTACGCGGTACTGTTTTACTACGATTTGTTTACTACGATTTGTCATTCATGAAACGTCATCACAAAATGTCATCGTTTGACAGTTTATCAGTCGGCAGCGTAGTAATTATTGATGGCCGTGGCTCTGCGATAGTATTAGAAGAAAAGTGTAGTTTATGGCTGACATCGCCAGATTTTGTGTTTGTCACTATATTTTGCTGCGCATTCAGTATCTGTTATCAGGTAGTGGTGCGTCACAGCGGCGGTATCGATTTCACGAAAATCAACAATGAGAAATCAGATAAGTCACATCAGCAACTATTGGCAAATATTTCAAAATTACAGTTTATATGATAAATAAAATCTCAAACTCAGTCACTTTTCATATCACTATTATGAACCTCGTTGAAAATTATCAATTTTGCACTAGCTAAAGCTCGTGCAAATTGAGTCTTCAACTCGGTCCATAATAGTGACATGACTAGTGACCTCGTTCCAGATTCTGTAATATCATAATTATTAATACAGCACAGGTCATATGTTAATATGTTACCAAAACAAAAACATGTTAACTAGTACGAAATGTTCTCTTAAATATGTTGAATATCATTGGATTGGAAGACATTGCTGCCTAATGACATTGCTGTCTTCCAATCCAAATTATGTTCAAAATATTCAAAAGTATGTTTTATTTTGTTTTGGAAAACGTGTTAAGTTATTTCTGAGCTGTACTGTACCATCACATGTATATTAACACTTGTATTGCTGAATTATCACTTTCCACTAGTTAAGGTGCCTGTAGCGAGATAAACAAGGACATGTTTCACAACCTTCCATGATGAAACCGGAAAAAAACAACCTCTGTGCTGGTCTTGAGGAATGTCATTTTGTAAGCAAGAGAATACTATTTTTGAAAATTTACCACTGGAATGACTGGCTCGATAACCGAGCCAGTCATTCCAGTGGTAAATTTTCAAAAAACAGTTTTCTTTTGGCCTACAAATGTGCAATCAGTAGACAAATATTTTTGCTGTCATGACCAAATTTATCTAGTAAAGGGTTAAAAAGACAGCGGCAAAAGACACCAGCAACGTGTGTTCATGTTTTCAGATTTTAACCCTTTAACACTCATATCAGCCAAAAACGGCTTCTGCAGTCGTCTTGAGAAATGTCCATTTGCAGAGCAAGAGACTATTTAAAAAAAATTCACAACTGGCTTGATAACTGAGCCAGTCATTCCAATGGTAAATTTTCAAAAATAGTCTTCTATTGGTCTGCAAATGGAAATTTTCTATGAAATTTTCTTGTACAAATTCAAGGGTTAAAGAATCTTCCCTCTTTAACACAAGAGCTATTATATCATACTGGCCTGTCCTCCACAGCAGCCAGAGGAATAGCAAAATTTTCAAGGAAAGGCCCCTAATTAGTCACTGTAAAAACCATACTACCAGTGACAAGCCACTACTCTACACCTCTCATAAACTGTCCAGGGTAAAACTGCAACAGGTCCATCACCAGAGCACACACTAAATCAACATACATTCCACCACCTCCTCCTACATCATTTGCAATTGCAAAACCAGCAACCTACTCCATAACAAACAGTAAAGATATGAAACAAAGAGAATTTACAACCAAGATAGAAGAGCACTTTACATACTGGCTAACCATTAGCCAGTAGCACTGATGTCAATATTTTATCTTTTATTGTGTCAATATCAAAGAAACTGGTGTACATTTTAAAACAATTTTTGGTGGAAGACCGCATGCACCATCATCTCACCAAATTTTGTTTTAAATGAACACCATTTCATGTTTTAATTTAATTTGAAGATTTAAAATTTTGACACGAGTGGTAAGGGTTATGTGACACACCTGTCGCCAAATACTATAACCTGGCCAATCCCTCCAAATACCATGTCTCTTATGACATACCCAGCTCCTACATGCACACCTTAAACCTTTAACCTTCAACCGGCCTCTGCAGTGGTCTTGCGAAATGTTCATTTGTAGACCAAGAGAAGAATATTTTTGAAAATGTATCACTTGAATGACTAGCTTGATAACCAAGCCAGTCATTAGTGATAAATTTTCAAAAATAATCTTTTGCTCCGCAAATGGACGTTGAAATTTTCTTGAAAATCTTTACTGTTCAAAGGGTTAACCCTTTAACAACCATATCAGCCAAAACGGCTTCTGCAGTGGTCTTGTGAAATGTCCATTTGCAGAACAAGGGAGGACTATTTTTTGAAAATTTACAATTGGAATGACTGGCTCAATAACCAAGCCAGTCATTCCAGTGGTAAATTTTCAAAAATAGTCTTCTCTTGGTCTGCAAATGGACATTTTCTATGAGAAAATTGAAATTTTCTTGAATAAATTCAAGGGTTAAAGCAGAGAGCAGTACCGTAATCAGAACATAACTTGATTGGATACACACTTCAAAAATCATGGACCCTGTATAGTTTTCTGGAAATTGAGTTAGGGCATTCGGGAATCGATCCCAACACGGGCGAAGCGTGGGTGGAGCTTAACCAGGGATGGGCGGGGCATAGCTAAAACTGGACAGGTCAATTAGCGCAATCAAAACATATATTAATAAAATATTGTCACTAATTTGTGTCCCAGATATAACACAAAAAAGTCAGTTATATCTGTAAAAAAATATGAAAATGCATTTTTCTCATTCTATTATTGTCTATTTACAAATCAGAGTAGTTACCTCCCTTGTGCAAATGTGACTAGTGGACTAAAAATGCCATGTTATCTACATTATCTTCTAACAAAAGTTAATTAAAATATTTTATTATTGCAAAGATTGTTAACTATGGAAGCACTTTTGTAACATGAACCACTATCTAACAAAAGTGTTGTATTATATCTAATTATCTAGCTTTGTGGCAATCAGATAACGGTCGCAATCGCTGATAATTTCTGTATATATATATATATATATATATATATATATATATATATATATATATATATATATATATATATATATATATATAGAATACATATATGGCAATCACCTTGAATTACAAATCTAGCTCAATATCATTAATGCGATTAAATACTATGACTATGTCAGGCATTATGATCCCTTTGGTTTTTCTGCATAGCACACATCATATATGGGGTGGGGGGTAAATAAGGATTTAAAATAGTATATGCCATTGATGAATTGAATATCTATTGGAAACTAACATGCTTGTAATTCTCGACTTAAAAGGAGACAAATCACCCAGTACCCTATGTAAGCAGGGTAGTCTCGAGGAAAGGACTATGATCAAACATTTTCAAGGATTATTTACGATCTTTGCAGATTTTTAACCATTTAATGGTAAAGTCATGCTTAACAATTTAGCACTTAAATTTGTTCATTTGCAGAATAAGATAAAAGGATTTTAGAAAATTTACCACTGCAATGACTGGCTTGTATACCGAGCCAGTCCTTCCTACAGAAAATTTTCAAAAATAACCTCTTGGCCTACAAATGGCCATTTCTCAAGACAACTACAGAGGTTGCCTTTTACTGGCTTCATCATGAAAGGGTTGATGATCAAGCTGGACAAAACTGGTATTTGCAGGTGTCATAAGGAATGTTCATTTGCAGGTGTCATAAGGAATGTCCATTTGCATACATGCCAAGAGAAGACTATTTTTGAAACTATAACACCAGTCAGTTATGCTACTAGCAAATGGAACTTCACTAAGCAAAAATTATCATTTTCTTTACAAATCTTGACCAGAAAAGGATTAAAAGTTCAGCCATAATGACATTATGTACTTTTAACATACTTGCACCAGGAATAAGTCAACTATTTTTGTGAAAATATATTGTTTTTCACAGATTTTGCCAAGTCAATTTGCTGAAAACCAGAACTTTTAAGGTCATTGAAAAAAATATTCACTCGAGGGGATAATGAATGTGTACATGAACACATGCACGCACACACATGTATATATATGCACACGCACGCACACCACGCACATGGTTGCATGCACCAAAAATTGAATTGCAGACAGACACAAAAATATAATCCCATTTTCATAGTGCGGGAGAGGACAAAATGGTGTGTAGATCACATCAAAAATTATCCCAGAATTTGTTACTGTTGTTGGGTAATGTGCTCTATATAGTTTGTACAGTGAATATATCCTTTTAAATCATATACATGTACAGTATTCAATAACCTTTTAACCCTTGAAATACTGGTGTCTCAATTTCAAGACAACTATGCAGGAAAGCGGGTGAATATTTTGAAACTAATTTGACTGAAACCATTGCAAACAGAATATTCCTTAAATCATAAGGCATTTGTCGTTTCTGGTCTGTGAGGGTTATAGGGTTAATATTGATGATAAATGATTTTTAATAATAAATCAAAATTAATTACATCATTGCTGAATATTAATACTGATTAAACAGTGATAATGAGTGATAGAAAGCTTTATGTAACTGCTACAGGATGTTTATATAGTCAAAAGACTGATGGATCAGAGTTAGCGGAATGGAGCTGGTGGCTACACTAAATAAACCATCGGCCTCTCATTTTTACTGTCACATTGTACAGTTAATTTTCCAGATCATGAACAAATGTATGCAATCCTAGTGTGTACAGTCACAGCATGCCTTGTGATCAAATCTATGCCAAATCAGAATGGTAGTATCAGAGATATGGATAAATACAGACGTTACTTAGATATGGATCGGTTTTTTATCCTGATCACGGCCAAAGTCTGGAAATCCTCTTGCACAGTAACTTCTCTTGCTGTGTTAAGGAATTTAAGCCAAATCACATCAATATGTTATTAGATACATCTCTGAACATAGAGACAGATCTGAATTCAGTACCCACTTTCCTTTAACCACTCTTGTGTTAACAGCGCCTCGAGGCACTCAAGGTACTACTTATATCAATTAATCGTTATAACGGTCAACATTTTTCAAATAATTTTAATTTTAAGACTTTTTATCAATTTACCACTGGAATTTTGGCCATCAAAATGGTAACGTTAAAGTAAATTTACGTTTTTGCTTAGCCAATGTCCATTTGCAGGCATGATTCCAGTACTTGATAAATTTTCAAAAATATTCTCTTGGCCTGTAAATAGACATGCCTCAAGTCCACTACATAGCTGATTTTGGTTGGTTTGAACTAGAGGGTTTGAAGTTTGAAAGGTTAAGTTGACACAAGAGTGGTTAAGGGCCAAGAGTAATGAAGGATTCCAGTTTATCAGTCAATCATATGATGTCATAATCAACTACACGATGTTATGAATAACGTAGCTAAGTGAATGACGTCATGAATGACGTAGCTAAGTTCGTCACGAATGGTTACTTGATGACGGACTAAGCCTTGTTGTATGAATTGTATGTCTTTACTATTTAATAAACACTGTTGAATATTTTGAAACTGATTTGACTGCCATAGGCAGCAACAGCAGTCAAATTAGTTTCAAATTAGTGAACAGATTACCTGTAACGTTTTCTGGAAATTGACAGTCAGGGATTGATCGATCCGCACACAGGTGATATCTGAGTGGCGCTTAGCTAAAGCTGGGCGGGGCATAGCTAAAACTTGATTCCTCCATTAGGTTATTCTCTCTATTATACATAAAGCTATGCACCAGGTCATACAAAACTATACAATATGACACTGTCTTAAACACCAACAGTGAAAAGTAACGCCGTTTTCAAATAAAAATCTGAATAGCTGGAACCAGTAAATAGGATAACAAATCATTTACAGTGTATGTTATGTTATATTATAAATAATGCACAAACATGCCTCCATACAATCCATGTCATTCCACCCTAATGGATGATTCCATCTGCTCATCTCCGCAGCATCCCTTACCAACACAGGATTAACCATTTCACTGATGAATTCCCTACATCTCATTTTCAAGGCAGCCATACAGCAAACCTGTTGAATATTTTGAAATTAATTTGACTGGAAGCCATTGCTGCCTTAGGCAGCAATGGCTTCCAGTCAAATTAATTTCAAAATATTCAACAAAATAAGTTTTATATCATATAGGAAAGATACTTTTTCAGGGATTTGTCGGTGAAACGGTTAACTTTAAGCCTCAAATTTGTTCAAGGAAATATCAATTTTCACATTGAAAATGTCCATTTAAAAGCCAAGCGAAGATTAATTTTGACAATTTACCATTGGATCACCAAACATTCCAATTGTAAATTTTCAAATATAATTTTCTCTTGGTTTGCAGATGGACATTTTTTAAGACAACTGCAGCAGTTATTTTTGACCAGTTTTGAGTGTTAAAGGGGTAAGTTACAAATTAGCATGTTAAAATCTGCTGGAAGAATCTGTTACACAAATCATCCTGTCATATACGGGTAGATATCTGAAATGAAATCATCAAACCTCAAAACATGAAAATTCTGCAGATTGCTTTTTTCTCCGAAACAAACCATTATTTATTCAAATCATCAGGATATCTTCTAAAAGATTGACAACTGTATGAGTTACACAAAGGCATTTTCACTAGTGTTGCGCAATATTGCTCTAGACATTATCGCAATATATGGCCCATAATAATCGCAATATATCGATATATATAGATATATATATATATATATATATATATATATATATATATATATATATCTCATGGCCTATTCTTGGAAGTCTTCGTTTGTGGGTGGCATTGTTCTGATCACATACACACCTTGGTAATAGTTTCAATTAGAACATGCATTCTGTAAGTACATGTCCCCTACCTGGTAATATACATTTTCAGAGATTGACAACAAGCGCCTCATGGGTCTTATGCTCAACTGCCTAACACAAGATCCTGAGCTCAAATTTTTCGCATTTCATAAGTTGAAAGTGGACATAAGTTTCACATAACGCCTGAATCTTGAGCTTGATCTGACAGTGTAACTTCTCATAATAAAGAGGATGTACCAATATTCAGTGGAATATGTTGAGACAAAATTTAGGAAAACCACCTGTGACAGACGGATGGCTGGACGGGCTGATAGTGATGGGGAGTAAACTTATAATTCCCTCTTCCCTGGTTTTACTGGTAGGAGACTATTAAAGTAATGTACCAAGTTTCAGATGAACATGCTGAAGAAGAAAAAGTTTGGAAAGCTGAAGTTTTCGTATTTCATAAGTTATAGGGGGGGGGGGGGGTGTAATGCCAAGAAAAATGTGAGAAACTCAAACTTGCTCTGTAACTTCTCATAATAAAGCATAATAAATTATCTAAACATCTGAAACTGTAACTTCTTACAACAAGCCAATGTACCAATTTTCACATAAAATATGTTGGGGAACGAAAAAGAAGTGCGAAAAAATCTTATTTTTCGTATTTCCTAAGTTGACAATATAAAAAATTGACGAAAATGGCTGATATGCAAACATCTTCTGTACCTTATTATAATAAAGCAAGGGAACGATTTTCAGTTGAATATCTTTGAGTGTCACAAAGAGTTCGGAAAGCTGATATTTTTCCTACTTCATAAGTCGAAAGGGAGCGTCACTCAAACAAATATTGGCGAAATTGTCCGAAACTCAAATCTGCTATATAACTTCTTATAATTAAACAATGTACCAACTTTCAAAGGAATATCTTAGAAGTCCCAAAAAGTGTAGAAAAGCAACTGTGACAGATGGACAAACAGGCAAACAGATGGAGCGCAAACCTATAGTCTCGCCCTCCTCCCCTGGTTTTAACGGTAGGGGACTAACATGTGTCAAACTGTTGGTTGACGATTTTGAAATGACATTGTCTGGAAGGCGTTTCTGTCTTCCAGTCGAAATAATTTCAAAACATTCAACCTGCTGCAGAAAATCGTTCACAATTTTACAATTTTCTAACCTTAGCATCGTAAAAAATTGTGATTGCTGATCGGATCCTTATATATAATATATATATATATATCGAAATATCGAAAATTTGTTCATGCTCATTATAGCTTGAACTTAGTTTGTCCTTAACCCTTACTACTCTGATCTTAAAATTTATTTTCAAATTAAATTAAAAAATTAACTGGTGTTCATTTTTCAACAAATTTGGTTGAAGACAGCATATATAACTATATTCATCAAAATTGCTATTAACACAATAAGAGATAGAATATTGATATCAGACTTAACAGACTAGTTCTCTTGAAATAGAGGCACTGTAATTTCACGGATGAAATGATTAACTAGGTAAAGGTCATTGACATCTGATATGCATAAAGCCACTTCCGAAACACAGCTCTAGGACTAATGTGTTAGAAATGTGTCCAACGGTTCAACAAACAGGACCTGCAGGTTTAATATCAGCAATTGGCCATCTCCAAATGTCAGCAATGGGGGACAATTATGGGTATGAGAACAGATAGGCTGACCGGCGGCCATATTGGATTTTGGATTATCGTAAATTTGGATCAGTTTCTTCACCAGACATATTCCAACGATCCTAGGAAGTGATCCGATAAATGGTAACGGAGATATAATTCAGAAACAAATTTTCAAGATGGCAGCCCGTGGCTGGCGGCCATCTTGGATTATGGATCATTGTCGATTTCGATAGCTTTCTTCCTCAGACCTAGTCCAACAACTCTATGTAGTTTCAGAGCGATCTGATAAACAGTAACGAAGTTATCATCCGGAAACCCATCTTCAAGATGGCCACCCGTGGCTGTCGGCCATCTTGGATTTCGGATCATTGTCAATCTCGATAAGTTTATTCCCCAGAGAATAACCCTATAAAAGTTTCATAGCAATCCGATAAACGATAACAGAGTTACCCTCTGGAAACCAATTTTCAAGATGGCCACCTGTGGCTGGCAGCCATCTTAGATTTTGGATCATCATCCATTTCGATAGGTTTCTTCCCCAGACCTAGTGCAACCACTCTATCAAGTTTCAAAGCGATGCGATAAACGGTAACGGAGTTATCATTCAGAAACCAATTTTTAAGATGGCCACCGGTGGCTGGCAGCCATCTTGGATTTCGGATCACTGGCAATTTTGATAGATTTCTTCCTCAGACCTAGTCCAACCACTCCATGAAGTTTCAAAGTGATCCGATAAACGGTAATGGAGTTATCATCCGGAAACAAATTTTAAAGTGGCCATCTTGGATTTCGGATCATCGTCGATTTCGATAGGTTTCTTCCCCAGACCTAGTCCAACCACCCTATGAAGTTTCAATGCGATCCGACAAATGGCAACAGTGTTATCATCCGAAAATCACTCTGCCGTCCGCGTGCCCGCCCGGACGGCGCCATTACAGAATAATCCGTTTTCCATTTTCCATACTTTTAAAGGTATGAATAGTGTGTTAAATTTTCACTTTTTCCAGACTCAAATGAGTATACAAAGCCAGCAGTTATACCTACAGTATGTATTGATTAGATCTGTAAAGCTGATAAGGACCTAGGCACTGTAAGAAAAGCATTCTGACAATGTCTTCCAGATACATGTATGCATAAAGTTAAATCGAAATAAGGCCCTTATGCATGCACAATGCAGGTAAAAAATGGCTGGTGCAGGTAAATTTGTAACACTGGGTGCAGGGTGCATGCACATTTCTGGCTGATAAGCTATACAGTAATGTTAACCTCTCCGACAAATCCCTGAAAGAAGGAAATTCTTCATGATATAAAACCTTTAGGTTGAATATTTTGAAACTAATTTGACCGGAAGCCGTTGCTGCCTAAGGCATCAACGGCTTCCAGTCACATTAATTTCAAAATATTCAACAGTTTTCCTGTATGGTTGTGTTGAAACTGAGATATAGGGAATTCATAGGTGTCAGGTGAAAGGATTAATTTATGTGCATGTAGATTTTTTGCTGTTCAGGCAAAATTCAAATGTTAGATGCACTTTGTTCACGTAGAAAATTCTTATTTCAACCCCTGATCACAGCTCTCAGTCAAATTCGTTTTAAAATATTCAAGCGACCATTTCGTCGCATATGTGTGATTCACCTATAATTAATTGTTGTCTCCCTCACTGCATGCTTACCCTTTTATCCTTTTACAACAGAAATAACAAATTCTTTATAATTAAAGGAATATGCTGTTGAATATTTTGAAACTAATATTTGACTGGGTGCTGTTCCTGCAAACTTAAATTGAGACACTGGAATTTCAAGGGTTAAACTAAAGAGTAAATAAGCTAGACAGCCGCTGTGTCATGACGACTCTGGTGTCGCTTCCGATTCAGCCTCTGTTGAAGTCGATGTGGTAGGCACGTCGGTGATTTTATCAATAGAAGACAGGACACTGGAGAGCAGCTTGAGATTATCAACACCGCTAAGCAATCGTCTGT
This sequence comes from Chaetoderma sp. LZ-2023a, assembly GCA_034401795.1. Lineage (NCBI taxonomy): Eukaryota > Metazoa > Mollusca > Caudofoveata > Chaetodermatida > Chaetodermatidae > Chaetoderma > Chaetoderma sp. LZ-2023a. Next base: position 46,104,753 of record CM067367.1, read on the forward strand.
AAAAGCAAGTATTACATTTTATGTCATTATGAAATACATTTATTAAGATTAACTTTTGACTTATACTCTAAGAGGTGTCTGATGTCTTTAAACGTGTTTCTATAAATAGTAAATAATGAATCAAACAATTAGGTTCTCTTGAACAAAATTGGTACAATTATTGCCCTAGATAACGGTTCTCGAGTTTCAGATCAGTCTGCCAAGCAGTTTAGGAGAAGTTTCATAAATGTTTCTAACAAAGGCTCCGCAAATGGCGCATTAAACACCCTGCCATGATGACAAAGCAATGAAAGAGAGCGTGCTGAAAATAGCGATTTCTTCCTCATCCTATGAAGATTAAAAGCAATCCAATAAATTGTAACAGAATTATCATCCGGAATCCACTACGCCGCCTGTCTGCCCACCCGGATGGCACCATGACACACAACACTCCAATTTTTTGGCAGGCTATAAATATAGTGCACAAATACACAAATAATGGTGTTCTTGACACTATTGACCAACAGGAAAAACAGCCGTGGCCAATTGGACAGCCATCCCGGAATTATTGAGCAATGGTTCAAGTGCCCAATCGACGATCTTTACCAAACAGGTAATGGTCACAGTAAAACAATTGCATGGGGAAATGCAAGAATATTGCATCTTTGACATTATTGACCAATGGGAAAAGTACCATTGATCAATTGGGCATCCATCCCTGACACTATTGTCAAATGGTTAAAGTGTACTAGGGCCACAGACATATTCTCCCCCATATTCATAGTGCGAATAGATATTTCCTGATGGAACATATCTGCTCAATTTTCAATTGCTACCAATGTCCAGCCATCCTCCGCCTGGTGTAGGGCTCAATAATATAAAGAACTATAAATCAACTTTTTTTCATAGTTTGTACTGACCATTAATAGCATGTACCATTAGCCTTATTATAGCATGAGGATAATTAAAAACAAGCATGGCATGCTACAGTTCCGACATAGGCAAACAATTATTGACAGACTGACCAACATAGCCAATAGCAATACAATCTGACAGGGTCAAAGTTACATTCTCGCAAGAGCAAGATTATTCGTCTTTAAATCTGAGATTTATTTTATGCAAATTTTGTGCCATTTATTATTATATAATTTGCAATCGCCTCCATCTGTCTGTTCATCTGTCTGTCTGTTCGTGTATCTCCCCCGAAACTGTTTGGTGGTATTCAATCAAATTTGTTATGTGAGTTACCCATATAATTGCAGACTGCAAGACAACATTTACATTAGGCTCTGCCCCAAGCATCGGGTGGGGCAGTATAGAGGGGGCAGAAAGTAAGTTGGCAGAATTCAAGCAAATTTGGTATGTTAGTTACCCATAAGATTGCGGATTGCAAAATAATGTTTACATTGGGCTCCGTAGAGTTCCCATGAAAGTTGGCGAATGATTCTAGTTAATTTATATTGTTAGAAGAATAAAGCATCGTTCTAATAAAGCCATACTTGAGGTTTTGTTCAGCTTCAGTAGCAGCTGTAGAAAGTTGTTCAGAGACATACTTTGTTCTCTCACGAATACCGAGCACTGTAGGATCACCTGATTTCATGGCTTCATTCTCAGTCGTCAATACAGCAATCTGATTCTAAAGAGAAGAGACATTTCCATGTTATCCGGGACACACCTGGTGTTTACAAGCTACTAGCCAATAGATTACCCATATAAAATTATCTGTAGCCAAATCCTAACTATTTTAGACAAAGCTTTAATGAAGGGAGTATTAGAATGGGTTTGAAACTTTAAAACATGAATGGACCTTTCCATTTGAGCTATGCCCGCCCATCTCTAGCTACGCTCCACCCACACCTCACTTATGTTGGGATCGATTGATCTCTGAACACCCTGACTATCAATATATGAATATTTTGAAACTATTTTGACTGGTTGCTGGTGCAGTTGCTGCCTAAGGCAGCAACAGTGCCCAATCAAATTAGTTTCAAAATATTCAACAGCTTACCTGTGCAGTTTTTTTACGTGAGGTGAGGGTGGAGCGTAGCTAGAGATGGGTGGGCATAGCTAAAATTGAAAGGTTCATTCAGGTTTTAAAGTTTTAAACAGCATGTTTATTAAATAGCAAAGAATTACAAAGACATATAATTCCTACAACGTGTCGGACTATTTGAGATTTGATGACAGTCTAAATGGAACCCTTTGTGATGTAATGATTGACATCATCATACACGAGCTGAGCTGATTATGATGTCATACGAGGTCAGATGATGGATGGATACTGTGGAAAGGTGAATTCCACCGCCTCCAAACCTCACTGTGCACCAGGTATCTACATCATAGTCTTGTGAATATATCTGTGTTAGTGACTGCATAATGGAATACCAAGCATGGCCCATAAAGACATACATTGACACAATTTCTTAATCCAGTTCATCAGTTGCTATAGGAAATGCTTATGGGACAAAACACACACAGTGTAGTCCATAAATAAGTTTACATGTTTCCTAAACAAAAAGAGAAACACGTTAGTTACCACAATATTGACCACGATATCAGAATGTTCTGTTGAACATAATTCACCTTTCCAGAGTATCCATCGATGATCTGACGTCATATGATGTCATACTCAGCTCAGCGACGTGTAAGATGATGTCATAATCATTACATCATAAATGATTCTATATGGCCTGTCTTTAACTCTTAATAGTCTGACACGTTGTACGAATTGTATGTCTCTACTATTTAATAAACATGATGTTGAATATTTTGAAACTAATTTGACTGGGCGCTGTTGCTGCCTTGCTGCAGCACTCAGTCAAATTAATTTCAAAATATTCAACAGCTTACTTGACGCATTGTTTTCTGGAAATTGATAGTCAGGAAGTTCAGAGATTGATCGGTCCCAACACAAGCGAGGTGTGGGTGGAGCTTAGAGATGGGCGGGGCATGGCTAAAAATGGAAACGTCGTTTGGATTGGAAGACATTGCTGCCAAAGGCACAGCAATCTCTTCCAATTCAATTAAGTTCAGAATATTTAAGTGTATTTAATTTTATTTTGCAAGCAAATGTAATGCTATTTCAGAGCTGTACTGTATCATGCCGATGTCAATGGTTAACACATCTAATGGTCAAGATTAATCAACTAAATATAAATATATGCTTAGTGACTGTTTATTTGCAGGCCAAGTCACACATATTTTGGCAAATTTACCACTGGAATGACTCGCTCGGTTCTCGATCCAATCATTAGTTGTAAATTTCCAAAAACAACCTTCGCTTGGCCTGCAAATAGACAGTCACTACATGTAAGTAGATATGTAGGTTTTCTCGACCATTAAAGTGTTAACCATTGATATCAGCCTGATACAGTACAGCTCTGAAATAGTGAAACATGTTTGCCAAACAAATTTAAATGTACAGCTGAGCCGGTTGTGCGCATCAAACTGTTAATCTTATAAAATTACGAAGCTAACACATTGACAACAGTCTATGCACTAAGCATTGAACACGTAAGCTGTTCAAAAACAGCTTCTGTAGTGCTCTTGAGAAATGTCCATTTGGAGTTCTAAATGATTCTTGAGATTTTCCTAATGGAATGAGTGGCTCGATAACAAGTCTTTCTTCCAGTGATAAATCTTCAAAAAATAATCTCATTCTCTGAAAATGGACATTTTCAACGAGAAAATTGAAATTTTCTTGAAAAAATTTGAAGGTTAGATGGATAAGAGAGATGACCTTGCGCCAACACAGTGCTGGAGCCAATCATCAGCCAGTCTTTCAAGCATTGTATACACATCTAATTATTTAATTACCTGCAAACTCTTTGCATCTTGTTTTAACTTGGCCACTGTCGATTCTGCTAAAACAGCTCTTTGCTACAAAAAAATCAGTGGCATATAATTATATGTAACCAATGATACAGGATGCTGTGATTACATGTACCTGTAATTCACCTTTCCAGGTATCCATCTATCAATCTGACGTTATATGACATCATAATCAGCTAAGCGGCGTATAGGATGACGCCATAATCATTAAGTTATAAATAATTCTATATGGCCCGTCTTTAAATCTTAATCAGGTTATAGTCCAACACGTTGTACGAATTGTATGTCTCTACTATTTAATAATCATGCTGCTGAATATTTTGAAACTAATTTGACTGGGCAGCAACAGCGCCCAATCAAATTAGTTCCAAAATATTCAATAGCTTACCTGTATAACCTTCTGGAAATTGATAGTCAGGGAGTTCAGAGATTGATCGATCCCAACACGAGTGAGGTGTGGGTGGAGCTTAGCTAGAGATGGATGGGGCATATATGTAGCTAAAAGTAGAAAGGTCCGTTACACAGTTTTTTGTCATTATCCGTCTTCTAATCTGCTGAGAGGATCTCGCCAACTTCCCATGCAGCAGCATCACACATACGTGCTCTAATGGCTTGTAAATAATTGTTATTAGTCTCCAATCTTCTAGTTGAATTCATTGCCTGATGAACACATGAGGATGATCATGTTGTGATCGAGTCAAGGTTCCCAAAGTGCTTTTGCTTTAAAAACTCGTTCAGTTCAAGTCTGAATGTGGTTTATATACTCGCTCAGTTTCAGACAGCAATACAGATCTACATGTATTTATATCTATGTCCTGCCGATTTCTAGCTGAGCTCCACTCACTTTTTACGCAAATCGATTTGAAACTTTGCAACCTGAATTCGCAGCATCTAAATTTGAAGGTAACTACAGAGATAAGCTGTTGAATATTTTGTAACTAATTCGACTGGGAGCTGTTGCGACATCAGTTACCAAGTGACAGGCTGGTCCAAATTGGCGTAACCAATTTTTTGGTTCCCGCAAGGGCTACGGAAATATTTCTGACACAACCTGTTTTCCGTTCCCGCAATTCCTTTCATGTTGTACATAAATACATGAAAAACGGTTACGCAAAACAGAATGGGTTACCTAAAACAGATTTGCTTAACCCAAAAATGGGTTATGCACATTTTCAATTTGGACAGGCCTGAGTGACATTTTGATTATAAATGATGTCAAATACTTGAGTGACAGATAGAATTCCTCTATTAAATGATTGTATTGTTAAATTTAAGAGGAAACCTTCGGGAACTAGCATCCTAATAGATAAAGTAGCTCTGATGCCTGAAGACAAGCAAGCACTGATGGGAACAGGCCAGCCCTCAGGCATGGAACAGCGACCATGGACAGCATATCCATGGTGTTCCACCATAATGACCACCATTGGATATACTGAACAAAACATCTTAATACGATTGATAGCCCCAGTGTTCAGCATAACACCATCAAACTGCTTTCACCACATCCCTACCACAAAGCTAACACCACCCACAGTAGAGGACGTAAATATTTATTGAGCAATAACAGAGTTATTAGTGCATCCGCACGATCCTGCGAAAGAGCCAACCCTTAGGTCCTTCGAGGGAACATGAATCTCATTAGATCAATTCTCAATGGACCCAATCATCATTACCTGGTATGCTAACTGGTGACCCTTTGCATTACTGCAAGCCCCAGAATAATTGTAAATAGTAATGATATTTAAATTGAATTTTTACATGTATTGTTAATTTAACACTGTTTAAGCAGACACTGAAAACAAAAGCAATCAGACATTTCAGACCCTTGCCCTTTTCCACTTTTTTCAGAATGTATGCCACTTTTTAAAGTTTTTAATCCTGAATATGATCAAAGTTAATATTCATGATTTAAAACCTTTAATGCCTAAATTTGGTCAAGCATACTAAAATATCTGCTTATCAACCATTTAATTTGCCCTGTAGGTGGGGCTTAGAATACACCTTCCGTATCCTCTGCGTGTCGTAAGAGGCGACTAAAGGAGGTAAGGGTGAGGTAACCCTGACAGAAACCTCGAGTGCTGAAGATGGAGGGTCAAGGCCGCACGGCGCACTCTAATAAACCATGGATCCATGCACTTAACGCTTATAATCATGTCGATAGTCACTTACAGGACTGGTGGTATGATCAGCGAACGAAAAGAAGAAGAACCATTTAATGGTCAAATTTGGTCAATAAAATTTAATTATCTGTCTATTGAATGTCCATTTACAGGCCAAGAGACCACAATATTTTGAAAATTTACCACTGAAATGACTGGCTCGATAACCGAGCCAGTCATTCCAGCGGTAAGTTTTAAAAAAAATTGTATTCTCTTGGCCTGTAAATGGACATTCCACAAGACCACGGCAGAAGGAAATAAATGCGTTAAATCTGGTTCATGATCAGAGATTGGAAAGCTGAGAGCACGTTAACAACTTTTTCTTGTAACAAGAGGCCCAAGGGGCCTGTGTCGCTCACCTGGCAAATTGGCCGATCGGGTTCATATGCCCTAAGGATGCTTCCTGCCAAATATAATTGAAATCGGCCTGGTAGTTCTTGAGAAGACATTTTAAATTTCCCATTGCTTTAGCATGGGAGTTAATATGACGAGAAAGTTATGTAAGATGGCCGGCAAACCATTTATCCGACAGTTTCGAAAATTGTAAATTTGAGCTCAGAATACCCAAAAACATATATAGAACCAATTTTGGCCTCAAAATCCATCAAATAAAAAAATCCAATATGTCTGCCAAACACGCTACATTTTGATTGGCCCACGGCGGCCATGTTTTTTGACGGAGCAACTTCCCTTGAACAAACTTTAATGGCCCTTAGTCCATAATCAAATCTCCCAAATTTTGGCCCGATCCATTCAGCGGTTCTGCAGAAGTCGTTTTTGGGAAAACTAGGTCATCCAAGATGGCTGGCGAACCATTTGGTCAATCAAGTTGTCTTGAACAAACTTGGCTTACCTCTTTGCCTAGATGAGGTTTCATAAGTTTTGAATCGATTCCCCAAGCCATTTCAGAGAACGAGATTTTTAAAGACATTTCTAAAAATCAGCCGAAATCCAAGATGGCCACCGGCCAAATTGGCCGATCGGCTTCGTTTGAACAAAATTAAATCTCTATGCCATTAGGATGCTTCCTGCCAAATATAATTCAAATCAGCCCTGTAGTTCTCGAGAAGACATTTAAAATTTCCCATTGCTTTAGTATGGGCGCTTTTGGCGGGGAAAATGATCCAAGATGGCTGCGACAGTTTTGAAAATTGCAAATTTGAGATCAGAATACCCAAAAACCTTGATAAAATTAATTTCGGCCTCAAAATCCATCAAATAAAAAAATCCAATATGGCTGCCAAACACACTATATTTTGATCGGTCCACCGCGGCCATGTTTTTTGACAAATTAACTTCTCTTGAACAAATATTAATCGCCCTTAGTTGCTAAATATATATCACAAATTTCGGCCTGATCGCTTCAGAGGTTCTGGGGAAGAAGTCGTTTTTGTGAAAACTAGGTCATCCAAGATGGCCGTTGAACCATTTGGTCAATCAAGTTCCCTTGAACAAACTTGAATCAGTGCTTACTCTAGATCATATTTCGTGAGTTTTGAATCGATCCCTCAAATGGTTTGGGAGAAGATTTTTAAACACATTTAAACACATTTCTAAAAATCGACCGAAATCCAAAGTGGTCGCCGGCCAAATTGGCCGATCGGGTTCGTTTGAACAAACTTGAATCTCTATGCCTCAAGGATGCATCCTGCCAAATATAATTGAAATCGGCCCAGTAGTTATATTTTAAATTTCCCATTGCTTTAGTATGGGAGCTTTTGGCGGGAAAATGATCCAAGATGGCCACCAAACCGTTTATCCGACAGTTTAAAAAATTGCAAATTTGAGATCAGAATACCAAAAAAACCTATATAAAACCAATTTCGGCCTCAAAATCAATCAAATAAAAAATCCAATATGGCCACCAAACATGCTATATTTTGATTGGCCCATGGCGGCCATGTTTTTTGACGGATTAACTTCTCTTGAACAAACTTTACTGGCGCTTAGGCCCTAATCATATCTGCCAAATTTCGGCTTGATCCCTTCAGCGGTTCTGGAGAACCCGTTATTTTCGCTAAAACTAGGTCAACCAAGATGGCCGCTGAACCATTTGATCAATCAAGTTCCCTTGCCATAAATCATATTTCATGAAGTTTGCATCAATCCCCAAGCCGTTTCGGAGAAGATTTTTAAAGACGTTTCCTAAAATCGGCCTAAATCCAAGATGGCCGCCGGACAAATTGGCTGATCGGGTTCTTCTTCTTCTTTTCGTTCGCTGATCATACCACCAGTCCTGTAAGTGACTATCGACATGATTATAAGCGTTAAGTGCGTGGATCCATGGTTTATTAGTGCGCCGTGCGGCCTGGAACCTCCGTCTTCAGCACTCGAGGTTTCTGTCAGGGTTACCTCACCCTTACCTCCTTTAGTCGCCTCTTACGACACGCAGAGGATACGGAAGGTGTATTCTAAGCCCCACCTACAGGGCTGGGCCGATCAGGTTCATTTGAACAAACTTAGATCTCTATGCCCTATGAATGCTTCCTACTACAATTGAAATCGTGTGTGGTTCTTGAGAAGAAGTCGTTTAAAGAATTCCCCATTGCTTTACTATGGGAGCCTTTGATGAGAAAACAAACCAAGATGGCAGCCAAAGCGTTGATCCGACAGTCTCGAAAGTGGCATATTTGAACTCGCCACACTGATAAGCATATATAAAGCAATTTTCGCCATCAAAATACATCAAATACAAAAAAGCTAATATGACCTAGAAACGCTGAATTTTGATTGGTTGATGGCAGCCATATTTTTTAACGAACAAACATCCCTTGAACAAACTTGAAAGGCGCTTGGTCCCTAAGCATATTTACAAAATTTCAGGCCAGGTGAGCTAAAAATGGAAAGGTCCATTGTTCAAGTAATGTATAAAAATTTCAATGGCATACATATAGCTCTGGTGTTTCACATATAATATGTACATGTACACTGTCATGACTTTACTCTGGTGTTTCACATACAATACATACATGTACACTGTCATGACTTTACCCTGGTGTTTCACATACAATACGTACATGTACACTGTCATGACTTTACTCTGGTGTTTCACATACAATACGTACATGTACACTGTCATGACTTTACTCTGGAGTTTCACATACAATACATACATGTACACTGTCATGACTTTACTCTGGTGTTTCACATACAATACGTACATGTACACTGTCATGACTTTACTCTGGTGTTTCATATACAATACGTACATGTACACTGTCATGACTTTACTCTGGTGTTTCACATACAATAAGTACATGTACACTGTCATGACGTTACTCAATTTTAAAATGCTGCTGCTACAGTATGGCGCAAAAATAACTTTACTAGAAAATGCGGGGGAAAAATGGACCATAGCGCCAAAAAGACGCCCAAAAAATGGGACAGTTTCCGTGCTGCGTCAGTTATAAGATTTTAATGCGTTAGGAAAAGAAGATTTAGCGCGCAAAGAATTTCGTTTAGCATGTGGATGCGTCGAAAAAAGACATTGAGACCCGTTTTGAAAAAGATTTAAACGAGTTCAAACTATTTAGGCACGTTTAAATGTTCAGTGGCTAGCATAAATTTTCTTGAAGAGTTTATAAGTCAGGCTGTTACTGTCATCACGTTCGCGTATTAATTATGTTAACGTGACACGGCCTATTTATGTCTAATCCGCATATAAGAAATAACCCAAAACATATTACTAAATATTAAATTATCACTAAATTTCACAGTCATATACAATTCCATACATTCACTTCTAATACCTGTAGCACTTTCCTAGAATAAAACAGCATGTGAGGCTTATGAGTGCGCTCTTAACTTACATATTTATTTGTTGTTTACTGATTTTCCGGGAATTTCCTTTGTCTGAATATATGGTATTAACATTTTAAACCGTATTTTCGTAATTCTTTAGCGATTTCGCTATTCGGTCCATTCCAGTACTTTGGTTGTTTATAAAAAAAGAAACTGCGAAAGCAATCATATAGGTTGAGATGACACTTCATCGGGGAATTCCCAAACATCCCTGATATAGGGTATTAATGCTTAACCCGCACTTTCGTACTAGCCAAACTGCGCTGACCGCGATATCGCATATGCATTACGTTTGGGTTATAAAAAGAAGGAATTACGCGCGTGCGGAGATCTCTTCACTAGAAGTAAACGTCAGGACAACCACACGTAAAATAAATAGTTCACGTCGTCGTATTTCCAGCGCGTAACATTTTAAAACATGCGTCAAATATATACCACCTCCTCCTAAATTTAAAATTATTAGCGCGTTTAAAGATTTCAGTTGGTTCATCAGAAAAAAATTAATACGTCAAGACAAATTAGATGCATCAAAACAAGAGTTTAGGCCCGTCAGAAAATGTTTAGACAACGCGTTCTATACAGCATTTTGTTTTACTACGCGTTGAAAATTGGGTTCGTTTTGTTTTCCTTTTGGCGCATTAAAAAATGCATTTTTCATAGGTTATTTTTGTGGCGTACTGTAGATGATGTCTATAGAATCATATGGATTTGGTATAAATACTTGTAGGCTAAAATACTAATATTGACTCCAATCAAGTAAACCAAAATTTCACCAGACTATGCTACATTTACCTAGTTCTCATACTGAATATTAGACACCTACATATGAACATTTAATGACAAGATTTGCTGTCAAAATGTCCAGAAAAATGACAATAAATACTTTGATCATAATGTTTGTCATACTGATTACAATGTAACTATCATTGTATTTACTGTTGTTGCTGTCAGATTACTCTCCACTTGCTGCATCATATGCTCCAGTGCTGCCGTCTCCTCAGCCTCATGCTTCTGAATGCGCTCAATCTGCTGATTGGCCAAAACCAATCTGAAGACAGAATACATCTAGGTCAACGGTCAATAGTTCAGACAATATTTGCTTAACCATTACTACTCTGATATCGAAATTTAACATTTTAAATTTAAAATTAAACGATTTAAACTAGTGTTTATTTTTCAATAAATTTGGTGGAAAGATGTTGCATATATATCCATCATATTAACTCTAATATCACCTACTTCTTACATGTGTGGATTTCGTTTACAATGATAAAACATGAATTCCAAGACTCAAAATATCAAGGTAACTATACAGATCTATATAAGTTGTTGAATATTTTGAAATTAATTTGGCTGGGGGGGGGGGGGGGGGGGGGGAGGGGTGTTGCTACTAGCAAGAGCTCTCAGTCAAACTAGTTTCGAAATATTCAGTAGAACAGTGACTGACTTTTCGATTTTCGTGATGGCGCTACATGTACCTTGTGGCATCAATCCTCAGCTAAATAGTGACATAATTGAGTATGACATCAGATACATGACTGACATAGTGACATATCACATCCCTCCATTGACTTAGCTACATGTACCTGTTTGATTCAACTTCTTTCTCCTGTCTCAACTGGTCTAATTGTTGTCTCAGCTGCTGATTTTCATCTCGCAACTGAATAGAAAATAACAGAAAATATTTAAAATATACATGTACTGTAAAATAAATGGATTTTCTAGACACAGAATGAGTCATTATCGATTTATATTTAGCCAATAATGATTTTTAGTATCCAGATTTCATTTTACTAGCATTTGGCTAATGGCGAGGTCACTCCCTTGTTCATATTCCACCTAGATTAACACTTTCTAACCACACACACACACACACACACCACACCACACCACACCCACACACACACACACACACACACACACACACACACACACACACACACACACCCACACACACACACACACACACACACACACACACACACACACACACATTACAATGTCAGGAATACCCAGTAGTCTATAGAATAATTTTTAATTAATTTAACTGGCAGCTCTGTTCAAAATTAATTTGAAAATTCTCAACATATTATCTTCATGTGCATGTAGCTAGCTGCTTGTCAATTAAATCAGTAAAATAAATACATATAATGGGATTTTGGGTTTAATGGGGTAGTTAAACCTGTAAGGCTCAATGATCAAGTTAGCCAACATCAGCCTCTTCATGGTCTTGAGTTGTCATTTGGCATATTAGGACTATTTTTGACAAATTACCACTGGAATGACTCTCTATAATTGAGCCAGTCATTCCAGGGGTAAATTTTCAAAGATACATGTAGTCTTTTTCAAGCCCTGCAAATGGACATTCACTAAGCAAAGATGTTAATATCTTGATCAATCTTGATCATTCAAGGATTAACCCTATAACACTCAAGGTGGCCAAAATGTCTTCTGCAGTGGTCTTGGAAGATGCCCATGTGCAAATCGAGATTATTTTTGAAAATTTACCACTGGAATGACTGGCTCAATATCCGAGACAGTTACACTTATTCCAACGGTAAATTTTTAAAAATAATCTCTTCACCTGCAAATGGACATTTTCAATGAGAGTATTGAAATTTTCATGAACAAATTTTAGGGTTGAAGAGTTACAGAACTAAGTAAGCTTACAGATAAATGTATATGTAATTGCAATAATGTTCCTCAGCCTTACCCGCCCAAATGCCAAGTTCTCTGATTCCAAATCACCATTAATTTCACCTGACACGATGCGCCTGGTTGAAGGCATATATCCCGACGGTGAACATACAGCATCACTACCGCTAATAGCACCATCTGGTAAAAAATCTGGAAGACTAGGTCGAGCATGCGGCCCGCCATTGGCTGCAGCAGCATGGTTTAAATTGTCAGTAAAAATATCACCCGATTGTTGACGATCAAATGGAATTAAGTCTGAATAACCATTATCTGTTCCGCCTGAAGGAGTTGCCCGCGTTCGATGCGGCAACGGAAATTCATCATGTCTATTTGTAGAAATGTCACTAAATAAATTTAAATCAGGTACGGAATTTTGTGGCCGCTCATTCGTCACACGTTTATTGCGTGGATTATCTGTTGTGTTGATTGTGAAATCTGGGAGTTCAACATCACGGTAACCAAGACGCTCTCTGGCTGCGTCACTAGCATAATGGTCTTGAACAAAGTCTGGTAAATCACTTGCGACATCTGGGCCAGGTAACCCTGACTTGCATGAATGGCCATTAGTATTCAACCGTCTGTTAAATGGTTTGGGTTTATTACCACCACTGACAGCTTCCCTCAAGAAATGTTTGAACGAAAATGGGTTAGCTTCCGGCTTGTGTTTAATAACCTGGCATTTGGTGGGAACATCTGTAAAAATAAATATGTACATAAAATTATTTATTCAATATGTTCACAAGTGACCTTCCAGAGCCGAAGAAAGTGGCTATCTAGATACGAGTAGTTAGCAGGGAGAGAACCAAAGACCACCACATTTAGGCCTATTATAATTCATTTCAGTGTGTGTGTGCGCAGATGCGTGCATGCGTGTGCGATTTGTGTGGCTGTGTTTGTGCATCCTTTATCCATCACATTTGTCCAAAAAAAAATGACTGGCTCAGTTACCTTCTAGTCTTCTCCCAGTCGGCAAATGGATATTTGTCAAGACCACTGTAGAAGGTGATTTGGCCAGATTGATGTTAAAGGGACTAAAAGGGTTGAGTGCTTAATCTTCTTCTGTATTCCTCTGCCTCTGATCTCACTTTGTGTATTAACTCTTTAACCGTCCACTTTAAAAATATCCATTTGCAGACCAAGAGAAGACTATTTTCGAAAATTAACCACTGGAATGACTGGCTCGGTTATCGAGCCAGTCATTCCAGTGGTAAATTTTCAAAAATAATCTCTTGATATGCAAATGGACATTTCTCAACGCCACTGCAGAAGCCATTTTTGGCTGATATGAGTGTTAAGAGGTTAATGGTAGGTCCAGGGTTTGTACACCTTTCCGAGCTTGATATTCCATCACTTTTCATGACCAAAATTTGTAAATTCCATCACCTCCAAGTATTAATATCTAGGAAATTTATGACATACATGTAGCTACATAAATATTCTGCAAAATGTACGAATATTATGTCTTGCAACAACCAATACAAAGCCTTGTATTGATAAGCCAGAGGTGACAGCAAAAATTTATGCCAAGAGATTTCTTTCATTTTGTATGTTGACCATTTTCCATCACTTTTGCAGGACCCATGATAAAAAATGCTGATTTTCCATTACTTTCCAGGCCTGGAATTTTAATTTTCAAATTCCATGACTTTCCAGGATTTTCATGACCAGTACGAACCCTGTAGCTGGTTGACATCATCAGCTTACCAGTAACCCTTCATTTATCCCTTTTAAATTCTGTTTCGTTCTGTACTGTGGTTTTAACTTACTACATGTACATAATTATACTAACATAGTAAATTTTGTCATATAGTATTTTAAGTAGGCTAACTATGGCTTAGGTTTATATTATTAATATTGTCCAAATTTTTTATTTGTTTGTAATTTTAAAATTGTAAAGCGTTTTAGAACCGACTTGATGTTGGAATAGAACGCTATAGAAATATGGTCTAATAATAATAATAATAATAATAATAATAATACCTCCATAGCTTTGTGTCAACCAAGCATCATGCTTAAAAGATAGTCAAATTACATCTCAATTGACGAAGTAGTTATAACAGTAGCTATGGGCAAGGTCGATTTGCAGAGAGTATCATCCATCTGGCAGTCATGTATAGTTTGTGGGAGGTACCACGGTAACGGTTACAGAGAGGGATGAGTGGTGAACCTAAATGTATCCAGTGAAGATGGGCATTTAATCCAAGTGCTACATGTATGTCCCACTCGTAGTCTTAGCCTAAAGACATGCAAGATAGGGATTTTGTTTCCAGTCATGTCAGGAAGATATGGTGCTTAAGTTTTTTGAAACATGCAAATCTGCAAACAAAATTAGAGGTGAGGTATATTTGTATGTGATGAATTATTTGAGTTTCATTTTAAGTGCAACAAAGTGAATTTTCAGATGGAGTCGAATCTTTAAAGATTTTCAATGGGATGATCCCGTGCCCCACCCTCCTGGCACTGCCTATCGTCACATTATCGATCCTGTCAAATTGAATCAAACAGTTCTTCAATAGAAATTCAACAATCAAGCTACTCATTCATCCACCTAAACAACTGAGCAATCAAGGGATTACCCAGGCAGTTACCACAGCAATCAAAACAATCATTGAGTCAAGCAATGATTAGTTCCTAGAATAAATGAATGAACCAATCATTAATTCAATGAAGTAATCATGGTTGACTAATTCATTCAATCATTGATCAATTCATTCATTCAAATAATGAGCCATCCAATCATAGTCAACTGTGCAGTTATTCAGCTAATCCATTAAGTAGCTAGTTGCAGTGGTGTCCCCAGAGAATTGTGGCTGGGGTGGGAGAGGGTTAGTTTGTTTAGGCCTGGCTCAAGGCGATCTATCTGCATCATGCTGGTGATATTCTCATAAAGGACGGAGTCATCAGCAAAAAGACGAACTACAGAACTGATATTAATTATTATCACACGTCGTTGATATAAATCAAGAAAAAGATGGGACCTAGAACAGAGCACCGAGGCACCGCTGATGGCCTGAGGTAACTTCACCAATAACTGACTTGTGACCTTCCAATAGAACTTGTTGTGTTCTGGACCGTAGAAAAGTTACAAATCCATTTGAGTGTATTGCAGTGAATGCTATAGCAGGGTTCATACACCTTGAGCAGAATAAATTTCAATACTTTTTCCATACTAAATTTTATAATTTCAATACCCATTGTGTAACATTGTCCAGTCATACCAATAGTTAAAACTAAATGGAAAATAGAAAAATTTAACTGGAAGCAGTTGCTGCCTGAGACGGCGATGACTTCCAGTCAAATTAATTTCAAAATAGTTAATAGAATCAGTTTTATTGTGTCAAACTTTAAGACGATTTTACCATTTCAGTGATTAATTCCCACCTTTTTAAGGCAACTGTACAAAACTTAAATACTTTGAAATTAATTTGACTGGAAGCAGTTGCTGCCTCAGACAGCAATGGCTTTCAGTAAAAAAATGTTCAAAATATTCAACACACTATGTTGTATATCTTGTCAAACCAAACAAATTTTTTCATAATTAAATATTATTTGATTATACAAAATAAATTTTTATTAATTGTTCAATACAATAATAATTTTTATTTTCACCCACACCAATCATCCACTCTTTATACTTATCATTACATTGCCATATAGAAGAATATCTGCACTTTCCCATGATCGTGATGTTTGTTTAACTCAATCTACCATAGAAACATTATATAATTATAATTTCGCGGACGTTACTTTCTTGATGGCTATCTAAACACAACTGATTCAATGTTTACAAATTCGTAAAAACAATGGCTTCTTGCAATTGACAAGTTCAGACACGTATTACTCAAGCCAAAGTGTGTTCCTGGTACGGTTACACCTGGAACCAATCTGATGTTGCCGTACATAAACTCTCACGCAATAACGGCAAGTTTTTGAAAGACTGGCGAGAATTCATGTTTAATGATGTTTTACACAAGCCAAAGTGTGTTCCCAGTACGGTTAAACACGCAGTTTAGATTACACCAGGACTCAAACGGCAAGATTCTGCGAGAATTTGTGTTTGATGACGATTTATGAGAAAATGTCTGCCGGAAAAATTGCAATTGCCGATATTTAAATTTTCCATACCTTTTCCATAGCAGTAATGCAAACTATTGATTTTTCCATACTTTTTCAAGCACTGGAAAATTTTTTCTTAATTTTCCATACTTTTTCCAGACTTCCATACCTGCATACAAACCCTGTATAGTCTTCTTGATCTTGATTAGTTATGGCAAAACATCCAAAGGACATTATATTCGCTGCGATCAAAGATATATGTTTGAGTTTGACGAGGAGGTGATGCGCTGTAAACTGCTTAAATTCATATTATTATCAAACTAAAAACTTGAAGTTAAATTCAGCACAGGAGTCTGCCGTTTTAGATATGAAAACGTGAAATCAAAAATACGAAAATATGGTAGACCTATATACTAATATATATATTATAACTATATATATATATATATATATATATATATATATATATATATATATATATATCCCGTGTATATTGCGCTATCGTGCATAGTGCGCACCCCTAAATTCAACCAAAATCGGCCTGAAAAAACGTTGTTTTCATGTATAGTGCGCAGTAAGATTGAGAGACGTGTGAACGAAAACTGGTAACAAAAAAATCAATGACTTACTGCGTGTTGAATACACTTTCCTTATAAAATCTCGTTTGTGGCGTGCGTTACTCTGTTGTTTAATCATGGGAATATCATTCGCTTATACTTTTAGCAAATATTTTGTATTAAACTATTGAATGATATAAAAATACAAATATAATTTCCATCAGAACAGGTTAGAATCCGAATTTGATTTTAGCAGAGCTCATTAACATAAATGGTCGTTAGAACATAAAAAATCGGATATTTATTTTGTTTCATTTCATAAAATATGAGTTTTGTGCGCTGATACTTCAGAATAAAATCGATTTTAATCAAAAAAAACTCAAATCCATTTTGGCTCACACTAACAGTGCCGGTAATTACTTTGATAACTATATCAAAGGCGAGCCCATGAGATTTTGTTCAATCATATACGCAGTAGATGAGTGGTTTCAAGACTCGGTTCACAGGCAGTGTAGTCAGGTGGTGGGGCGGGGTGGGTGGATTAACGCGGTCAGAAGTACAATAAACAAAGGTGATAGAGCTGACCGCCTGCCATTTACAAAATCGACAGTGATCAATTGTGGGTATTGTTTGAGTGGGGGTGAGGTTTATATAATATATTATAGTATATTATCATCATAATATCAGCCAGTCAGTGATAACCGAACACGCATGCTTGCATTTTACTGAAGACACGTCACTGGCAATTGGGACAACTAGTCTCATCTCTGCAAATAATGCTACGTTGGCTCAGCATTGGCCCAACGTATGTGTATACCTTTGCTCATTAGGATTATGTTGGCCCAATATATCACACAGTTTTCCTATGTAAAAACCATGTCGGGCCAATGTAACTAGCTTACCGTGAGCCAGCCAATGTAAGTACAACATTGGTCCAACGTAACTTTTCTATCCACACGTAAGGCTAACAAAACCACACATTGGGCCAATGCAAGGTCAATGAGCCAGACTACGTTGACCCAACAAATAAAACTTACATTGAGCCAATGAAACAATGTTTGCTGGAATAGTGAAGGTATGTGCATATGTGATCTACCGATATATAACTCTACATGTATGCATATATAGCTATCTCTATGGAAAAGATCGATAAGCGAAAAGCTGGAAAACTAAAAACAAAACAGGATATATTTTTGCTAAAGAGCATCAAAGATGGAAAAAGCCCTAGACTTAGCCATGAATGGACACAGTTTTGTGATAACTGGTCAATGTAGTAGTGGCTCGATTATCGAATCATCAACCACCTTTCAGCGCTGTTTTCAGACAGTGAATGCTGAATAATGCTCAATAATAGTAGAATTCAGCTCCTAAGTCCCACATTTTCATATTTCCCATCATGTGACATACTTCACAAAACATGCAACCCGTTTTGGCTCTGGCTTGCTTCGTGCTATATTTTTTTCCGGGATATGCCAGTCGAATAAAAAATATACTCTATGAAGCCAATATAGCTCTATGGTAAACCATCTGCCAGTTACTGTCCTGATTAGCACAGCAGACCCGTTGCCATAGCAATAATTTATTTCTCCCGAAGCGTGGAACTGGCATGGGGTGCTTAGGTAGTTTTAAAATCTAGATTGATTTTTCTCTACCCGCAATAGCAATTCATACAGGCCCTAGTCACAACATACGATATAAATTTCAATAATCTTTTTCTATTTTCCAGTAGGCAAAACACTTATGTTCAATTTCAATACCATATTTACCAATTTCCAAACTGAAAGATTTTAACTTTTTTAATGTTTTGGCTGAAATTTGCTGTTACCCGGTTATCACGGAAAGCGGAATATAACCTGATCTAGATTTACAACTATAAATTAAGTTCTGTATTTGTATCAGACCCGTTTATGGGATTATTGTCGGTGACAGACTCTCCTTTGCTCAAATCATAAAAATGACATCGATTCACCACCTCATTAGAGTTGAAATTACGCGATTACATCGCCCTCGAAAACACATGACGCAATACTGAGATTGCATCTGTAGACCAGGTAGTGGATATTTATAAGCAGTAAGTTTATTTTAGGGTTTATTTTTATTTACACTTTATTTCAGTGAACATTTGTTAGTTACGAAATTGACAAAATTTGTTGATAAAATCCCTACTCTATATTAAATCGGCAAAAATGTGCTTACACCCTCGAAAACACATTATCCGATGATACCCGTCCAGGACGTTGCATTCCTTGTGTGTATATATATATATATATATATATACATATATAATATATATATATATATATATAGGATGGGGCAAGCAAACTCCATGGCTTAACTTAACTCTGCGTTGCTCCAGTCAACCTAGCTGTAAATAGGTACCTGTGATGGCATAGCTCTCTGTGCGCCGTATGTGGCTGCCGGGGCACTGTCAAATGAACAGGGGATGAGATATACAGTGCTTAGAGCATGCAATTGCATGGAGTTCAGCGCAATATAAATGCACTATCATTCATTCATTCATTCATTGAGCTAAAACTTATACTTTTCTTAGGCCAATCACCAAACTCATAGCAACCACTGAAAAAGTATATGCATCGATCGACTAGGGAATTTATGTAAAATCTTGTTAGTATCTAGCAATAAAGTTGGGAACCCCTATCAAAATTTACACGCTATCTGGCAAGTCAAGGCTGCCAAACCCCATGGCAATGCACAAAATAGCATACTAAATACCCAAAATGCCAATAAATGAAATACATCATGCATTCCACATTTGTTTAGTGTTCTTCAGTTACAGTAGGGGCACAGAAGCTGTTTTATTACAAAACACTGATAAGTTATAGCTGTATTTAAAATGGGACACGTTTTGGCAATGCTCAGACTACCCCTTTAACAAAAATATGCTTCAAATAATGGAAATAATTCACGGAATTCGCCTAAATACATAAATCATTGAGATTCTAACATTTACTTCTACAAAATCAAGATTAGGAGAAAAAATAAACCTGTTATTTAATTTTATAATACGCAATCCACAATACCACGGAATTAGGCCCAATTTTAATATAATTTTTGGGAGTAGGGTGGTTGTGATTGAAACGATACTGAGAAGCCATCCAAGCAGCCAGCACTCCAAAAAGTTCCATCTCTTAACTAGATAATCTGATCTAGATGCTAGTATAATAGTAGGAATGAATGCCCCCTATAAACGTGGAAATTTCCTTTGGATACTCGGTCAACATTTTTTAGTGTTTTTCAAAAGCGGCCATTTTTTACTACGGATTCACACCCGGTTATGAAATCTTGTGTAATTAAGCATTTGAGCTAGTTTTGGTATAATTAGATTTGTCGGATAAGAAGCTTCAAAATATAAACAAATCATTATTATTATTATTATTATTATATGTGCGATATGTCACTATAGCTTGAAAATGAAGTCTTGCCACGGAATTTGGTATACCACGGAGTTTGAATCACCGACCCTATATATATATATATATATATATATATATATATATATATATATATGTCTACCATATTTTTGATTTCATGTTTTCGTAATTAAAATGGCAGGCTCCTGTGAATTCGAGAAGGGGTATCATACTCTCCTCCACTCGCGGCAGAGCTCCACTCGCGGCAGAGCTCCACTCGAGGCAGTGAGATAATTACTGTATTCCTGTCAATGCAAGGGAAACAACTCCAACACAATCTAAGGCCTGGACTAATTCACTAAGGTACTGTTGCATCCAAGTCAAACCTAAAGATCACCATTGTATACTTATTACTGAATGAATAGTACTTTGGAGTTAAATTGACATCGAGTGGCTATGACCATGGGTGTAGGAATGTATTTTCACTTGTGGGGGGAGGGGCAAAAGCATGGGTGAGGCTAGGCTTGCGCGATTTTTCGATTTAATCGTGAAGTTCGATTTATTTTTAAAATCGCGATTTTTACGATGTAATTGAGGAAAAATCTGAAAATCGTCAAAAATGCCGGGTTTTTTTAATCTGAAGTGTGTACCTTTCCATGCCATTTTATCAGTACATGAGTACAATTATAATCGATTCATGCCTGTGTTCCTTGTGTTTATATCCCGCCGTGCCGAATAATTACTAATCACAACACAAAGCGCTATAATAAACAAGCTAACAATAGCAAAGTAACACCTTTGTCTTTGAGAAAACCAGCTAGTTACTCAGTCGAATCGCCATATAATTTTCTTTCTTTCACTGTAGACCCTAAGTCTGTCGTGAAATGTCAAGTATATACTTAGTTGCAGAGTGTTAGGCAATCAGTGAACATAATTCTTTTTAATTCTAGGGTTAGCAATTTCAGGCGGTGTAATAATTTTTCCTTTTTGATTCGGTTGTCATGTCAAATTAAAGAAAATAAAGCAACAGCATTCCAGGTTGTTTGATTTTGAACTATGCATTCTGTTAATTACTCTTAAATGTAAATCGCACAGTCTGAAAGCAAATATAAACTGCTCTATAGGACGAGTTTACGCCGTTACACTCGTACCTACTCAAAGTTTCCGTCCTATGTATGTGGATTGACCAGTATCTCCCCGGGTACTAATATTAACGTCTTCACGTTACTCCGATAATGACCTAAACTCGTCCTACAAAGGGAGGCTATAAGCGGAAGCTGATACATCATGTAATTTATATTTTTTCTCGGCGACATTTTATCTCAAATTTTGATGAAATAAATAATGTTTATTAAACTGTACGCAATATTTAGGCAGTCCCAATTAATAATTTCACTCCCGCGATGATGGATATAAGGTATACATTAAGCATAGACATAGGATGGTAAGAATTCGGGGCATGAAAATGTGTTCTAATTTTGCGCTTTTTTGGATATTTATTTCAACTTTTATTACAAACAAGTCACGTTACCCCGGTTTATACTTTTGGGAATTTGGACATACAATTTAATCGAAAATCGTGATTTTTTTATAATATCGATCGCGATGTTTCAAAGCATTATAAAAAATCACGATTTTCGATTAAATTGTATGTCCAAATTCTCAAAAGTATAAACCGGGGTAACGTGACTTGTTTCTTAAAAAAAGTTGAAATAAATGATCCAAAAAAAGCATGAAATTAGAACACATTTTCATGCCCCGAATTCCAATAAAATTTAGACGCACTCCCGTCAATCAGGCTAATCCGACGCGGCGAAAAAATGTAACCAAAGCAGCAAATAAGCGCAAGTAAGTAATCTAAGAAAGTGCATTAAGGAAGCTTGCAATTTTTATCACTACTATCAGTAATTGTATGAAGTTTCTTGTTTTGACCGTATTTTGCTCAAAATTTTGTCAAAAGCTTCAGAACTGTCAATCAAAACGTGGCTACTGTGTAGATGCATTCCATGCAACGTTACAGCATAGAACGAGAGCGATAAAAACAAATTCACGAATTTCAGTACTCACGAATTTCAGCAACTCGACCATCTTGAATCTTGACTATGCGAGAGAAAAAACCCACTCCCAGGGTGGTGGACTGGGAGGGGGTGTGTGATAGCGATCAAATTACGCCATACACGAGTTGTTTCCCTTGCATTGACAGGAACAGGGTTTGTACACCTTTCAGTATTTGAAATTCCATGACTTTTCCATGACTTAAATTAAGAAATTCCATGACCTCCAATAATCAACAGCTAGGTCAAAGACAGTCAAATTAGTTTCAAAATGTTCAACAGCATATAGTGAATCATATGGAATTCACTTTATCTAGGGCAAAGGGTGAACATGTGAGAATAGCCGGTACATTTTTAATAAAATCTGAGGTTTTCACATAAAAAATTGACGAATAAAAATTCTGAATGGAAGTTCTAGAGCCTATGATCATACATGTAGTATCCTTTCAGCCTAACTTGGTTGAAATCGGTCAAAATGGTAAGAAGCAATATGGCCATTTCTAGTAAAGATTTTGACCCCAAAAATTTTCTATTAACCCTTTAACACTCATATCAGCCAAAGCCGGCTTCTGTCACGCGTGGTCTTGAGAGATGTCCATTTGCAGACCAAGAGAAGACAATTGTTGAACATTTTTTATAAAATAGTCTTCACTTGGTCTGCAAATTGACATTTTCTTTGAAATTAAAAAAAAAATTTGAACAAATTTAAGGTTTAGAGCCGAGGCTTCTATTTGGACAAGGTGTTCAGGAAAAAATTGAAATCCAATCCCTAAAATTGTTACTTTCGCAAATATGTTGCGCACTAATAGATAACACACATGGGAAAATTTGACAAAATATGAGCCAAAAAAGCCTTATACATGTATATAACACGCAATCAGAGTTTAGAAATATTGCAAAACATATATTTTTCAGACGAACGAAAATTGGTAACTTTACCGCTAGATTAAAAATAATAATAATCCTTTATCGGCTAAATATCTTGTTATTCTTTTAATATTACCAAGTTTATTTCATACTTTAACCGTAATAGAACGCATAAAACCATCTTTGAGCAAGAAATACGTTCAATATACAGGGGAATCTCCATACGCTAGCGAGACCGAGATATCATCGCCATCTAATTATCATAATGTAACCAATTCGGCCGGGATGAAATCGTCCAAATGAACAAAAATCTACTGCCGAATGCATACGCTGAGTAGGAAATAGTGAATTTATTGCTCAAATTGTTTTAAAAACATTCTCTTCTGTACATATTTATTATTAATTTGGGATATTCGCATTCGCGGCGTTACAAAACCCGTTTTTATTTGGGAGGCCTCCTTCCAGTCCAGATATAGTTCAGTGGAATGTCTCCAATCACAAAAGAGTTTAATATGGCCTACCAACATAAGAAGGGATTTAACCTCATTTTAATTCTTACGTTGTTTTGGGTCATTTTATTTTGGTTGGACATATGACTTTGATAATGAATGAAATCATGTGATCGCCGCGATAAAGATATGGAAATACATTTCCGAGCTTTATTTCCCCATTTCACATTTGTATGCCATCAGATTTTATTTTTATTTAGGGAGATTATCATTTTCCATGACTTTTCCATGACTTTTATCAAATTGACAAATTTCCATTACTTTTCCAGGCCTGGAATTTAGATTTTCAAATTCCATGACTTTCCAGGATTTCCATGACCCGTGCGAACCCTGCAGGAATACGTGAATTATCTCACTGCCTCGAGTGGAGCTCTGCTGCGAGTGGAGGATTACCGCCAGTGGAGTGAGTATGATACCTCTTTTCGTGAATTCAGTTATTTATAAATTTTAAATAATTATTATTAACTTATTTACCTTCAGTTACAATTTCATTTTTTTCTTTTTTCTTTGGCGTAGGGATGTCAAAGATATCTACAATGTCGTCTTTATCATCCTGATCGTGAGGCTGTTTTCCTTTTTTCTTCATAAATGTGTCAAACGTAAATGGATTGTTATTTTTATCATCAGGCGGATCGCTTGATCCACCTTCGGCCATATTTTTCTTCCTGTCTTGTATTGTCTTGAGTAGATCCCGTCTCTCGGAACTAGTTTCATGTGGACGTGCGTCGTTTACACATTTATGACATCTTTATTATGTAGAACGCGATACAGTCTTGTACTTGAGAAAATTAATGAGATGTAAAACGCTAAAAAGCCACAGCGTACAGGATAAACTTCATGGGCAAAATAATCTTAATAGTTATTGAAATATTCGGCAAACGTTCGCTGACGCAGCTCCTAACCCAACAGGAGGCGAAAACCACAAATGTTCAAATTGGAGACTGAATGATTCCTGAACTTTGATGTAGATTCAGGAATGTTCTTTAATGGTTTCAGTAGATGATAAGGCTAGACATAGGCACACCCTATCCAGACTGCTAGTGGATTGCAGTTATAATCATTGCTGTTCTGTTGAGATGCGGGGTGTAACAGCCTGAACTCTCTGGACAGTCTTTTGTAGTTTCAGCAGGGGTTTTCAAGTGGTCTCATGGACTGTGAGCTTATTTGGATCGAGGGTAGCCTGAATGTGATTCTTAGTTGTTGATGGGAGGCCAAGTTGCATTAGACATACTTGCACTTTTTGGGGTCAGTAGCATGATGGCTCCTATAGTGCGAGGTATAATGCTGCTGCCTGTAGTGTAGGGCAGGTTTCTGCCTGTGAGATACAGTTTGCTCATGTTGTGGCTTGACGAAGTTGTGGTGTGATACATAGTCAGATTTATTAGAAGAGTTTATAACCTGGTAATTCCTGTGATGGGAGGCATACTTTTGCTTCCTATGGGAGACAGTATATGCGCATGGCATGGTTATGGTGAGAGCCACGATCAGATCTCTAATGATCTGTATTGGTATGCAGTGGCATATGTTGCGAATCATGTTCAGATCTGTGGTAAGCTGCATTTCTGTACCGTGACATATATTTGGGGTTTGTGCTCAGGTGCTGTGTAGTTTTGACTCTGCCCAGTGCGGATCTGATGGCAATTTTGCCCATTTTGTAGTGCTTTACTTGTTGCTCTATATAGGTACTTCTGGTATCGGTGTTCACCATGCACAGGTTGTCCATGATACTTCTCGGCCTCCGTGTTTCCTGATACTCATTTGGTGTTGTATAGTGAACCTCCTTGGTCGACCTGTGCTCTGGTTTGTGCTGATTTTCGTTGGACTTCCTGAGACGTGCCCTGTCGGTCGACCTGAGCTCTGAGTTAGCTGAGGACTGACACTGCAATCATAGTGACATATAATACATGTAGTTCCATCACGAAAATCGAAAAGTCAGTCACTGTTCTATTGAATATTTCGAAACTAGTTTGACTAGGAGTTGTTGCTAACAGCAACACCACCACCCCTCCCGCCTTCAAATTAATCTCAAAATATTCAACAGCTTATATAGATCTGTAAGTTGGTCTGTCACGCTCATCAGCGCAGATGCTCTATGTGTTGCAGTTAGCCCTGACAGTTGGCTTGCCATCTGGTCTTGGTGCTGGCATAGTGGAGGTGGGCTGCATATGTAGCAGGCCTGAGTGCCTGGCTGTAGCTACTGTACTTGAGTGTTGTTCGTTACTCTGCTGGCTCATAGTGGCTGGGATGGTAAAGCCGGCGTCATTTCATGCAATTCTAGACTGTCGATATTGGTTCGTCATGTAAGGCATAGCAAAGTTGGCAGGAGGTGTCACTGTATTTGGCTGTGAGAGCGGGTTTGCAGACAAGTAGCGATGGTATATTTTGTTGGGTTGCTGCTTCATTGTCAGTGGTATATTAGAACTGATGGCACTTGGTAAGTTTGGCTGTGTAAAAAGTTTAGTTGGTGTAACATTGCTAGCAGCAGTTGCTGTTGCATTAGATCATGCCGTAGATAAGGGATTCGCTGTAAATTGGCTGGGGCCATCCAAGTCTGATGGCGGTATTGCCATTAACTGGATTTTTAGCATTCGGTTTTCATCACTTAAAGAATTGATTTTTGCCTCCAGGTTTCCAACAAGCAGTGCTAGGTGTTCTGTAACTGGCTTGCACATTCATCGACCTCTTCTTGTATCTTACCCGGCTGCTTAATCCTTCTCTGGAGCTTTGGCTTCACGTTAGAATTATTATTAGCTGTAGTTGGCTGATGTGCTAGCACAGTTAGCCGAGTTTCACTGCTTTCGTTCATGGCAGCTGATCATTTTCTGTGATCTATGTGAGATCTATGGTTCCTTGTGTGATGTCTCCCTGCTGAACTACTGTACTTGGATGTCAGCCCGTGGGTGTATACATTAAAGAACTGCTCCTATTGGATCATATGGGGTTTCTTGCTGCACACCTGTTGGCTGGCATATTGTCCTAGTTGGTTCTGTCTCAGGTCTTTTTTTTAACCCGATTACGTGCTATGGGAATGCCTGTATATCTGGTTGTAGATAACTATGTTTACTTCTTCATTTCCCTCTGCTGGGTTTTCACTTACATTTACAGTGCTTCCTAGCCGACCATCTATATTGGGTAGTGCTGTTTCGTTAGTTAATAATTTGTCGTCCTTAGCCTGGATACCTTTCTGTGTGAGCAACTGACAAGAATGACATATATAGGGTGTTGAGGCTTCCTCATGTGATATAGCTTCTCTTGAGGGACTCCACTCACAATCATAGTGCAACAAGAACGTGCAGATGTCCCACTGTACAGCATTGTCCTCAGCCGCATTATGACAGACTGGTCATACTGATATCTCGTCAGGTGCATCATGATTGGCTGACTTATCGTCATTGCTGCAGGGTGTACTTTCTGGAGTCTGTATATGGTTGTGGTCGTTAGGTGATCTTAAATTATTGCCTCGACATGTAGTTCCTTTAGTCTGCTTCTGGTTATAATTACTCAATGCTCCTGGTACTGGCACCAGTGATCATCCACTGTCGGTGGCCTTCGCTTGGCAACTGGCCTTTGTCCTTTGTGTCTTCACCTTTGAGCTATTCAGCCTAGCTTTCTTGTATATGAGGGCATGCTTAGCAATGTATGGCCACCATAAGCTCTGTCATATGGTCCAACTGCGGCATAAGAATGTCCATAAATGTTGTTGTGTCTCTGCCATTTACTAAACATGATGTTCTGGTGATGTATAAATGTATTACGATCGAGCAGGCGCTGAAAAGATTTGAGGCACCATTTTTAACAACTGCAGTTTTTTTTAATCTGATGAGCTCTGTAACTATGTTTTTGTCTTCATTTGCATCTCTGAATAGTTCGTATTGGAGATGCCTGGAATTTTTTAAGGTGTCACTTGTATCAGGCCCATTTAGTCAGCTGGCAGACTTAGAGATTAGACACAGCAGTACATTTCTTACCAGCTCAAAGTTGGCTGCATGCAGGTAGATTGTATAATTATGATCATCATACTCTATCATAATGGCAGGTTTCCTATCGCACGCTGCTATCTGCTTGTGAACAGTTTTTTCATGATTAAGCTCATAGTCAAGGTAAACCATCTGAGGGTGTAGCGAGTTAGATCTAGAGCGTGTTTTTATGGTTGCCATACTGTTCTTCCTGGTACCTGATTCTGACATTGTGATGGTGTGCAGAGCCATATAGCAGGATAGTAAGGCCTGTGTGCCACCTTACACCTTTTCACAAGTAGCTGTACAGAGCAGAAATCATACAGTGTTTGGCTATTCCATGGTAGAAGTGAGCAAATGAGGACAGTGCCAATAATTATAGATATTGTAGATGTATAAATCGACATCTGTTTACTTAACACGCAGGCGCATTGCCCTGAAGTTAGGGTAGGTAAGTTCGGTAGGCCCTATAACTAGCTTTGGGTTGTTTAAAGCTCAGCCCAATAGCTTAAATAACTTAAATATGACGCACGGTTCAGCTGTATAAACAGAATACATGGTTTTAGAACAAGATACAGTGGTTAAAACAGGATACAGTGGTTAAAAACAGAATGCATCGGTTAAAACATGATACAAGTGGCTTAAGACAGGATGCAGTGGTTAAAACAGGTTACGGAAGTTTAGAACAGGATGCAGCGGTTTAAAACAGGATAACTGTCGCTTAAGACACGATGCAATGGTAAAAGCAGGGTAAAATGTTCAGCAATTTAAAACAGGACTGTTTTTATCACAGCGAGCAGGGCACCCGATATACGGTAACAGTGCAATTCGTACAGTGCACTAGAAATGCCCATTTTATGTTTCTTTCCTTTGACGTATATCATCCACAGGAGCACCGACGGCACCAAAAGCCGGCCATAGGCAGGTTTCAAGTAGAAGGCGGGTGTGGTGGTGGAAGTTGCATACATGCAGGCTCACATGCACATGTATGCCCGCAAAATTTATTAAGTGTCTAAACCTTAAGTTCCTTATTTACACCACCACCACCCTCAAAATGCAGGAGATATACCATCTCAGAACATCTATAGATTTCAAAATTCCTTAGTGGATGACACCCACACCCCACCCACACCGGAACCACAACCCACCATTTGGGGTGACATTGCAACCCCACCGCACTCCAACATGAAATCCCAAGTCTCACACACACACGCACGCACGCACGCACCCACGCACGCACGCACGCACGCACACGCCCACAAAATCCAAGATAGATGGAACTCTGAGTCATAATTGTAGTTATGCATAGGATTGAGTCCTATTTACAAAACAAGTTCGTTGTGTTGACCTTTGTGAAAACATGTCCATCGAGAGGAGCTATTGGACTCTTAACAGGGTTTCAAGAGTTTCCATAATCTAAAGCGGATTTAATAGGGATTCCTGTTGAATTAGAGAAAGACAAAGTGGTGATGAGGAGGAAGAAGAGGACTCGAACTTACAGTTGGGTCAGAATTAAAAGTGTTCGAGGATATTCCTGTAGTTGTTCCTGAAGAAGCATTTATTTTAATGGATACCTTACCATTGGATTGGGAAGTTACTGTTCCATCAGTTGGTCCTCGACATACTACATGGCAGGCCAGCATAGTAATGTGCATAACCAACCTTGTTGTAATATTTCAAGATTGGAGTCTGTTGAGGTTCAAGTGCTGACATATGCTCGACCTGTCATATCCAGTGGAGATGTGCTTAAGAACCAGTGAATCCTGGGGCAAGAGAATTGGCCAGTGTGGATCGTGTTTAGTTTATTTGGTGTCATATGTTTCAAAACCAGTTGACGACTTGGCCGAGTATATAAAAAGATTAGTGCTAAGGATAAAGGTCCATTATTTTGCGAACAGCATGCCGGCCAGAGAATAACTAATTCCGAGTCTGTGGGTTAAGTCCCTAGATCTGAAATACTTAGGAATTTTAGAGATAGTTGTCACAGGATCTTATTCAAAAGGTCATATGAATTATCGATTCTTAGTAATGCAGTTTCAAAGGACTCAGGTCATGGAGGGATCTTTATCGCCCGGAGCGGGATCTTAAAGTGGAACACAAGAAGGATCACCATCGTGTGCATAAAACAGGCAGTTCTATTGTTGAGCCCATATTTAAGCTACTGTGTAAAAATCTCCCGCGACATTCATATATAAATACAATTAAAATGGTGTTAAAAAATGCTATGTTCCTATAATTTTCTGTGAGTTAATTAAACATATGTCATAGCTTGAATCCCATTTCTTATTATTTTTATATTGCCTAACACTTTGTGTGCGGTAATGATCAGTTATTCGCTTATCCAGTAACTTTCCAAATCTGTAAACCATTTCAAAATCGGTTAAGAAATGGCTGAGTTATCCACGGAAAACCCCTTTTGATAATCTTCAAAATATTGCTGTAACGTCATAACCACGTGGACGCAGAACTTTTAGAATGCTCTAGAACAATCGACTGTGTTATTATTAGCTACGCGCTGATTGGCTGTTGCTCGACCGATGATTGGTTGGAGCCTGCGCCTGTGATGTCACGAGTAGTATAAAAGGAGACGAGATCCAGCGTTCGGACCTGCACCAGCTACTATCGTCTCGACAGGCAATACGCAGATCACTTCACTTTCTGTTGGTTTTTCTCCCGCAGCTAGCAGTTATCCAACTCACCGCACTAAAGCGATTTTGTAACTCCCGTTACTTGCGGGAGCATTTTGGAACTTTTTAGTTATTGTTCACGAATATATCAAGAGCTACTTCGGAACATGAACTTGTGGTGAGGCCTTTCCGGCTTGAAAATGTGATTCTACAGATGTAGAGGCAGCGATGTTCTTTGGTGGATGACTCATCGGATCTGCCGGCCACGCCAAAAAGTGGTTATTTAACCGTCCCCCCACTAATGTCGTGCAGGGTCATCTAAACTTTTCGACCGCAGCAAGTAAACTTTGCCCGGTACGTCTTCAGAGCTGGCTGACGTACCCCGCACCGTCAAACTTAGTTTTGTATCTTCATCTGCATCTAACATCCCCCGTTTGTGATCGGGTTGTTGTCAACTTCTATCCGTACCATCGGTGTATGGGAACTTTCTTCACAGCAGCAATGTTATTGTATCTCTTGCTGACTACTCGTTAGACATTCTATATTGTGATTACAGTCCTGAGTTCGATCCGCTCCCGTCATGAGCCGCTTGCAGGAATCCTGTTTGCGGGAGCCAGCCTGCGGGAACTTTCCAGCTTCCTGAGAATGCATCAACTCATGTCAACCTAAGAGTGACATATCAATTTCAGTAACACGATAGCCCAGACTTAAGAATGGCTACCGATTATTCAAGTAACCATACCTAACATTTTAATTATTCCGTTAAATGTATTTTTCCTAATTACATCGTACCTGTATAGATGGTCCCGATGACTAAAAGGTACCGTGATGGTCTTAGGACTGCTAGTTATAATTTCTGTATATGTTTATAGTTATTCTCATTTTCTGTACAGTGTTTTCACTAACCGCACCATAATAGGTTCCTTAACCTGTACTAAAGATATATAATTATGATCATTTCACACTATATTAATTGTTCTGGTTAGTTTATATATGGCCAGTGGCCATCAGTTCATATGTTTTGTTTAACTGTAGAAAATATAGGATTGCAGTGCAGATAGGAAACACTATTCAGCGACACTTATATATGCAGCACTTTCTCCGGCCAACAACAATTTTTCACTGAGGTCGCTGTCTGTGCTATAATTCTGTTTAGCCCGGCATACTACCGAATAAAACCTTTTCTATTCAGCTCGATAGGATAGGTTTAATGTGATTAGAGACAATTTCTTCGTTAGGAAATCTGTAGTGTACGCCTCTCTCCCGGTAGTTGCGATAATTCAGCCCCGCACTCCAGCAAGATTGTGTACGATCGGCCAAAATAGTTAAAGGGCCTCATATCTCTAAAGATATTGTCTCTCTTCATGTTCCACTAAGCCTTGTGGCTTCTTAATTGTTTGGATGTCCCCATCCGCACCATGGGCTGATCCGACACTGGAAACTGTTGGGGTTTCCGAGTGGTGATGGCCAAGGTGTGGTATCACATAAATTCCCTCTGTATCCTCGGATACTTAGTAGTTAGCACTCTTGCCAATGTAGGAAAGCACTGCACAAACTTATCTTAATTATTATATTCCTTTATCTGCTGAACAATCCTCCCGCACCGCAGTGCAAAGCTGGGCAACTTGTATTTAAACCTAACGACAGGTTAAACGATTAGTTCCATAGGACCTGGTGACGGGCGAGATGCGCATCCCTACCGAATTCCATAAGAATGTCTGGGCATGATATTCAGATCTGCCACGCCCTCACGGGAAGGACATTTACGGTGGGTATTCGTCTCTCTTACCCCCACCATAACGATAGATCATTTGCCTAAAAATGCTTTGTGAAAAAGTAACCAGTGTCTTGGTACGTTTTATGTGGTTACGGAGCGAGATGTCCGGATTCTTATCCAGTTCGGAGATCTTACTAAGTAACATGTATGAGCGCTGTCTCCAGTATTGATGTCTTAGGGCATCTGTTCTCAATGACAGCCGTATCTAACAGCTAGGTAGACACCCGCCATTTGCGTCCTAAAATAGTTCTTGTCTCTAAAAAAATAAGCATAGAAGAAGGCCCGCATAAATAAAGCGGCAACTACTAATTCAGCATACTAAGAATTTCATAAGACGGTGACGTGGGAATCCTTCGGGAATTGTTCGTCCCGTCTTCACATAAAACAGCACGCAACTTCATAGTCATCATCTCACTAGGTATGGTCTTTTCTTTTCAGCATTTTGGTTAAAAATTAGAGTGGGCCAATTTTTGCCTACTATTCTTCTCCCGCTTTAAGTATTGGCGACATTTTCCCGTGACAGAGGCCCGCACGAGGCACTTGCCTCTCGCAAGGATTCAGCGACGACGGTCCACGCGAGGATAATAATCCTCAACCAAACTAGCACTAGGAGTAGTGCCCGCGGTAGGCACATGATTTTCGTCACTACAGAGATAATTTTCTTTCCTTTCAGCTTAGAGGTATAATAGCTTATATTAAGTTAATTAGTTAAGTCTCGTGTACGGGAGCCTCCCTTGCGGGGATACCTCTGCGGACCTACGAGTCTGTGGGTATCTCCGGGAGCTCCACGTTTAAAAGTTCATCCGGCTGTCTCTATGTCTTGTATTTTCGTATGCTCATCATTTTTATCTGGCATACTTGACAGTCTGTTTAGGTAAAATTATTGTATAGACTTAGTTTAATTAGATCACCAAAATCAAATCTTGTAAGTCCATAGATCACGAAATTGCTATGGACAGGCATACTGGTGACACAAACTCTTGGGATGAGACCATTGTGTTTAATGTTCGCGACAATGGTCGCACGGCCCCACCGGAATGATTGAGTTCCACCGGCCTTAGGAGCCGGTCTTTGTTACCCGTAGGTCAGTATCATACAGGATCCGTCACCCCGAGACCGGAAGCTAACCAGCGTCATCATTCGTCATGCACTTGCGGCACGGCGAGTCGTCATCATACACCGGAACGGCCCGACACTACCCCGCGAGCTACATTAACCATTATGTAAATGAATTTCTTCTTGCCATTGTCTTGACTTAGATCTAAATCACATTTTCTTCACATTCTTTTAGGTCCTTGTTACAATCTTTATTTAGACAAGATAGTTAATAGGTTTCTTCGTTAAAGTTGCCAGCTTACAAAAATGTGCCAGGAGTGATATGCATATAGAGAGCAAGCCTTATGCAGCCACTACGATGGTTGGAAGAGGTATGCCGGCATAATAAATGTTTGACTTATGTATTGTAGGCTACTACCTGTTCTTAGACTTAACCAGTCTCTTATAGCATTCTACCTGTTCTTAGACCTAATAGGCCTGAAAATCACCTAACTTAGTCAGTTCCCTCCAATAACTGACTACTTCCCTAAGGTACTAGTATTAACTCTCCAGTATCAATAACAAACTCCTAAAAATGTAGATGGGATTGTCTCTGCACCCATCACACAGAAGTCTGCCTTTGAACAAGCCCTCCATAAAAATGCTGCGGCAAAAGGCACACTCAAACGTTCTGCCAAAATCGAAGAAACCATGTGGAGCTGTCTCCAACCGGAGGCCAATCATGCGCTTGAACAGCATGCGAGATGTTCTGACAAATGTAGGCCTATATCATGAGATAAAATTTCTCCTTCAAGCTAATTGTGATTGATGACGAATTTCGCCTGTGAGACTCGTACTGCCAAACACAAAATTAACCGTTCGCATCAAAGCAATGCTTTCTGCAAAATTTGACACAGCGGTGGGAACACCACAGGGAGATTTGTCACCCGTGCTCTTCGCTGCTTATCTCACTTCAGCTCTATCACGACCAAACCAGCCACTCTCAAATCTAGATATGTCGACTGAAGATGGAATATGCAGATACTGTTGAAAACGGTCCCCTCGAGGAACTACATCTAATAGCTGCATAAGCCACACACCTCTTCATGAATGAAGCCCAACTCCAGTTCAAACATGCATTTCTGTCCGACAAAAAGGAAACGAATGATGAAGCACTTTCGCCAGGGCTGAGAAGGGAGGAAGAGCAGAATCTTGCGCTCGCTCCTATGAAGTTAAAACTATATCTTAAATCATTATGTAACAAGAAACATTTATTCCCAGTTCTGTAAGTTGTGGATTCGTGGCTATAAAATTGCCATGAACGTCAAGATGAGCCTATATGATGCTACATGTATATCAACAAGACACTGTGACACTCGCCTAGACCATTAACATTTTAATCATTTGCATTCAAATAGATATGGATAATTTTCGGAAAATCCAAGATGGCCACCAAAAAAATAGACCAATCCCGATTCTCATTTGACATTTTGAAGCCTACCGTCATAGAATCATTCGATTGAAGTTTTGTTGAAATGAGACAATTGATTAAGGAATACCATTTTTAAATTGTTCTGGATTATTTTCAGAAAATCAAAAATGGCCACCAAAACATCGACCTATCAAAATTTGGAATAGACTTTCTAGCGGCTACCACTTTCCAGGTAAATTTGGTTTAAATTGCCCAAAGGGTTAATTAGGAATAGCGTTTCAAACGAATTCCCATTTTCCGGAAAGTCCAAGACGGCCACCCAAAAAAATCAAGCAGTCAAAATTCTGTATATGAGTTCTGAAGTGTACCAGACTAGAGTCCGTCCAGCTGAGTTTGGATGAAATCGGCCAAGCAGTTAATGAGGAGTAGCCTTTTAAATGATTTCCAAAAATTTCGGAAAATATGACCAATTAAAATTCTGTATACATATTCTGAATCCTTCCAGCCAAGTCTGATTCAAATCGCCCACGCAGTTAATGAGGAGTAGCGTTTTAACCGATTTCAAGTCATTGTTCAGAAAATTTAAGATGGCACCGAACAAATTGACCAATCAAAATTCTGCATACAAGCTAGGAAGTGCACACCCCTATGGTCCTTCCAGCCATGTTTGCTTGAAATCGTCCAAGCGGTTAATTAGTAGCTTTTTAACTGATTAACAAAGATTTTCAAAAAATCCTAGATGTCCACAGGAAAAAATGACCGATCAAAATTCTGTATACAAGTTCTTAAACCTACCAGCCTAGTATCCTTCCAGCCAAACTGTCGAAGCAGTTGATGACGAGTAGCGTTTTAAACTGTTTCCTGCCATTTTTCGAAAAATTCAAGATAGCCGCTGAAAAAACTGTCCAATCAAAATTCTGTATACCAGTTCTGAAGCATACTACTCCTTTCCACTGAGTTTGATTGAAATCAAGTAGTTAATGAGGCGTAGGCTTTTATCTTATTTCCTGATATTTTCTGAAAATCCAAGATGGCCGCTGGAAAAATTGAGCAATCAAAATTCTGATTCTGAAAGCTCCCACCCTAGTATAATTCCAGCCAAGTCTGGCTGAAATTGCCCAGGAAATTAATGAGTAGCATTTTAAACAATTTCCCGCCAATTTTCGGAAAATTCAAGATAGCGGCCGAAAAAACTGTTCAATCAAAATTCTGTATACAGGTTCTGAAGCATACTACTCTAGGGTCCTTCCCACTGAGTTTGGTTGAAATCGGCCCAGTGGTTGATGAGCAGTAGGTTTTAAAATGATTTCCAGAAATTGTAAGAAAATCCAAGATGGCTGCCAAAAA
This sequence comes from Chaetoderma sp. LZ-2023a, assembly GCA_034401795.1. Taxonomy (NCBI): domain Eukaryota; kingdom Metazoa; phylum Mollusca; class Caudofoveata; order Chaetodermatida; family Chaetodermatidae; genus Chaetoderma; species Chaetoderma sp. LZ-2023a. The sequence continues at coordinate 46,140,808 of CM067367.1, forward strand.
AAATTGCCCAATCAAAATTCTGTATACAAGTTCTGAAACCTATTCGCCTAGTATTCTTGCCACCAAATCTGATTGAAATTACCCAAGAAATTAATGAAGAGTAGCATTTAAACGATTTTCAGCGGTCTTTCGGAAAGTTCAAGATGGCCACCGCGAAAATTGACCAATCAAAATTCTGTATACATGTTCTGAAGCATACCAGTCTAGGGTCCTTCTAGCCAAGTTTATTTGAAATCGACCAAGTAGTTAATGATGAGTAGGCTTTTACCTTATTTCCTGAAATTTTCCGAAAATCGAAGATGGCCGCCGAAAAAATTGGCCAATCAAAATTGGCCGATCAAAATTCTGTATATAAGTTTGAAGCCTACCTCCTTAGGGGCCTTTTTCCAAATTAGGTTGAAATCCGTTAAGCAGTTAATGAGGAGTAGCGTTTTAAAGCAAAAGTTGATGGACAGACAGACGACAGATGGAAGACGGACGGTCGCAATGGCATATGCTCACTTGGCCATTCTGGCTAATAATGACCTACAACAGCAACAGCTGGGTAATTCCAATATCTCTCCTTAGTGCAGAGCAAAGTCGATGCTTGTCAACGCAAACATTTGTGAGCCACACATCGTAATTTCAGACTCCGCACTTTACAAACTCTGTGAGGGTAGTGCAAATGGGGTAATGTTTGGTCTTGTTCTTCAAATGCCAGAGATACACAAGCTCAGAAAGCATTGGAATTGAGGTACCAATCAGGCATGCAGAGGACACAATAACACTAACTTGCTTAAAAATCTAATCTAAGACCACTAAAGACGGCGAACCTAAAGGAGCGTAGGATGCTCACAACGCAACATTTCGAAAGCAGCGTTATGTCCATGGTCTCAGTTCTGTTATCTTTTGTCAATGACCACGCTAAGGTCTTGTAATCAGTTTGTGGCTGACACTATTCACATTCAGGAATGCCTTTATGCTTACAGAATGCTGGAGATATACACACGTTTATCAGGATGCCATTCCACATTTATAGTTTGCCGCATACCCTATACAGTCACCATTCCGTACTCCCAAGGGCTATGTTCCAGAGAGCGGTCAATATGGGCCTGCGGAATGACTGTGTACTAATTAGATATGTTTTAGTTTAGTCCAAAAGATGACACAGTGCAGTCGAACAGTTTGATATTTTACAGGCAATACAGTGATTCTCACTACCGAATTTGCAGCACTGCAGAAGCTGAGAATGCCAAATGATTTTGTAGGCAAGGATGACACATGGAACCACAATACGGCGGTGACCTTTCTTGCCTAATGAAGGTTTAGCACACTAGTTAAAATAATCAAAGGTGGAATTTACTTATATATTATACAACACAACACTGACAGGTTAGTTGCTAGTATTTGGAACCGCTATAGATACTAACAAAGCTATTACCTATTTACTTTGATTTTTTTATGGGAAACTGCAATGATGTACAGGCCAAATATTCCAATGGCGATGCCACTCACCTACGACCACCTAAAGAATGGCTAAAATCAGCCAGGGATATATTCTCTCAGGGTGTGGCCTCAAAATGGTAAAGAAGTCTCTATTTTTCTGCTTGGGATAACTAATACTAAACTCAATTGCTTCTGGTAAAGGGGGGGATAACTTTGTATCTCTCTTGCATGGTATGTCACTGATACGTCATTAGTATTACTGGGGCTGGTTGCGCGAGTGTTCTAGCTGTATTCACTTCTTGCGATTACCCAGCATTTCATTCTTAGATTTGAAAGCTTTAAAATGGTTTTATCTCCCCATTTTTTGAAGATAAGTGTGTATTATGCCATCCTTCTCATGGTGTGTACATGCGGGCTACACATACATGTGTGTGCATGCATGTGTGTATATGCATGTGTGTGTCTTTGCCTGTGCACAGAAATTTGTTGCAATGTAACTCCCTAAAACTGTTGGACGGAATTTAACCAAATTTGGTATGTTACCCATACGAGTGCAGTGTACAAGAGTACACTTACATTTGTCTGCGCCCCTGGTGGTGGGGTGGGATGAAGGGGGGGGGGGGGGGGGGGGGGCAACTCCTCCAAAACCATTAGATGGAATTCAACCAAATGTTCTATCCAAGTTAACCATATGATTGCTGAGTGCAAGAGGACATTTGTATCCACCCGCTGGGGGGGGGGGGTGGGGTCGTGTGGAGAGGAAATTGATTGTATCTCAACTCATCCGGAAGTGTTGGATGGAATTCAAGCAAATTTGGTATGTGAGTTACCCATTTACATTTGCCATGGTTTGGGTGGGTGTCAGATGGCAAAAGAATTTATTGTAATGCAACTCCTCCGAAATCGGTGAACAGCATTCAACCAAATTCTGTTTGCGAGCTATCCATATAATTGTTGAGTACAAGAAGACATTTACATTTATCTCAGCCCCAGGGGTGGAGTAGAGGGGCGGGGTTAAATGGTCAAGAAATTAATTTTAATGCACACTTCTTCGAAACCGTTCAACCAAATTTTGTATGTGTGTTACCCATATGATTGCGGAGTGGAAAAGGACATTTACATATGGCTCGGCACCCAAGGGGTGGTGGGAGTTGGATGGAGATCAAAAGGTCAAGAAATTGATCCTAATGCAACTCCTCCAAGACAGTTGGACTGAATTCAACCAAGTTTGGTATGAGTACTATCCATATGATTGCAGAGTACAAGAGGGCAGTTGGCTCCGACTAAACACCTCCAGTGGGTGGGATAGCGGAGGGTAAAAAAATTGATTATAACACAACTTGTTTGAAACTGTTGGACAGAATTCATTCAAATTGGATATATGAGTTATCAATATGATTGTGGAGTGGAAGAGGACATTTACATTTGTTTCGGCCTACAGGGGTGGGGTGCAGTTGGATCATAAGGTCAAAGAGGTGAACGTGGGGATTTGCAATGACACATCTTCGACCGAGCAATCTAGTTAATATCTATGCTTCACCAGGATCACGTTTCTCTTATGATTTACATTCTTTGTGCGCATGTAATGAAGAGGCATCTCACCAAAGACGCAGTCACCCCGGACCAACGAGTGCCATTCCTGCTGTCTTGTTAGGAATGCATCGTCTAGTAAGATGCCAACCCATGCTAGGTTAGAACAATCCTAGCGATGCGGGTGTAGAATTCATGCACACAGGCTCAGTCATACAGATTCATATATCTCAAATTAACTACAATATTTATCTAGTTTGAAAATAGTTTGGTCAACTGTCAGATAGCCATTAATAGTTTACCCGTCTGAATGCGCTCATGTAAGAACAAGAGGCCCAAGGGGCCTGTATCGCTCACCTGGACAATAGGCATTTCAACTAGAATACTCTTTATCAAGAAGATGGCCAGCAAACCATTTATCCGACAGTTTCGAAAATTGCCAATTTGAGATCAGAATACCTAAAAACACATATAAAAACAATCTATCAAATAAAAAAATCAAATATGGACACCAAACATGCTATATTTTGATTGGCCCATGGTGTCCAAGTTTTTTGACGGATCAACTTCCCTTGAACAAACTTTAATGGCCATTAGGCCCTAATCATATCTGCCAAATTTCAGCCAGATCCCTTCAGCGATTCTGGAGAATAAGTCATTTTCACTACAACTAGGTCAACCAAGATGGCCACCGAACCATTTGACCAATCAAGTTCCCTTGCCATAAATCATATTTCACGAGGTTTGCATCAATCCCCCAAGCCGTTTCGGAGATTTTTAGACGTTTCATAAAATCGGCCTAAATCCAAGATGGCCGCCGGACAAATTGGCCGATCGGGTTCATTTGAACAAACTTAGATCTCTATGCCCTATGAATGCTTCCTCCCAAATATAATTGAAATCGGCCCAGTGGTTCTTGAGAAGAAGTCGTTTAAAGAATTCCCCATTGCTTTACTATGGGAGCCTTTGGCGGGGAAACAAACCAAGATGGCAGCCGAAGCGTTTATCCGACAGTCTTGAAAGTGGCATATTTGAACTCGGCACACTGATAAGCATATATAAAGCAATTTTCGCCATCAAAATACATCAAATACAAAAAAGCCAATATGACCTAGAAACGCTGAATTTTGATTGGTTGATCGCGGCCATTCTTTTTTAACGCACAAACTTCCCTTGAACAAATTTGAAAGGCGCTTGATCCCTAAGCATATTTACAAAATTTCAGCTCTATCCCTTCAGCGGTTCGGGAGAAGTCGTTTTCGCGAAAACTAAGTCATCCAAGATGGCCACCAAGTAAATCAGCCAATCAGGTTGCCTTGAACAAACTTGGGTCTACCACTGCCACAGATGATGTGTTATGAGGTTTGAATCAATTCCTCCAGCGGTTTTGGAGATTTTTTTTGACCGATCCGCTTCGTTTGAACAAACTTAGATTTCTATGCCCTATGAATGCTTCCCCCAAAATATAATTGAAATTAGCCCAGTGGTTTTTGAGAAGTCGTTTAAAGAATTCCCCATTGCTTTACTATGGGCCCATTGCTTTACTATGGGAGCCTATGGCGGGAAAACAAACCAAGATGGCAGCCAAACCGTTTATCCGATAGTCTCGAAAGTGGAATATTTGATCTCGCCACACTGATAAGCATATATAAAGCAATTTTCGCCATCAAAATACATGAAATACAAAAAGGCCAATATGACCAACAACTGCTAAATTTTGATTGGTTGATGGCGGCCATGTTTTTTAACGTACGAGCTTCCCTTGAACAAACTTGAATGGAACTTGGTCACTAAGCATATTTACTAAATTTCAGACCTATCCCTTCAGCGGTTCGGAAGAAGAAGTCATTAATGCGAAAACTAGGTCATCCAAGATGGCCACCAGGCAAATAGGCCGCCTTGAACAAACTTGGGTCTACCGTTGCAATAGATGATGTGTTATGAGTTTTTAATCAATATCTCCCGCGGTTTCAGAGAAGATTTTTTAAAGTATTTCTAAAAATCGGCTATTTTGGCCGGTGGCCATCTTGGATTTTGGCCGATCGGCCTCATTTGAACAAACTTGAATCTCTATGCCCTAGGGATGCTTCCTGCCAAATATAATTGAAATCGGCCCCGTGGTTCTTGAGAAGAAGTCATTTTAAAGGAAAAGTTGACGGACGGACGGACGACGGATGGACGGACGACGGACACACGATGGACGGTCACCACGACATAAGCTCACTTGGCCTTTTAGGCCAGGTGAGCTAATAAATAATAGGCAACTGATTTAGACTTTATTTCATTCAATTTCATTAAATCAAACATGTAAATTTAAGGCACTGGACAAATTTATACAAAAAATAATTTTAAACGATTTTATTATCACAGATATGTTTAAATTTTAATCTGTTGTTAATTCATACTTGTAATGAAGATGAGTGTTAATTTGAGAATGGTATTGTTGAAATACGCAATTGTCAATGACAGCAAGAGTTCTCAGCAATACCATTCTCTCAATGTGCACATATTATTATGCAAATGAACATGAACAATGCAACCAGGAAATCCAACAATACATGCATTACACATGGCAAGAATACTGCAGAACAATAATTCCGGTACTTAACCTTTTCAAAGATAAATCCATGACAAAATAATTCCTTTATGAAATAAAGAATATTCTGTCGAATATTTAGAGATTAATATGACTGGAAGCCATTGCCTCCAGCCATATTAATCTCAACATATTTAGCAGCTTTCCTGAATGTTAGCCTTGTAATTGAGCTGCAGGGAATTTATTGATGAAAGAGTTAACCCTTTAACACTTCTGTTGAATATTTTGAAACTAATTTGACTGGAAACTGGCAGGCAACAACAGGTTCCAGTTGAATTAGTTTCAAAGTATTCAACAGCTTTCCTGTATAGTTGTCTTGAAATGGAGGGATCTGATCTGTCAATCATAATCAATATATATATATATATCACTTGCTAGGTCATGTCACCAACAAAAGACATATGTCCATCACGAAACTAGCCAAGCTCCAACAGCAATTGCAGTAAGCTTCTGAATTGTATGTCTTTGCTGAATTTAGAATTTAATAAACATTCTGTTGAATACTTTGAAATTAAATTGACTGGAAACTGTTACTGCAATATATGCATCAACATGTCCATCAAATACACAGTCAAATTACTTTCAAACTATTCAACAGCTTACCTGTATACACAGCTTAACTGACATTGAGATTCTGGCTATGCAGTTGGCAAAGTGTTACAATCGATTCAAACATGCGCACAAAGTGAGCAGAGCTTAGCTAGTAATGGGCAGGGCATAGCTAGAAATGGATTACTCTATTGAGATGCTGGTTAATTCAAGGATTAATACAACTAGATGTATCTGTAATAATGATAACCCTTTAACCCGCAATTTTCATTAAGACAATTTAAATTTTCTCGAAGAAAATGTCCATTTGCAGACCAAGAGAAGACTATTTTTGAAAATTTACCACCAGAATGACTGGCTTGGTTACCCTGTGCTCAGGGGTATATTTACTGACGACACAATTACAGGCATTACAGGACTCACAGCGGATCTAAGAAAAAAATGGTAGGATCTTATTGGGTGAAATGTACATGTATGTGAAATGTAGGACTGCTGAAAGTTCTAAAAATAATTTAACTGAAACCTGTTACAGAAAATTTATTAAAAAAATATTCAAGATCATTTCTTTCAATCAACCCTTTCAAATGCACAACAAAACTTCATCCAACCTGTCTGACTTGCTAAGCAATGTTTCTGACTTTTGTGCATTTGATCATTTTAAGAAATCGGGCATAGTGACACAGTTTAACAAATTAACATTTACAAAACAGAAACGGCAAATTCTTTGATGTACAAAATGTTCTGTTGAATATTTTGAAACTAATTTGACTGAAAGATGTTGTTGCATATATTTCAGCAATATAATCCCATCAAATTAGTTCCAAAATATTCAACAGCTTTCGTCTAAAATTGTCTACACATAGATGAAGCCAATCAAATAGAATTATAAGACAATAAAGGTGACATGATTACAGCTATATGTATGCCATTTCAGTTAATATGGACCATTAAGTCCATTATTGCACTAGAATCATATTATGATGTCATGTTGCGGACTCCGCATAAATGTTTATATGAAAGAAAACATTGCATTAGCAGTATTCATTATAACAAGTACTACACACCAGGTCATAAATAATGTTAAATGTTTCCAAAACAACAGTAGAAACATGTTAGTTATTAAAAATATGGAAAACTGTGAGAAATGTCCTGTTGATTCCTTAGGCAGCTACATTCAAACTACATCCAAAATATTCAACGGTATGTCTTAGTTTGCTTTGGAACCATTTAAAATTATTTCTGAGCTGTACTGTACTATTTTATGCAGCACTGACATTACACATATAATCAGATCTACTGTAAACATACCCTTGAGTTAACCCTTTCACCGATACATTCCAGATTGTTTCTCATTTATGAGGCTAACATACAGATAAGCTGCCGATTCTTTTGTGATTACTATGACTGGAGTGGAAGATAATGCTGCCTAAGACAGCAATGGCATCCAGCCATACTAATCTCAAAATATTTAATATGATCTATTTTGTAAAGAATGTATTTTATCAGGGATTTGTCATTGAAAGTGTTAAAGGTACTATGATACACCAAGTAGTCTTAAATGAAAAATAATAGCAAACTTACAATATTCCAGGCGTATTTAGCGTATTTTTATGCAATCTAATGGAATATGAAATGATTTTCCATGTTGAGCGCCCTATCATTGAAATTGAATTGTGCATAAAAAATATGCAACGTGGATGAGTTTTATTTAAAATGTGTGTAGGTTGTACCTGGTGAAATGGTGGAACAGTCATTCAATAAGAAGAAGGGCTTCTCCAGTCGCAAAGTATTTCACAACGCATAAACAAATCTCTCGTGCAGTGACGAGGTTACGCTACATATTTTCTTCTCCTACTCGCATGTTTTAATGCGTTCGCATGTATCAACTTCTTGGTGACAGCTTGATATTGAATCATATGAAGTAATTTGTGTGCGAGAATAAGAAAATTCAACAGTATTTACGCGATTGGACGTGGAAAACAATCCCGTCAAGGGGTATTCGCCCCAGTGCCAACTCGCCATATTATGCCGTTGTTATTTTGGTACAATTGTAATAAGCTGGCGGTTTATTTTAGTCCAGGTGATTTCAGCGATTTTACGTGATATTGTATGTACACCTACGCCAGTTCCATAGCCATATATTATGCATTGGGCATAAGAAAATGTAGGATATAGGTCGTCTATTCACGTTTTGCGTGTAGGATATGAATACACGAGACTTACAGCTTCATTCATCGCTAAGGTTGGTCAATCGTGGGTGGGTGGTTTGGTTTGTCAGCCTGTCTGTCCATCTGTCACTCATGCAGTCATCTGACTGGCCACTCATGCAGTCTGTCACCCATGCAGTCCTCGGATCTGTAACCCATGCAGGTCAGTCTCTATTCCTCATGCAGTCATCCGATCTGTCACTCATACAGTCCGTCAGTCTGTCACTCATGCAGTCATCTGATCTGTCACTCATGCGGTCATCTGATCTGTCACTCATGCAGTCATCTGAGCTGTCACTCATGCAGTCATCTGAGCTGTCACTCATGCAGTCATCTGATCTGTCACTCATGCAGTCATCCGATCCGCCACTCATGCAGTCATCCGATCTGTCACTCACACAGTCATGTGATCTGTCACTCATGCAGTCCGTCGGTTGGTCACTCTGTCGGTCAATTAGTGGGTTGGTCAGTCGGTGGGTAGGTGAGTTGGTCCGCCAGTCTGTCACTCATGAAGTCACCTGATCTGTCACTCATGTATTCAATTAGTCTGTCACTCATGCAGTCAACCTATCTGTCACTCATGCACTCCATCAGTCTGTCACTCATGCAATCAACCTATCTGTCACCCATGCAGGTCAGTCTCTATTCCTCATGCAGTCATCTGATCTGTCACTCATGCAGTCATCCGATCTGTCACTCACGCAGTCATCTGACCTGTCACTCATGCAGTCGGTTGGTCGGTCAGTGGGTTGGTCAGCCAGTGGGTAGGTGGTTTGGTCTGTCAGTTTGCCAATCATGCAGCCATCTGATATGTCACTCATGTAGTCCATCAGTCTGTCACTCATGCAGTCAACCTATCTGTCACCCATGCAGTCATCATATCTGTCACTCATGCAGTCATCCGATGTCACTCATTCATTCCATCACTCTGTCACCCATGCAGTCATCCGATCTGTCACCCATGCAGTCATCCGATCTGTCAATCATGCAGTCATATGATCTGTCACTCATGCAGTCACTCAGTCTTTCACACATGCAATCATCCTATCTGTCACTCACACAGTCATCCAATATGTTACTCATGCAGTCCATCTGATCTGTCACTCATGCAGTCATCCAATCTGTCACCCATGCAGTCCGTCAGTCTGTCACCCATGCAGTCCATCAGTCTGTCACTTATGCAGCCATCTGATCTGTCACTCATGCGGTCATCCAATCTGTCACTCATGCGGTCATCCAATCTGTCACTCATGCAGTCATCCAATCTGTCACTCATGCAGTCATCTGATCTGTCACACATGCAGTCATCCAATCTGTCACTCATGCAGTCATCTGATCTGTCACTCATGCAGTCGGTTGGTCTGCGTTCATTATATTCAGGTATGCAGTATCTGCACACATGCACACAGTTGACACATGGCAGAGCGCGAAGCAACAGCAATGTCACTAATTGGTTCCAAGTTATGCATGACTAGAGTTCCTTCTTTAACACTTTAATCCATGCAATATTAGATAACGACAATTTTGTGCATGTCCTCGACTTCATATTGAATTCACCTTTCCAGAGTATCCATCCATCATATGACCTCGTATAAGGTGATAATCAGCTCAGTGCGTGTATGATGACATCACAATCATTACATCACAAAGGGTTCCATATAGCCCGTCATCAAATCTCAAATGGTCCGACACGTTGTATGACTTGTACATATGTATGTCTTTGTAATTCTTTACTATTTAATAAACATGCTGGCAGCAACAGCACCCAGTCAAATTAGTTTGAAAATATTCAACAGCTTACCTGTGTATTTTTTTGGAAATTGATAGTCAGGGTGGGCGGGGCATAGCTAAAACCGGAAAGGTCCATTGCTACTTAGCATTAAGAAAGAAAGGTAATTGAATGTTTATCCAATTACTTTAAAAATATTTATAATATTCGATGAATCATAAATGAATTTTTTCTTATAGCATGCGTTACTAATATAGCACTAGAGAAGGTACGTGTAGTAGTTTGTTAACTTATATTCAATATGATAATAATAATAATCTATTGCCTATCAAATCTGTATTGACTTATTCTCTGGAAAGCAATATTTTACAGAATTCTTAATAAGGCCTTTAGAAGAATAATTTTTACCCTTTAGCACTCAAGCTGGCCCCAAAACATCCGGCTTCTGCAGTGATCTTGAGAAATATTCATTTGCAGAACAAGACTATTCTTTGAAAATTTACCACTGGAATGACTGGTCCAATAACCGAGCCCATCATTCCTATAGTAAGTTTTCAAAACTTGCCTTCTCTTGGCCTGATGCAAGTGGACATTTATTAAAGACGACCTGTTTTATTTCAGCCACTATCATCTGAATAATTAATACACCAGTCTAGTGATGATTGCATCTGTATAAACATAATCATGATCCTTTGACTGACTTGATCATGGCTTCAATCATGTCCCATTGTTCATTTGTGATCTTCACCATCTGGTTAAATGTACTTGATGCAGCCATCGCCTCACCTCCATCTAAAACTATTACCTGAAAGATTAACAAGAACATGTAGAATTTAATATTTTAATGGCTAAATAGTAGATTTGGTGAAGGATATAAACATTAGTTGGTTATTAAATGTCCATTTGCAGGTCAAGAGAAGACTATTTTTGACAATTATCGAGCCAGTCATTCCAGTGGTAAATTGTCAAAAATAAGCTTCTTTTGACCTGCAAATGGACATTTCTCTAGACCACTGCAGAGGCAGAGTTTGGCACCAAAGAGTTAATATGTCTAAAAGTATAACTTAATTCAAGAGTGCTACCTCATATGATTAACATTACAGGATTAACACTTGCATTATCGACTGAGAATTTTCAAAACAATTTGTTCCTGTTATATGCAGCAACAATCTTCAGTCAACTTGCTATAAAAATAGTTAGCCTAACTTGTTTCACCTCTATCATGGGAAATACACAATTAGAATAGAATTACTATACTCTTACTGTGTGCTATCAAGGTAGTTCTGCCCATCTTAGAAGCCAACAGTACAATTCTTATCATTAGCTTTACGGAAATTGTTTTATACTGTGCATTGCATTACAGCAAGAATAGAGTAGAATCCCAAATAATGGCTGCTGCAAATATCAAAACTAAAATGGCAGCTTTGAAGAACCTCGTCACTGAATTTCTTTAGCAATTTCTGTCTAGTCTTATCGTTTCAAAATAAGTTTAATGGCCCAACTGACAGGATCTGGTCTTTGGAATGGCCTTGAGGAATGTCAATTTTAAACAACCTTGAATACCCTTTTTTAGTCCCTAATCATGTTTGCCAAATCTTAGCCTGGTCCCTTTAGCACTTCCAAAGAAGAACTGTGGAAAATAGGTCACCCAAGACAACCATCGGGAAAACTGTCCAATATTGTTCCCTTGAACAAACTCGGTTCAAATCATGCCCAAAGTAGATGCAGTTTCTCAAGCTTCATAACAGTTCATAAATCCATTTTCTCAGTAAATCATATGATGTCATAATCAACTATGCGATGTGTATGCCGACATGAATGATTCGATTAAGCCCGTCTTTGATGCTTAATAGTCTGACACGTACAAATTGTATGTTTTTGCTATTTAATAAACATGCTGCTGAATATTTTGAAACTAATTTGACTGCAGCAACAGCAAAAGTCTAATTAGTTTCAAAATATTCAACAACTTACATATATATTTTTCTGGAAATTGATAGTCAGGGAGTTCAGAGATCGATCGATCCCAACACAGACATGGTGTGGTTGGAGCTTAGATTGAGATGGGTGGGGCATAGTGGAAAGGTCCATTGCCCAACCAGCTTTCAAGAAATTGTTTTCTAAACATAGCGCAAAATCGAAAATGGCCACCACCCAGATCAAATAATCAACTTTGTTTGTAGAAACTTGGATACCTATGCTCTAAGCATCTTTCCTACCGATTTAATTGAAATAATTGAGATGTCATACGACAGACAGGCTAAATAACTGTTGCCATGGCATAAGCCCACTTAGCATTTCAAAACAAATAAATGACTAATATATTGAAAATGAAATACCTGTCCATTGATCCAGTTGGAATAATCACTGACCAGATATGTGGCAAGATTAGCGAGTTCTGCGATTTGGCCAATGCGACCTAGAGGAACTCTACCGATTACATCGAAATCAAACATCTCTCCAGGATCCAGTCTACTGAATGCACCCTGAAATGCAGATCATACAGTCTTCTACTCAAACTTACCAGAGATAATTCATTCTTAGAGGAAATATCAATGCATGGGCAGAACAATTTAAAAAATTGACTACTGATATGGTATGACTAATTAAAATAATCATATATAAGCTTTGTAGACAGTATTTAACATGACACCTACATTTTTATTTTTGAGGGGGGGGGCCCTTGGGACACCCTCAACCAGGTTCATACACTGTTTGCAGATTGAAATTCCACACTTTTCCATACCTTTTCCAGATTTAATCTATTAATTTCTAGACCCAGTTTAACCCTTACCACTCTGATGTCAACATTCTATCTTTTTATGGTGGCAGTAGCAAAGAAACTGGTCTGCATTTTCAACCATTTTGGTGGATGATTTTGCTGCAACAGCAACATCTTCCACGAAATTTGTTGAAAAATCAACACCAGGTCGTCCTTTAATTTACTTTTAAAATTTGAAACTTTGACATTAGATTGGTGACATGTCTCCAATAAGCCTCAATTTCAAAACTGCCAAATTTTACTGAACATGGTCGGAATAATTAGATAGCAGATAGCATTAATATTTTGAATACTATCTATACTATTTTTATGTACTGTTGAATATTTTTAACATGAATGGATCGGAAGACATTCACTGATTGAGCTGCCTAAGGCAGCAATGTTTAAAATATTTAAAAAAACATATATTACATTGTGTTCAAAGGTAGTGTCGAGCCGTTCCGGTGTATCATGTCGACTCGCCGCGCCGCAAGTGCACGACGAGTGATGACGCTGGTTAGCATCCGGTCTCGGGGTGACGGACCTTGTACGAGACTGCCCTGCGGGAAACAAAAACCGGCTCCTAAGGCCGGTGGAACTCAATCGTTCCGGTGGGGCCATGCAACCATCGTCGCGAACATTAAACACAACTGTCTCATCCCAAGAATTTGTGTCACCAGTATGCCTGTCCATAGCAATTTCGTGATCTATGGACTTACAAGATTTGATTTGGTGACCTAAAAATACAAGTCTACAATGACTTTACCTAAACCATTATAAATATGCTAGATAAAACTACAGTAACAGCATACGAAAATATGAGACATAGGGACAGGTAGATGAACTTTTAAACATGGGGCTCCCGGAGGTACCACACAGCCTCGTAACTCCGCAGAGGTATCCCCGCAAGGGAGGCTCCCGTACACGAGGCTCCTAGTGCTAGTTTGGGTGAGGAGTATTATCCTCGCGTGGACCGTCGTCGCTGAATCATTGTGAGAGGCAAGTGCCTCGCGCGGGCCTCCGTCTCGGGAAGGCAAAAATGGGCCCACTCTAATATTTCAACCAAAAATGCTTGAGAAAGAAAAGACCATACCTAGTGAGATTATGACTATAAGGGTGCCTGCTGTTTTACATGAAGACGGGACGAGCGATTCCCGATGGATTCCCTCGTCAGCGTCTTATGTGATTCTTAGTATGCTGAATTAGTAGTTGCCGCTTTATTTATGCGGGCCTTCTGCTTTGCTTAATTAGCTTTTAGTTGTTTTCAAAACAAGAACTATTTTTGGCCGCAACTGGCTGGTATCTACCTAGCTATTAGACATGGCTGTCACTGAGAACAGATGCCCTAAGACATCAATACTGAAGACAGCGCTCATACATGTTACTTAGTAAGATCTCCGAACTGGATAAGAATCCGGACATCCCGCTCCGTAACCACATAAAACGTTACAAGACATAGGTTACTTTTCACGAAAGCATTATTAGACCATTGTTCTATCATTATGGTGGGGGTGATAGAGACGAATACCCACCGTAAATGTCCTTCCCGCAAGGGCGTGGCAAATCTAAATATCATGCCCAGACATTCTGATGGAATTCGGTGGGGGTACGTATCTCGCCCGTCACCGGGTCCTATGGAACTAACCATTTAACCTGTCGTTAGGTTTATATATAAGTTGCCCAGTTTTGCACTGCGGTGCGGGAGGTTTGTTCAGTAAATAAAATAATAATTAATATCTTTTCGCAGTGCTTTCCTACATTGGCTAAAGTGCTAACTACTAAGTATCCAAAGATACGCGGGAATGTGTGTGATACCACACCCTGGCCATCACGGTTCGGAAACCCCAACAGTTTCCCAGAGTCGGATCAGCCCATGGTGCGGATGGGGACATCCAAACAATTAAGAAGCCACTAGGCTGAGTGGAACATGAAGAGAGACAAAATCTTGGAGTTATGAGTCTTACTGGAGTGCGGGGCTAGATTATCGCACTGCCGGAAGAGAAGAGTATATTACACAGTATGTAATGAAGAATGTGTCTCTAATCATTTTGAACCTATCCTATAGAGCTGAATAGAAAAGGTTTAGTCGGTAGCATGCCGGGATAAACAGAGTTATAGCATGGACAGCGACCTCAGTGAAAAATTGTTGGTGGCTGGAGAAAGTGCTGCATATATAAGTGTTGCTGTATCGTGTTTCCTACGTGCACTGCAGTCCTATATTTTCTATAAATAAGCAAAACATATGAACGGATGGCCACTGGCCATATATATACATAATCTAACCAGAACAATCAATACAGTATCAAATGATCAAGGTATATATATCAGTACAGGTTAACGAACCTACTATAGTGCGGTTAGCACCACATTGAGGAAAATGAGAATAATTATAAACAGAATACAGAAATTATAACTGCGGTCCTAAGACCGTTACGGTTCCTTTTAGTCATCGGGACCGTTCTTACGGATACAATATAATTAATGAAATACATATAGAGAAATAATTAAACTGTGAAGTATAGTTACTTGAATACTCAGTAGTCATTCTTAAGTGAGGCTACCGTGTTACTGAAATTGATACGTCATTCCGTAGTCGACGTGAAATGATGCGTTCTCCGGAAGCTGGAAAGCTCCCGCAGGTTGGTTCCCGCAACCTGGTTTCCGCAAACAAGATTCCCGCAAGAACACTCATGGCGGGAGGGGTACATCGCTCAGCACTGTAAGCCTAATAGGATGTCTAACGAGCAGTCAGCAAAAGATACGATAGTACTACTGTGGTGAAGAAAGTTCCAGTACACCGATGGCACGGATGGAGGGTGTAAACAACCCGATCACAAGCGGGGGTTGTCAGAGGCAAACGAAGATACAAAACAAAGCTTCACAGTGCTGGGTACGTCAGCCAGCTCTGAAGACACACCGGGCAGAGTTCACTTGCTGCGGTCGAAAGTCAGAAGAACCTACACGATATCAGTGCAGTGATAGTTGAAATACCACTTTTTGGCAGATCCGGCGAGTCATCCATCAAAGAACATCCTGCCTCTACATCTGTAGAATCACATATTCAGGCCGTAAAGGCCTCACCGCAAATTTGTGTTCTGAAGTAGATATTGATATTCGTGAACAGTAATCAGAAAGTTCCAAATTGCTCCCGTAAGTAGGGAGTTTACAAAATTATTCTTACTGCGGTGGGTTGGCTACTGCTAGCTACGGGAGAAGAACAGAAAACTGAAGTCATATGTGTAATATCCGTTGATCGCAGCTAGTACAGGTCCAACCTGTTCGGCCCCTGGCCGAGGATGCTCTCGATCACTGGATCGCGTCTCCTTTTATACTCAACGTGACGTCACAGGTGCAGGCTCCAACCAATCATCGTTCGAGCAACAGCCAATCAGCGCATAGCTAATAATAGTGCAGCCGAATTGTTCTAGAACATTCTAGAAGTTTTGCATCCACGTGGTTATGACATCACGGCAAATTTTGAAGATAATCAGGAAGGGTTTTCGGTCGATAACTCAGCCATTTCTCAACCGATTTTGAAATGGTTTACAGATTTAAAAAGGCCGTTGAATTCTGGTCTTGATCAATCCGAACTACACCAACTACCGGGTAACAATGTTTTTGTTTTGGATACATGACAACATATTTATGATTTGCTTGGTACATGTAGACCTTTGTTATTTCAGTTGGATTGATGAGGAGTCCCTCTAAGCCATATACATGTACAGCTAATAAATAAGTTAAGATGTTTGTCAGTACAATTTTGAACCAGATGTAAGAAATGTTCTGTTGAATATCTTGAGCATAATTGAATTGGAAGACATGACTGCCTTAAGCTTTGCGGTATGAGCCTTGGCATAATGTACATGTCACATATTGGCTTTGATGTCATTGGGTGAAGACCGTTCAGACCAGGGAAGACACCTTCCATTAGGGAGTGGTCTGTTCTTCAAGTTACTCATGCCGCCAAAGGCTGATGTGAGTGCTGCGGTTGGTGACATCTGTCTGAGGCATATTTCCGAAATCCTATGAGGTACAATCAGCAAATTTGGCACATACATTCATAATGAGTGGATACAAAATATTTTAAGTTTGAGGTCAAAAGGTCAAACATAGAGCTCACAGGATTACTTATTGCATACAAGAATATGCATTTTAGTCGATACCTCTGCAATGCAAGTAGGTAGAATCACCAAATCTGTAACATAAATTCATATTGTCATGATTGTGGTTAGAACCAAAATTAGGTTTCAGATCAATAGTTCAAATGTCAAGGTCACAGGTTCAAATAGTGCATAACAGATTACACATTTTCATCAATAATTCTGGAATGCTAGAAAAGAGAATAACCAAATCTGTAACTTACATTCATATGGTAGTTGGCTAGAATGAAAATTGAGTTTCAGAGTCGAGTCAATGTGTGAGGCAACATCTCCCTCGAGTATAATCTAGTAGTTGAGTTTATCCTCCTCTCGATGGCTTGTTTATTCGAACATGCAGACTCCCACTTTCCCACTTCTCAGACAGTAAAACTTGTCATAAATTTCAGAAGTTATATATATATATAAATTTAATTTATCATTAATTTATAGATTGAGCTACCTTTGTATAAATAGGCCCTGGTGCAATGCAGTTGAAACGCATCCCATAGCGTGCCCATTCAGCAGCTAAAGATCTATAACAGAAGTTCTGTAATTAATTTATAACACAGGTAAGAACAGGTAAGCAAATATATTTACAAGGAAACCATGCTTATTTACCAGTCAACTTGAACAAATTTGAATGGCCCGTACAGTCCCGATATATATATATTCCCCAAATTTCACCTAAACCCCTTCGGCAGTTACAAACTGACCCATCAGGTTCTCTCAAACAAGCTTTGCCAAGCTATTGCCCAAGATGCTGCTGCTTGAGTTTTGCATTAATGGGGGAATCCAGTTTACAGATTAATCCCATGATGTCATAATCAACTATGTCATATGTAGGGTGACATCATAGTCAATTACATTTTGAATGATGCGATATACTCTGTCACAAACACTTAATAGTTGTACGAATTGTATGTCTTTAATATTTACATGTAATAAATATTCTGTTGAATATTTGGAAACTAATTTGACTGGGCGTTGTTGCTGTCATAGGCAGCAACAGCATCCAGTCAAATTAGTTTCAAACTATACAACAGCTTACCTGTGGTTTTCCAGAAATTGAGATTCAGGGAGTGTAGGGATCCATCGATCCTCACACGGGGAAATCGTGGGAGGAGCTTACATGTAGCTTAATTAATGACGGACTAACCGTACATGTATGTATTTACTATTTAATAAACATGCTGTTGAATATTTTGAAACTAATTTGCCTGGGCGCTGTTGCATAGCAGGCAGCAACAGCACCCAGTCAAATGAATTTAAAAATATTAAACAGTTTATCTGTATAGTTTTCTGGAAATTAATAGTCAGGGACCTCATGAATCGAACACAGGTGGAGTGTAGGGGAGCTTAGCTAGAGATGGGCGGGGTATAGCTAAAACTGGATTCCTCCATTGGTCAAGCGTCATCAGAGATGTTTACATGTCTTTCTGAGAATATGGAAAAATTCAAGATGGCTGCCACTCAAATGACAAATCCACTTCATATATATATATATATATATATATATATATATATATATATATATATATATATATTTATCGGTTTTAATTTACATTACATACTTAGTGAGGGCCTCAATACCAGATTTGGCAGCAGCACTTGGAGCAACAAATCCGGATCCACTCTGGGCATATGGAGTGGTAATGGCCAGAAAGGCTGCACCTATAAAGCAAGCGAGCAATCTTGTGTCAATTCCAAGACCATTTTATATTCCTCAAAACACCTTTCCCACCACATTGACGCCATTACGTCGGGATTCCTCTAAATCAACGCTCAGAGCAAAACTGCTGGCTGGTACCGCTGCCAACAAGCAGCTGACCCACATTGAGTTACTTTTGCACTAAAATACACCACAATTTAAACCGTTCCTATGATAAACTAAAATCATTATATAATTTAAATCATATATAATTTGAAAGCGCATTCAATTGCCGAAACATTAATGCATTAATTTTATATTTTTGTAATGTTTTCACTGAGGTATTTGCATATATAAAATACACCATTCGATTTAGATTCATTACATCAAGTGGACAATAGGGGATATTTTAAAATTGCAATCAACTGTATTAAATTTTACAGAACTATAAAAACTGTATAGAAAATTGGCTTAGCTTTCCAATGATGTATGACTTCAATAATATTATTAACGTAGTTTTTCATATACATGTAGATTGCTTAAAGTGCACTGTATCTGATTTCCATAGTAAAGTAATGCTGTTTGCGCGTCGTCTATCACGGTTACCAGCCAGAAGTTGTAAGCAAAGGTATTTTCCCAAAATACGCTAGTGTATTCCATTCCTTTTCAAACCAGAAAAATTGACCAATCAAAATACTGAATAGAAGTTCTGGAGCCTATCACCATAAGATCCTTCCAGACAAAATTGGTTGAAATCGGTCAAAGCATAAATGAGATGGACGGATGGATGGATGGCCACCATGGCATAAGCTCATTTGGTGAGCTAATAACTAGTGCTCATTTTGGAAACGGTTGCAGCATTGCTGTTGAGGAGCTCAGGGTTAAATGGTGTATTAATGAATGACAACAGGATACCAAAGACATTTATTTTAACCATTTAACATAAGTTAATGGACAAATTTGTTAAAGCAATTTTAAATTCTCTCACAAAAAATGTCAATTTGCAGAGCAAGAGAAGACTATTTGGAAATTTAACACAGCATTGACTGACTCTGCTATAGGAGCCAGTCCTTCCAGTGATAAATTTTCAAAAATAGTCTCTTGGCTTGCAAATGAGCATTTCGTAGGTGTTTTTGTCCGGCTTGACAATGGAGGAATCCAATTTTAGCTATGCCCCACCCATCTTTAGTTAAGCTCCACCCACACTTCACCCGTGTTGGGATTGACTGATCCCTGAATTCACTGACTGAGCAATTTACAGAAAACTATTCACTCATTTAAGCTGTTGAATAATTTGCAACTAATTTGACTGGGCACTGTTGCTGCCTATGGCACCAACAACGCTAAGTTAAATTAGATTCAAAATATTCAACAGCATGTCTATTAAATAGTAGACATACAATTCATACAACAACGCTTAGTTCGTCATCAATTAAGCATTCGTCCGGAACTTTTCTACGTCATTCATGACATCATTGATTGTGATGTCATCCTAAACATCACATAGGTGATTATAATGTCATATGATTGACTGAGAAACTGGAATCCTCCTTTTATTTGATGTCCATTGAACATGTTGAACAATAAAACTATGTATCCATACAATTTGGTTACTGTATATGAAACTTGGTACAGTTATTCCAGTGGTAAATTTTCAAAATAGTTTTATCTCGGCTTGATATTGGAGATTTTCTGAGAAAATTTAAATTGTCTAGTACAATAGATCTGACAATTAAAGGGTTGAATAATTAGTTTCTGATATATTCCTCAAATCAGACATACATGTACATGTGTGAGTAAATAATGTATACCAAAAAAATATAAATTATTTGCAGGATATGTCTCCTTATCACAGCAAAATATTTTTCTCATTGATGTCGTTACAGGTCAGATTGGAGGAAGTCACTTCTCAGAGCATCTACATTGTAAGTCAAAAAAGTTGTGGTGGGAGAGGGTGGGTGGCGGGAGCAACCCCGGACTCTGCTACATTGTAGTCATGAGTCAATTTTAAGTTCTGCATATGCCCCTATCACATGCCAGAATACATGGCGTACAATACAATATCATATAAGAGGCAGATACAGAACTCATGTTGTACCGTTAACTACTTCAAGGTAGCAGAGTTGGGGTTATTTCCCATCCAGTACCAAAACCCCATTTTCAAATACTTAAATGGATGCTAATCTCATTTCAAATGTTATATTGTACCGATAGATTAGGTTTTATATATTCCATATCATTCATATCCTGTCATATTCCCATTTCTGTATCACAATTATCTGCTTTATAATATCGCATAAATGTTGAACACTGATCACTGCTATTTTGTCTCCTCAAATGATAGTGTGTGATGTTATGTAAGCGCCAATAAATTACATTCTTTATTATGTAATACTCATCTCGTTAAATATTTTGAAACTAATTTGACTGGAAGTTGTTCTGCTTACCTATATGATTGCTTTTATACCGCATTGCCAAACTATAGCTGGCACCTCTATGATTGAGCGCATATAGAGAGGCAGACACGCTAGTTTTATTCTGATTGGTTGAAAAGTAAATCATGACAGCCATCATAGGCTGTAGAAATATATCAACATTTAGCTACTAAAACCTGAATATCTTTCGTTGTCATCATGACAAAAAGCTAAAATGTCAAGGATGGATTATGCGTGGAAAATTCTATCGCCTGAATGGTTACTATAAGATAAGGTGAGACTTCCTTTAAAAACATAATGAAACAATGCGACTCGTACCTTGCCCAGCCTTAATCAACCGCTTCCCTGCTTCAAGCGTCACATATGCTGTTCCGTCAAGATCAATTCCTACAATGGCTTTCCATGCATTGGTTGAGAGTCTCTCTGTTGGAGTGATAAAGTTACCGGCTGCATTATTAATGACAATATGCGGGAGACCACATTTCGCTTCACAAAAATCAAATGCTGTTTTAATGGCCGTAGTGTCTCTCACATCAGCAGCTACAGCATACACCTGTAATATGAATATTATGAACCCTTGTACTAATAACAAGATTCCCAAGGGCCTGTGGCGCTCACCTGGACCATTGGAATTTAGACCATTTGCATTTAAATATACAGTACATGATTTTTGGAAAATCCAATATGGCCATAAAATTAAATTGACCAATCAAGATTCTCGATTAATATGTTGAAGCCTACTGTCATAGGATCATTCCACCCAAGTTTTGTTGAAATCGGCCTATTGATTAAAGGGGTACTGGTTTTAAATGGTTTGGGAAAACTTTCAGAAAATCAGAGATGGCTGTCAAAACATTGACCTATCAAAATTTCGAATAGAATTTCTAGAGGCTACAAGAATAGGATCCTTCCAGTATATTCTGTATATATGTTACGAAGCGGACCGGCCTAGGGTTCTTTCAACTGACTTCCCAAAATATTCTGAAAATCCAAGATAGCTGCCGAAAAAATTTAACCAATCAAAATTCTGTATAGAAGTTCTGAAGTCTAACCGCCCTAGGCTCGTTCCAGACAGTCTGGTTGAAATCGCTCAAGCAATTAATGAGGCGCAACGTTTTAAACTATTTTCAGGCATTTATTTCAGAAAATCAAGATCAGGCCACCAAACAAGTTTTAAACGATTTCCCATCATTTTCGGAAAATTTAAGATAGCTGCCAAAAAATATGGAACAATCAAATATCTGTATAAAAGTTCTGAAGCATACTACGCTAGGGTTCTTCAATCCGAGTTTGATTGAAATCGGCCCAGTGGTTATCGAGTAGGCTTTTAACTGATTTCCAGAAATTTTCAGAAAATCCAAGATGGCTGACGGAAAAATGGGACAATCAAAATTCTGTATATTTGTTCTGAAGCATACTACACTAGGATTCTTTCATCCGAGTTTGATTGAAATCAGCCCAGTGGTTATCGAGTAGACTTTTAAGTGATCTCCAGAAATGTTCCGAAAATCCAAGATGGCCACTGGCCAAATAGGCCGATTGGCTTCTTTTGAACAAACTTATGCCCTAAGGATGCTTCCTGCCACATATAATTGAAATCGGCCCAGTGGTTCTCGAGAAGTCATTTTAAATTTCCCATTGCTTTAGTATGGGAGTATTAAGCGGGAAAACAATCCAAGGTGGCCACCAAACAGTTTATCCGACAGTTTCGAAAGCGGCAAATTTGAAATCAGCATACCCAAAAACATATATAAAACTAATTTTGGCTTCAAAATCCATCAAATAAACATTTTTAAAATGGCCGCCAAACACGCTACATTTTGATTGGTCCAGGACGACCATGTTTTTTTATGTATCAACTGCCCTTAAACAACCTTTAATGTCCCTTAGTCCTTAATCATATATGTAAAATTTCGGCCCGATCCCTTCAGCGGTTCTGGAGAAGTTGTTTTTAGGAAAACTAGGTCATCCAAGATGGCCACCAAACTATTTGGCCAATCAAGTTTTCTTGAACAACCTTGGTTCAGCCCTTGCCCTAAATGATATTTCATGAGTTTTGACTCGCTCCTCCAAGCAGTCTCAGAGATTTTTTAAGAAGTTTCCTAAAATCAGCTAAAATCCAAGATGGCCACCGGCCATCGGTTTCATTTGAACAAACTTGGATCCCTATGCCCTAAGGATGCTTCCTCCCAAATATACATGTAATTGAAATCGGCCCCGCGGTTCTCGAGAAGACAACGTTGAAAGAAAAAGTTGACGGATGGATGGATGGACACACGATGGATGGTCGCCACGACATAAGCTCCCTTGGCCTTTCAGGCCAGGTGAGCTAAAAATCCAGTATCTCAATATCAAGGCATCTATACACGAAAGCTATTGAATATTTTGAAACTAATTCGATTAGAACCTGTTGCTGCCTTAGGCAACAACACCTTCCAGTAAAATTAGTCTCAAAATCTTAAATAGAATATTCATTACATGATAAAGCATTTGTCGTTTCTGGTCTTTAACCCTTAAATTCATTCAATAAATTTCAATTTTCTCATAGAAAATGTCTGTTTGCAGACCAAGAGAAGATGGAGCCAGTCACTGCAGCGATAACCTTTCAGATATAGTCAAGACTAGTTTTGAAATCTAGATTGTCTTAGTCAACAAATGGCCCATTTTTAGTTGACTACAGTGTTAACCATCTCCATTCTGATATCAATATTTTGAATTTTCAAATTAAATCAAAAGATGAACTGGTGTTCATTTTTCAACAAATTTGGTGGATGATGTTGCTGCCATAGCGTCCGCCAAAATTGTTGAAAAATGTACACCATTTCTTTGCTATTGATACAGTAATCGATAGGCTACTGACATCCGATTGGTAAGGGTTAATGATTAAAGGGCTTAAGCACGATACGGAAGAGATAGCACTGAGAGATATTAGAGCACAAAATTGGCTTGTGGCATAGACTATGCACTTCATTGCAGGATATGATGTGCAACTCCCAACCTATCCTGAACTATATGACATCCACTAAAAAACATAATATGGTGATACCCATACTAGTAAAATGTCTGCGATATACTCAGCTCCCTAGCGTTTAATGACTTAAGCTTCTAAAACATGCATTCCCAAGCAACTTAATAATACAAAAGGTATAGCTGAATATTTACATGTATCATTGGGTCTAACATTTAAGCTATATTCTTAAGAAACTACGGGTAGGCCAAATTGACCTAATTCTCTTACGAATGATAGCGTTCATGTATGGCTGTATATACCCACCATTGTCCTGTTTAAAAGTCAACAGCGCTATACAAATGTTTACGACAAACTAGCAAATTATATTATACTATCATTTTCCATTGGATCTAATACAGTATTGTAAAAACATTCCAAGTACCATAACGAATCAGATGTTTGTGACTTTTGCAAATATTCAACAACTTATCTAATACTTAATGGACCTTTCCAGTTTATCCAACAATCATGACATCATAATCAACTATGTGATGTGTAGGATGATGTCATAATCAATGACGTCAAAGTACATCACAAACACCAAAATTTATGACAGACTAAATGTTGTTGTACAAATTGTATGTCTTTACTATTTAATAAACATACTATTTAATATTTTGTAAGTAATTCGACTGGGCGCTGTTGCTGCCTATAGCAGCAACAGCACTCAGACAAATTACTCTCAAAATATTCAACAGCTTACCTGTATAGTTTTCTGGAAATTGAATCAGGGAGTGCAATGGTCGATCCCAAAACGTGTGACGTGTAGGCAGAGCTTAGCTCGAGATGGGTGCGGCATAGCTAAAACTGGGATTGGGATTATTTTGAATTCAGGGTTCATGGTTAATATCGGTTCCAACATGCACACAAAGTGGGAGAGGCATGCTGCATAGCTAGAAATGTATCTCTCTCTTTTGTCTAAGAATCCTTGACTTAAAATTTCGAGGCCTGCTTTTGTGTCTGCATACTGACCTGATTTCCTGTTATCTGTGTAATCTCAGTGGCTGTCTTATTAAGAACATCCAGCTTCCTGAGGCAAGATAATAAACAAGAGAGATCAGCGATTGCAGACACTCGTCCTCCCGTTTTTGTCACATTGTCAAAAGGTTTTCAAATTTTTGGGATATTTTTAGATCACGCCCAATGGTGTGGACTCTTTTTTGTGTTGCAATTTGAGCCCAATGGAACTACAGTAGTTGTTTCTGCGGTATCCATACAGTTGATACAAAAATTTGATTCAAACAGGATCCTTGTTTTTTATCCAGATCACAGATAAATCTGAAAATCCTAGTTTGTATTAAGTTCCTTTGTTGTGTTAAAATTTTACCAAATTTGGATAAACAGTTTTTAAGATATGACTTACATGTAGGACATATCCATTTGAAATTCCATGACTTTTCCATGACTTTTCATGACCAACATTAACAAATTCCAAGACTTACAAGAATTAATATCTAGTAGATTTATGTTTATGACGGAGCCACAGAAATTATAATCAGAATTAGTCTGGAAATGTCTAAAAGCCAAAGCCTTGCTTTGATAAGCCATTGCCATAATTTTTATAGCATAGAGCCGACGATGGTAATTTATGAAAACGATTTATTTTATTTTTCATGATTACCATTTTCCAGGACTTTTCTATGACCTATGATAAACAAAAACGCTGAAGTGTACAATATCTCGCCTATAAAGGCATGGATAGTGTGAATAGTAAAAGCAAACTTGGCATGGTTCGTAATACACATTTTCAGTATGCACCAACAAACAAGTATAACCAATGAAACATGGAAAATTTTACCAAACTGCGGATAGTCTGATGTTGATCTTTTTTTCCAAAATGAAACTAGTAATGATGCAGTTGGTACCTCTGCATAGTATAACTCTGATGTAAAATTTTGCTGATATCTGGTGAGCCAATGGTTGAAAATCAGTGGTCCATAAAAAACTAACAAAAAAAGAATAGAAGAGTTCAAAGTTCAAAACCGTGAAAAGAGTAGTAACAAGAGCTCCGCAAACGGCGCATTATACCCCACCATGATGGCAAACCAATGAATGAGAGCTAACAGAAAATAGTGATTTCCTCCTCAGATCTAGACCGGTCATCTCAGGAAGTTTCAAAGTGATCCACTAAACGGTCATGGAGTTATCATCTGGAAACCAATTTTCAAGAAAGCTGACGGTGACTGTCTGCCATCTTGGACTTCAGAGCATCATCAATTTCGATAGGTTTCTTCTTCAGACTTAGTCCAATCAGAGTTATCATCATCTGAATTCTGATTTTCCATGACTTTCCAGGCCTGGAATTAAAATTTTCAAATTCCATGACCTTCCAGGATATCCATGCCCAGTACAAACCCTAACAGATACACATACATACATACACACATGCACGCACACACGGATGGACAGACAGACAGAGACAGAGCCGATCGCGATTACCCTTTTCCCCTTATGGGGTGAGGGCAATAAATGATCAAGCAAGTCAGTCCCTGGATATCTACATTTAGTGAAACATCTCTATGGAGGGATCCAATCTGTCACACAAGTATATGACATCTTCTTCTTCTTTTCGTTCGCTGATCATACCGGCAGTCCTGTAAGTGACTATCGACATGATCATATGCGTTAAGTGCGTGGTCCATGGTTTGTTAGAGTGCGCCGTGCGGCCTGGAACCTCCGTCTTCAGCACTCGAGGTTTCTGTCAGGGTTACCTCACCCTTACCTCCTTCAGTCGCCTCTTACGACACGCAGAGGATACGGAAGGTGTATTCTAAGCCCCACCTACAGGGCCAGTATATGACATGAACATCATAATAAATTGTTACTTGTTTGTGAAGATCGCAATCATGACGCACATTTGTAGTTACAACATGTAGCTTCATCAAGAAATTCTATGTCTTTGATGAATTTAAAACATGAATGAATGAATCAATCCCTGAACTCTATGAATCTCAATTTGCAGAAAACTATACAGGTAAGCTGTTGAATATTTTGAAACTAATCTGACTGGGTGCTGTTGCTGCCCATGGCAGCAACAGCGACCACTCAAATTAGTTTAAAATATTTTACACCATGTTTAATAAATAGTAAATACATAATTGATTATGCCGGCACCCTACACATCAAGATATGGACCATTTAAAATGTAATTAACACTTTCATTATGAAGCCAGCCAGCATGTTTATTAAATAGCAATGAGTCTTTCACCTGAGGACCCCAGAACTTCAGGGTGTGGGGTCCCTAGGACCTCCAGAATTTAGATGCTATGAGAAACGCTGGTAAAGACACAAGCAAAATGCCCACCAATGGAAAGTTTTTAATCTAATTTCTTAGTAAAATGGTAATATTTTGGTACATGTACATACATGTATGCATCAACTCAATTTCTATCTGTAATTTCATCATACATGTAAATTAGCCTTAAACAAATTTCCAGTTGAAAAGACAGGTGGATATATGTTAACAGCCTCGTGAGTTAGTACATGTAGTATACACGTAGCTAGATGTAACTCTGTATGATATACATACAGTAATACATATACATGGGTTGCATCATAGTACCTGCTAGTGATGACAACTTCTGCTCCAAGTTGTGATAGCACAGTAGCCATTCCTCTGCCAAGGCCAGTTCCACCTCCTGTGATAAATGCAGTCTTATTTGCGAATGTCCCTGCTGGAAGCATAATGTCTGACTTTGATGGAAAATGCTTGGCATGTTCTGCATTCTTAGGGCCATCATAGGGTTCAGCACTGCTAGAGTTACATGCACACTGTGTCTTGAAGAATCGGGGAAACGTTGTGGTAACACGTAGAAGCACTGGTCTTGTTTGCCGTAAAAGCAGTTCCTGAAATGAATTTCAAAGAAGCTAGAAGTTCATCACCCAACCGTATAAGCTTTCCTTTAATGTTGAACAGTCTGAGGTACATTGTATGTCACGCTTAACCCTTTAATGGCCATGCTGACCAAAGCCGGCCTCTGCAGTGGTCTTGTGGAATGTCCATTTACAGGTCAAGAGAATACAATTTTAAAAATTTTACGACTGGAATGCCTGGCTCGATAACCAAGCCAGTCATTCCAGTGATAAATTTTCAAAAATTGTATTCTCTTGGCCTGTAAACGGACATTCAATAGGCAGATATTGAAATTTTCCTCTTTAATATATATCTCAGACACTGACTTTTAAACTAACGCTAAAGTTTGGTGATTATAACTTTTGACAGAAGATACATGTACATATATCATAGCAGTTACATGTCCCCTCACCAAGACTTTTTAACCCTTTAACACTCATATCAGCCAAAAACGGCTTCTGCAGTGGTCTTGAGAAACATCCATTTGCAGACCAAGAGAAGAAAACTTTTAAATATTCCCTCTGGAATGACTGGTGTGATAACCGAGCCAGTGATTCCAGTGGTAAATCTTCAAAAATGGTCTTCTCTTAGTCTACAAATGGGCATTTTCTAAGAGAAAATTAAAATTTTAAGGGGTTAAATTAATCTACCAGTAGTGCAGAGTGCAGACAAAACTTTTGAACAATATTCAGTTTTTAATAAACAGATTTCACTACAACGCAATTCCAGGTAAGATCTTATCACAAGGTACACGTTGTGATGTATCCATGTACCAAATTTGAAGTGAATATATTCAAACTTTCTAGTTTTGCTTCTTTTTTTTTAAAGAAATATCTCTGTGGAAATAAACATTGCCTAGAGGAGCTTCATTAATTCTAGAGAATATGAACAGGTTTTTATGTACATATACTGGTATACAATGCAATCCCAGCTAAGGTACATGTGTAGTCACAAGCTACACGTATGTACACATGCGGGGTACACAATTTTTAGCCATTCTAAAGTACAGATGCTCCAGAGATAAATCTGGAGTCAACATTTAAAATGATAATGGCAAAAATTAAAATTGAAAATCTTTGCTTAGTACTATAATTGCCAATTTGTAGGCCAAGAAGAGGTTGAGAAGTCTGAGTAGTTTTTTTAATGTACCACCATGACCACTGGAATGACTGGCTCAGTTATCAAGCCAGTCATTCCAGTGGTAGATTTTTATACTAATAGTTTTGGATAAAGTGGGGATTATGTTATCCCACCTGTCCATCTGTCTGTCTGGAAATTGATTGGAATGCACCTCCTCCAAAACTGACATACAGAATTTAACCAAGTTTGGTATATGCAAGTTACACATAGATTACGGAGTGCAACAGGACATTTACACTTGGCCATGCGCATGCGTGTGTGTGTGTTAAAATGTGAAAGCGGTGAAAGTGAGGTTGGCACGCCATTGAGTGTCAAATCTATCTAGTAAAATGTGGATAGCCACAGTCACTAGTGATTGATATATGTACCTGACGCTGTTCTCGGGTTGAGAACGAAGTCAGATCCGACTTCGTTCTCAACCCGAGAACGGCGTCAGGTATCAACCACTAGTGACTGTGGCTATTCACGTTTTACTAGCTTAAATCAAACCCAGCCACTATATGGTTGGCGCCAATACAGAGAAAACCTCCACCTGGAGGGGCTCCTCCACAGATATAATGTTTCTCCAAAACATTTCTAATCTGTGAAACTAATTCTCTTTCCAAAGCAGCATACCACAGAAATAGACCCATATTTCTGACGTAGTAATCTACTACTACTACTACACGTCTAAGAATGAGAATGGTTACTGTTAGTAACATTCCCAATATATGGAGAATGTAGACAGGCTGAGTAATGTCATGCATGGACTGGCCACCCGTCTTGACAATCAAATGGATGTCATTTCCCATCAATCCACCCGTGAGGACACCATTGGACAGAACACTGTTCACAATGAAAAGACAACTTCCAAACAGGAAGACATGTTCACACATTTTGCCAAGCAGTTCTTTCACATATTATGGGAAAGACTAAACCTTCTCGCTTTGGAGGAAGGAATCTTCGACCCAACCATTGGATCATCTCGACACAAACAAACACCTCAGGTTTACAGGGTCACCCGATCATATAGTTAACAATTAAATCTACTCGTCTGTGTCATGGAACATGTTTCATTATGCATTATACAGGTCTTAAGAGGGGGGGGGGGGGGGGGGCCTCAATTCGTACACCCAAAAACCTCCAATCGGGAGAAAAACAAAGCATAGTGGATCTATCAAACACACCAGTCCATGGGGTAGGTCCGCACGGAAAAATGTACGGACCCGTAGCAGACGCGGAACCGTAGCCAGACACGGGTGCCAACGGCACCCCACGTCTGACCGCCGGACCAGGCGAGATAGGTGAGTACCACGCCCGGCCCGGCACACCCGTCACCGTATCAGCTGGCGTCAAACCAACCGTCACGGGACCGGTGCCTGGTACCAGATTGGCCTCAACCACAGGCGGAGCCGCTGCCCTGGCTTGCGCCAAGCCAGACAAATGGAGGACGGTTCCATCCAGGACGGAATCGACCTCCATATTCTCCACCCGTGGTATCACAGGCCGCAGCAACCTCTCCTCCTCGGCCTCCTCATCTTTAGACCCCGAAGAGTCGTCACTAGGCGGACGGCTCCCACACCTGATGGACCGGCCACCGCTACTGGACCACCCGGAGGTGGCCACAGAGAGATAGAACCCGTCAGGCCGGAGCCAGACGGGACTGCCAGGGGGCCATACGAGACGGCCCCCTCGGTAACCAGTCCAGAACCGTGTCCAAGTACAGGGTCCATACCAGGCATGGGGAGAAACTGCCCCCCAACCTTCGGTAGCAGTGACGACACCAGCATGGGCAGAACGCTATGCAGAAAACCCTGCATAGCCGGACCGAACCAGGCCGGCGGTGCCATCTCCGCCACCTCCAGCTGGCGACGTGGAGCACCCCCACTGGCCGAACCGGACGCTCCATGATTTAACATCGGACCGCCTGACCCCGCGTCAGACCTAGCCACATCCTTCTGGGCAAGGAACTTTACCATCATATCGACGGACCACACTGCGCACACATTACATCTATGATCTAGGTTACAGGGCGTACACCTAAAACAGACATGGTCCTTAAACACGACGCGTACAAACTTATGGCACTCGTCACATGATGGCGGGGCTAGCTTGGCCTATAAAATAAGCACAAACCTACAATAAGCAAGCGGAACAACACGGATGGAAGGCAGACAATTAATTTTCAAATAACTTGACCATAAATTAACTGTAACCCTCCCGCACCCCACCCCGCAACGTTACAGCAAAGATCGCATTGATTATGACGACAAGAACGAAGCGGGCATAAATACACCCATTATTGATCCTCCAGGATGTATCACGGCTCCAGGAATCATATCGCATAGCATTCGGGGTATATTTACCAATCAATATAAATTAAACTCCTAACGAAAGCCGACACTATATGTGAAGAAACAACAAAATGTAAACAAACTGCTGTAGCACACGGTAAAACCGCAGACCACGCATCTCTCAAGAATTTTGACACCACCGATCATTGCAAACCGATCGTGATCACACGTAAACTTGACCATTCCAAAGTTTCCGGTACCATTTTTAGTACGCAGCACCCAGAACAAGATGCGCGAATTAATGAAAAATTTTCTTCACATACACATCCGAGCATCACGGGTGTGACGTCACCCGCTCGGACCCTACGGAGAACGATGTCAGCCGATATTCGTGTTAGAAATACTGTAGCAAACACCTATTTTCATATCTTCCGATCGCCTGTTGGGGTTTAAAGAAGGCGATCGTCTGGCATATCTCATTGTTAGCACATGTCCCAGCTTCTTTGGGGTCAGAAATTGGAACATGCGACACAAGGAAATTTAGAGACCTAAGTCTTTTAACTATGGATAATAAGGAATTATACAACCTGGTTATCATCGGCGGTATTCTCCATTTTATCCAGTTATATCCTTTCAAGAACGCACAAACTATGAAATCACAGACAAAAGACTTAGATTTCTTTTCAAAAAAATTTAAATCTCTCACTGCAAAAAGCATGTATAGCTCTTGTTGCTATGCAAACAAGAAATGAGCTCTATGGTAGACGGGTACTCGGCAGTTGGGAGCCGAGTACCCGGTTCCAAGGAGTCGGTAAAGCTTTCTAAGTCTATAGTCCTAGGGCCAGCTGTCAAGGCCAGCTGTATATCCGAAGTAACAGAATGGTGAGTATTGATCGAAGGAGAAGCTAGTGTACCAATCACACATGACTGTCCAAAGAGCAGGATCAATACCGATTAAAGCCAGTTTTCTGAATAGCCTGTCATGCCATATGGTGTCAAATGCCTTCGCTGCCTCAAGGAAGACGATAGTCAGACTTTCTCTTTTGTCACCAAATTCAGAAATTAGTTCGACCAGGATCAATGCAGCAAATAGAGGTACAACACCCTCAGTAAATCCTCGCTAGAGTCCGGATTGTGCAGCTCTAAATTTGGAGTTAAGTCGGAGAATCAACAATAGCTCGAGAACTTTCCCCAGGATGCAGATTAAAGTGATGCCACGATAATTGGTAGGTAGATGTTTCGGCTTATCTCTCTTCTTGAGAAAAGGATTTTGGATACCCTCCTTGAATATTGACGGGACCATGCCTCGACAAATCATTGCATTATACAAATTCCGTTAATACAGGAACAAGTTCATCCTGTGCATGAATTACATGTTCGGCAGTTATCCCACTTCCATCTGCCGCTTTCTTCCTGTTCATTTTACTAATGCTGATCGCAACCTCATGAGCTGAAAATGGTTCAGTAGTCATAGGAAGAGCATTGGCAATTGCTGAAATGACCTCCATTTCCTGTGCAACCCGATCTCTGTGGTCATCATCAAAATCATCATTGTTCTTGGGCACTGCAAGGTCACCAAAGTATTCTGCCCATGCATTCAGGACTGTATCTGGAGTGTTGCACATCATGTTATTAACAAGGAGATTATCTATGCATGTCTGGCTCGACATGCGTTGCATATTGACCAACTTGAAGAATAATCCTCATTCCTTGGTCTGGAGAATTTGCGTTCAAAATCTCCTCATATAGCTGATTGCGTCGTTTTGAAACATTAAGGCTCTGTATATCCCGGAGCTGTCTCTTATACTCTATGATTCTATCTTTTATGGGATGAGCTGCAGGATGACCAATTTCTTTCCACTGCCAGAATGTTTTCTTCAATTCCCTGCACAAGTCAATTATTGACTGTGGTTGAGATTTCATTTGAGTTTTTCCCATCTTCGCTCGCTTAACTCTCCTTCCTCACTGCGGTGGAGGGCTCTTATGATATCAAGCGACATATACTCTTGGAATTATTGAATAAATAATCTTGAATCGTGGAACATGTTGAATATAGGGACGAAATGACTTGGGTCGATCTGGAAACTTAGCGACAATAGGTCCAGTTTCCGAACCAGAATATATATATATCATTATGGATTATTGATTATATACCATTGACTTCCATGTGGTAAATGACATGATTTACGTTAACTTTCAGTGTTCTCTGCACTTCAGTTATTCTTTTAAAGACGTTTTATTTTATGCTTAAATTCTGTTTTGATGTTTAGTTTCAGAAATTACAGATTAAGGAGAAATCATTAGGTATTTTAAAATATTAGCGTCAGTGATCGCTTAGATTAATAAATCTTGAAACATCGAGCATAGATCAACAAGAATCAAGCAAAGGCTGTATTATTCCTAAAGATATTCGTTATCGCATTTGAGATTTTGGACATCATCTTTTTTCCAATGAAAGATTACTCATTTCTCCCTGTAGGTTGTGTAACCGAATCTTGACCTATTTTCAGAACGTCCTATATCAATTTGCACACTCATGTTCTCACTGGGATAGTCTATATATCAACAATGCTGAGTAACGTTTTCACGGGCACTCATGTAAGAGCAGTCAAAAAATAATCTCATATAATCGCACATATAATTTTAAGATTCGTATTGAATACCAGTTTTCGAACTTATTGTATATATTATATACTATCACTATGGGTACCGAAGTTCGTGAATCTAAGCAAGTAATGCACTCGTGAAAGAAAACTCTTAAACAGATCTGCGCAAGAATTTAACACAATGTGAAATAACACTTCGGAATACAAACGAAAAAAATTTCAGTACACAATTCAAATTTTTAAACAAATCCCAAGCATTTGAACTGACCCACCTCGCCAGGTTATGTGTGAAATAGCGGTACCGAATTTCGTGAATTGGTGATTATGCATCTTCAGCTGTCTGGTACATGCTTGTAAATCCTTAAATATCACTGTAGTAGTTTGTTGAATGTTTCAACTGCTGATTTTGCCCGTTTTAAACGATAAATTAGTCCGACAAATGAATGTATAAACTGAAAAGCAGTTGATACATTTGAAGAGTAGAAAAAACCCCAAATGTTGAAATGGATGGCGCTTTCATTAGGTAGTGACGCAACATGAAATTCACCAATATTAATGAGCTGAATAAATGAGCTAACGCTAGGGTCTTTAAAACATGTTCAGCAGGCATAAAGGAAAGAATAAAAAAAATTTCTATCGTTAAAAAAACCATGTTAATTTTGACACTTTGGTAAATGACTAATAAGCACCCACCCCTTCCTCTAGAGCCTCTCCAATAAAATTTAGACGCGCTCTCGTCAATCAGGCTAATCCGACGCGGTGAAAAAATGTAACCAAAGCAGGTGGTAACTTTGGATTGTAAAAATTGCTCATTTTAGGTGCTAAATAAGCGCAAGTAAGTAATCTTAGAAAGTGCATTAAGGAAGCTTGCAATTTTTATCACTACTATCAGTTATTGTATGAAAAGTTTCTTGTTTTGACCGTATTTTGCTCAAAACTTTATCAAAAGCTTCAGAACTGTCAATCAAAACGTGGCTACTGTGTAGATGCGTTCCATGCAACGTTATATCATGGAATGAGAGCAATAAAAACGAATTTCAGTACTCACGAATTTAAGCAACGCGACCATATACTATGGGTACTGAAGGTCGTGAATCTAAGCAAATAATGCACTCGTGAAAGAAAACTCTTACACAGATCTGCGCAGGAATTTAACACAATGTGAAATAACACTTCCGAATACAAACGAAAAAATTTCAGTACAAAATTAAAATTTTTAAACAAATCCCAAGCATTTGATTCTTGAACTGACCCACCTCGCCAGGTTATGTGTGAAATAACGGTACCGAATTTCGTGAATTGGTGATTATGCATCTTCAGCTGTCTGGTACATGCTTGTAAATCCTTAAATATCACTGTATTGGTTTGTTGAATGTTTCAACTGCTAATTTTGCCTGGTTTAACCGAAAAATTTGTCCTACAAATGAATGTATAAACTATAAAAGCAGTTGATACATTTGAAGAGAAGAAAAAAACCCAAATGGATGGCGCTTTCATTAGGTAGTGACGTTACATGAAATTCACAAATATTAATGAGCTGAAGAAATGAGCTAACGCTAGTGTCTTTACAACATGTTCAGCAGGCATAAAGGAAAGAATAGAAAAAATTTCCATTATTAAAAAAAACATGTGTGCACTTTATGTTAATTTTGACACTTTGGTAAATGATTAATAAGCACCCACCCCTTCCTCTAGAGCCTCTCCAATAAAATTTAGACGTGCTCCCGTCAATCAGGCTAATCCGACGCGGCGAAAAAATGTAACCAAAGCAGGTGGTAACTTTGGATTGTAAAAATTGCTCATTTTAGGTGCTAAATAAGCGCAAGTAAGTAATCTAAGAAAGTGCATTAAGGAAGCATGCAATTTTTATCACTACCATCAGTAATTGTATGAAAAGTTTCTTGTTTTGACCGTATTTTGCTCAAAACTTTGTCAAAAGCTTCAGAACTGTCAATCAAAACGTGGCTACTGTGTAGATGCGTTCCATGCAACGTTACACCATAGAACGAGAGCGATAAAAACAAATTCACGAATTTCAGTACTCACAAATTTAAGCAACTCGACATGGGTCAAGTCAAATGACTTACCTAATGTGATAGCTAACAATAGTGAAATATACCTGTATGCGGATGACACAAAACTTTTTCATGGCATAAAATCCAATGATGATGCTAACGAAATGCAACAAGATATATACTTGTTAAACGAATGGACCAGTAAATGGTTACTCCAATTTAATGCTGATAAGTGTAAATCTATGCGAATTGACAAAACCAATTTACAAAATCATAGCTATATTCTCGGTAAAGATGAGTCCCCTATTAATCCAACCAAGGATGAAAAGGATATAAGTGTTATTATTGATGATAAACTATGTTTCGAGAAGCACATAATAGATAAAGTTAATAAAGCCAACTCCACTATGGGTGTAATAAGGCGCACATTTGTACCCCTTGACACAAACATATTTACAACCCTGTATACATCATTAGTGCGGCCACATCTGGAATTTGCTAATCAGGTTTGGAGCCCCTATCTCACGAAACATATAGAGCTGTTAGAAAATGTTCAGCGAAGGGCGACAAAAAGTGTCTCAGGCCTATCAAAACTAAATTATGAGACTAGGCTCAGGGTCCTTAATATACCAACTCTTTGCATACCGTAGAGTACGAGGAGACATTATTGAAGCTTACAAAATTATAACAAAAAAATATGATCCAGAAGTGTGCAACCTTTTTGAATTTCAATCAGACGCAAGAACCAAGGGACACAGGCTAAAACTATACACATCCAGATCACGTTTAAACATACAGAAATCAAGCAGCGAATTAATTAAATAAATATCCACTCGTCTTTTCTCTGGTAGTCTCAGATAAATTGGCAATATAAAACACAATACTAATGTGGGAATTTGTCATTAAAATTTGTATCGGGGAAAACATTTCTAAACAACGGCATCCATTTTATTTACGTCACCGGCTAATTAACATAATGCAAAGTCATCCCAACACTAAATCGCCCGAATGCATCAAAATCTCGCCAATAAATATAATGCTGAATACATTTTGCTGATTAGGATATAATTTTAAATAAAATTATTACGCAAACCGTTTTTAAAACGTTATCTTCTATACACAATATCATATTAACTTATGAAATTCGCGATCGCAATATTACAGTTAATATTTTCTTCACGGCATGATTTCGTCCTCGGGCCGAATTGGAAATGAAAGAAGAAAGGGAGATAATTACATCATAATTAATTACAATCGCGTGATTTACGTCTTTTCGCAACCTGTTTTGCTGATTTATGATTAATTTTGACAAAATAAACGATGTTTATTTAACTGTGCTTAATATTTAGGCGGTCTAATTAATAATTTCACTCCCGCGATGATGAATATTATACAGTATATTAAGCTTTAAAGGCGTAAAACGTTACGAATGTATCAGGGCGTGAAAATACGTTCTGTTTTCGTACTAATTTTTATCATTTAAATTTTTTGTTTCATGTCCATAAAACCGATATTCGGTTAAAACCGATATGAAAAGTCATATCGAAACCGATATGGCTGTAAGCCAAAACGCGCAGCCTACCCGGTTCCCTATTGAATTACTATTGCAGAAAATTTGGAGCTGCGTACCAGTCTTCATTAACCCTTTCTGTCGTCTGTTTTGATGACCTACGAAAATGGTTTATTTTTGTCCGCTAAGACGTCAAAAAGCGTCCATGTGGCATAAGTTGGAAGGAATATGGGCTTGGGAACATTGACATACAATGGGAAAGTATAATTTCATCAAACCTAAGTTATTTATTAAAATATTTACACTTATATGCATTTATTCATGGCAAGCGATAGGTGTCGCCATTTTGAAATTTACGCAAATATTGCACTAACCATCTGAACCGAGCTCGGGTGCTCGGTTGACTATAGTTGACTAGCTAGTTAACTATTTGAAGTTCGACTGGTATTCTAGCTAGCTAACTATGGTTATTAGTCAAACTTGACCCTAGATGTCTTCTGCTGGTTAGGGTCAAGTTCGACTCGCTAACTATAGTCAGTTTGCTGGTTTACTGATCATGTGCAGTTGCTATGCCCAGTCAAACTTGATCGTAGTCGACTATAGTTCGTTGGTACCCGGTTCCCTATTGAATTACTATTGCAGAAAATTTGGGGCCGGGTACCAGATTCCATTAACCCTTTCTATCGTCTGTTTTGGTGAGCTATGAAAATGGGTTATTTTTGTCCGCTAAGACATCAAAAAGCATCCATATGGCATAAGGTGGGAAAGAATATGGGCTTGGGAACATTGACATACAATGGGAAAGCATAATTTCATCAAACCTAAGTTATTTAGTGAAATATTTACACTTTTATATGCATTTATTCGTGGCAAGCGACCAATGTCCGCCAATTTGAAATTTACACAAATATCGCACTAACCATCTGAACCGCGGTTGGGTGCTCGGTTGACTATAGTTGACTAGCTAATTAACTATTTGAAGTTCGACTGGTATTCTAGTTAGCTATAGCTAACTATGGTTAGGAGTCGAACTGTGTGCAGTTCGACTGGTATTCTAGTTAGCTATCTAGCTAACTATGGTTAGGAGTCGAACTTGACCCTGTAGTAGATCTTCACTCTCATTCTCGTTGTCACTAACTCTTTGCACCTGTTTAACTTGGATGTGGGTGCGGGCGGGGTCGATTGCAAAGTCAGTTTCAAATGTTTTTCTTGTCCCTTGAACTTAGTTGAAGGTTTTCAGTGTCGGGGCAGATACAACTGACTGGTAAGTTGCAGTGTCGGGGCAAATACAAAGTTCTGACTGGTAAGTTGCAGTGTCAGGGCAGATACAACTGACTCTGGTAGGTTGCAGTGTCGGGGCAGATACAACTGACTCTGGTAAGTTGCAGTGTCGGGGCAGATACAACTGACTCTGGTAAGTTGTTCCAGGAGTTGATCACACGGATGCTGAAAAATCTTTTTTCTTGTGTCACTGTTAAAACGTTGCTTTAGAAGCTTGTAACTGTGGCCGCTGGTGCGTTTGCTATCGCCAGGTGGCAGTAGCTTCTCTTGATCGACATTGTAGGTGTTAAGTACGTACTTGTATGTTTTAATTAGATCTCCGCGGAGGCATCGGTATATCAGGCTTAGCAGTTTTAACTCCTCGAGTCGCTTTTAATTCAAAGGACATTCTTATGCCCAGAAAGCACTGCTCTGAAAAGCCAGTTCAGGCATTATGATTGTTAAATCGCAATATGAACTTGTTTGTAAACTTTGTCTATAATTTACATGTTAGACATTTAGGATGCTGCATTGTAGGCTGACACACGACCCCCACCCAAGCCAACCATGTGGAAGAGCCTATAATGTATATATGCCCTCACACTCCACAATCATATGAGTAGCTCGCAATCTGCAATCATATGGGTAACTAAGATACCAAATTTGGTTAAATTCCGGCAGTTTTGACTTTCGTCTCCACCCTGCCCCCCCCCCCCCCCCGACCCTGGGACGGAGCCTAATGTAAATATGTTGTCTTGAATTGTGCAATCATACGGGTAACTCACAAAGCAAATTTCATTGAATTCCACTGAGCAATTTTGGAAACGATAATCTAAAGGCCAGATGGAGAGCACGACAGATGGATGGAGGACATTGCAATATCCCCTCTTTTTTTCGAAGCTTGCAGGGATAAGAAATTTCATATTCCCTACCTGGTACCTTCCAGAACAATGCCATAGAAATCATGTAAATTGGGAAATAAATCACTCTGCACCAATGAAATAATCAGGGTTTGTACTGGGTCATGGAAATCCTGGAAAGTCTTGGAATATGAAAATTAAGTCATGGAAAATCATCATTTTCATATCAAGAGTATACTTACCACACTGATATTCTATGATATTTCCCAAATATCGACCTATCTTCAATAAGACTCAGAATTAAAAGGAAACCGCCCACACTGGGCAGGTTACTCAACTGACAGTCCGGCAGATGTGCCGCCCAAACTTGCGCATGTGCAGGGCTGTCTCTTTCTCTTTTCAAATTATTGACCTGCCATTGCACACGCCTTTGATTTGTTCATGGATTGCTTTTGCTTATTTAATATCTTGAAGCTTCTAAGTTGTTCTCGACTTGCTTATTTGACATGCTAACTATGTCTGACATGCCAAGTCTCCAGAGGATGTTCCAGGTCCTAGCCATCAGGTGTATTTTAGTAAATTTATTGATTGAAAATTTGCGTGTTGAATCAGATGGTATATCTGGGATTCACACTTACACGTGGATACTAGGCTAGCTCATTTTGGGGGTGTTGATCTTAATATTAGTTAACGCATGTTGTGCTTTGTATTTTCAGATACTTCATGTTTCACATGTATCCTTCATCTGGACAATTATTTATATGTCTGGGTTTTGGGTCCAAATAATTATGTTATGAGCTTGCAGAGGAAATTATTACCATAAGAAGTAATTTTTCTGCATTCTCCCCCCACCACAGGTTTTGGATTCAGGACTAAGTATGCCTATTGTTGTCCAGCAGACCTCACTCGTTTCTTCAGGAATTTATTAGGTCGGGTATGGAGAGTTAGTTTTCAGTCATTTAATTTTTGAAATATTTCACTATATTATAACTGTGTGATGAATATATCTCTCTTAATGGTTATGCTTAGGTTCATTGTGTTATAAAGTTCAATTGCTAATGAATCTTTGTCTGAGTGTTGAGTCTAGCATTCGCCTTTCAAGTATTAATGTTCAAATTCTGATTATTTCCCTCGTCCTCATGAAGAAGAAGTTCAGTGTTTGTTGTTATTTGGTCAGGTCCATAGTATTACCTATGGGCATGCCTTTGCTTTTTCATCTATGGGTCTAAGTTTCTTTAGGGAAATTGTTAGCCTTCTGCAATTGTTTTTTGGTTTGGTTTATAAACTAAAAACTAATTGTTTCCGTTTTGTGTCTTTTCAGAGGGTCATTATGTGGTTATGTCCTGGCACAGGTCTACTTGAGAATGCTGGGGTTGATGGTTTCCACAGGTGGCCTTACGCCAGTGGCCTCTCCAGTTATTTCTCATGACATAGTGGACCCAGAGTACAGGATTCCTGGACTCAATGCTGTCAGTATTGGAACCTCTTATTCACCACCTTCAATGGTGGATGAAAAGAGAAAATCTCCTGGCAGGGGTGACGGTGTCACCTCAGAATCACCTCCCCACCCTTAATTAATGATGTACATGGATGCATATATGG
The DNA here is from genome assembly GCA_034401795.1 of Chaetoderma sp. LZ-2023a. Classification (NCBI taxonomy): domain Eukaryota; kingdom Metazoa; phylum Mollusca; class Caudofoveata; order Chaetodermatida; family Chaetodermatidae; genus Chaetoderma; species Chaetoderma sp. LZ-2023a. The sequence goes on from CM067367.1 coordinate 46,181,956, forward strand.
AGGGATAGGGAGCTTGCCTGGAAGAAGACAAAGTATCAGTGCTTTGGAATCTGGATCAGTCACAAGAACATATCAATCTGCTAGAAATGTGAGCAGTAGTCTTAGCCATGGAACACTTACTAGAGAAGGTCAAGGGCAAGATTGTTCTGGTTCGATCAGACAATACAACAGTAGTGACTTACAGGGTGGAATGAAGTCGCCCAGTCTCTGTATGATGACATGGAAACTGCTTTGCTGGTGCCGAGATCATGGGATTTCCCTGAAAGCAGCTCACATTCTGGGAAGGCTAAATCTATTAGCGGACTCACTGAGCCGAAGAATGAGCATTCTTGCCACGGAATGGCAACTAAATCAATGTGTGGCAGACCGTCTGTTCACCCACTGGGGCAAGCCCAACATAGATTTATTTGCAACAAACAAGAACGCGAAGATGACGATGTACTGTATCATGTGTATGTGCTATTCTCACGGCCAAAAATTATTCACTGCAGAGTTATCACCTTTTAAATATCTTAAAGCTGATACATAAACTGCATTGCCAATCATTTCTTGTCAACGCAACTCATCCTACAGTTTAGCTGCGATTCTTTTGAAACTTGGTAAGTATTATCATTACCACATGAAGATGTGCATGTGCTATCTGTATACCTGTACGTCCATCCGTCTGTCCAAAATGTATGTCTGTCTGTCTGTCGGTCCATCCATCTCTGAAAATCATTTCTTGTCAACACAACTCCTCCTAGAGGTCTCAATGGATTAACTTAAAATTATGTCCACATTATCAGTACATGTATCGTGTGCAGATGTTTATGTGCTATTTTCACAGCCAGAAAATTATTCACTGCAGAGTTATCACCCTTTAAATATCTTAAAGCTGATACATAAACTGCATTGCCAATCATTTCTTGTCAACGCAACTCCTACAGTTTAGCTGCGATTCTTTTGAAACTTGGTAAGTATTATCATTACCACATGAAGATGTGCATGTGCTATCTGTATACCTGTACATCCATCCGTCTGTCCAAAATGTATGTATGTCTGTCTGTCGGTCCATCCATCTCTGACAATCATTTCTTGTCAACACAACTCCTCCTAGAGGTCTCAATGGATTCACTTAAAATTTAGTCCGCATTATCAGTACATGTATCATGCGCAGATGTCTATATGCCATTTTCACGGCCATAAAATTATTCACTGCAGAGTTATCACCCTTTAAATATCTTAAAGCTGATACATAAACTGCATTGCCAATCATTTCTTGTCAACGCAACTCCTCCTACAGTTTAGCTGCGATTCTTTTGAAACTTGGTAAGTATTATCAGTACCGCATGAAGATGTGCATGTGTTATCTGTATACCTGTACGGCCATCCATCTGTCCAAAATGTATGTCTGTCTGTCGGTCCATCCATCTCTGACAATCATTTCTTGTCACGGCAACTCCTAGAGGTCTCAATGGATTAACTTAATTTTGTCGACATTATCAGTATCATGTGCAGATGTGCATGTGCTTTTTTCGCGGCCAAAAAGTTATTCATTACATAGTTATCACCCTTTAAATTTCTGGATAAGTGGTGGAAAATCGTTTAAAATGCTACTTCTCATTTACTGCTTGGACAATTTGAATCAGATTTGGCTGGAAGGATACTAGGCTTAGGCTTGCATGGTTTTTGCTTTGAAACATCGCGATTTTCGATTAAATCGTAGAGCCAAATTCCCAAAGATATAAACCGGGGTAACGGGATGAAAACTGGGACTTGGAATTTCTAGAAAAAGATGAAATAAATGATTAAAAAAAGAGTACGAAAGTAGAACACAGTTTCATGCGACAAATTATTACCATCCTACGTCTATGCTTAATGTATACCTTATATCCATCATTGCGGGAGTGAAATTATTATTAATTGAGACCACATAAATATTGCGTATAGCTAGTTTAATAAACATTGTTTATTTCATCAAAATTTGACACAAAATGTCATCGAGAAAAATATAAATCACGTGATGTATCCCCTCCGGTTATAGCCTCCCATTGTAGGACAAGTTTAGGTCATTACCCAAGCAGCGCAAAAACGCTAATATTAGTACCCGGGGAGATACTGCGGAATCCACATACATGGGATGGTAGCTTCGAGTAACTACGAGACTGGCGGCAGAAACTGGACCCATAGTGCTGTTTATAGGTGCTTTCAGAATGTACGATCTACATTCAAGAGTAATCAACAGAACGCACAGTTCAAAATACAAGGCGGTCATCTTGTATTTTCTGAAAATTGGGAATTTGTTTAAAATGCTCCTCATTAACCGCTTAGGCAATTTCAACCAGATTTGGCTGGAAGGATCCTGTAGTGGTAGTAAATCTATTCAGAATTTTAATAGATCGATGTTTTGGCAGCCATGTTTGATTTTCTTACAAATTTCTGGAACCATTTAAAAACAGTTCTCCTTAATCAATGCCCCTCTTTCAACAGTGCTTGGGTGGGTGGAACTATCCTTAGTGACGATAGGCTTGTGGCCATCTTGGATTTTCTGAAAATTATCCATCATGTCTATAGATTCAAATGCTAATGGTCCAGGTGAGCATCACAGGCCATTCGACTTCTTGTTGCAGATTCCGAGACAATGTTTGCATTTAATTACACTCCGTCCCCAGGGGTGATAGTTAGGGTCAGAGTTGTCTGAATTTAACCAAATTTGCTACATGTACATGTACGCATATGTCTGGATTGTGAGGCAATGTTTACATTAGTCTCAGGCCCTCCGGGTGTGGGTGGGTGGTGGGTGTTGCAGAATGTCAAAGTTGGTGAAAACATGGGGATTTGCGACAGTGTGCTATTGATTGCACATTCTAGTTCTAAACCTTTAACCATTTCTATGTATTTATTTCTTTACATACATGTAGTTGATTCTCCGGAGATGTGTTTTGAGCCAGTGGCGCTTATTCTCGTCACAAGTTACAGGCTCAACATCGAATAATGACCAGACAGAAGGAGAGCGATATATAAGTAACAAGTTAAGAGAGAGGTTTCCAGGAGCCACAGAAATTGATGTCTCTGATATTTCAGGTAAATCCATGCAACAATGCCAATTAGTGGTATTACATGTACATGCTTTCAGAGTCTCTCCTGCCCAAGCCTGTATCTGCGTACTGTTTTCTGAACATTGATCTTTTGATCCCAAAATTAGCAATGCTTGGAAACCACAATGGCATCGACACTGAAGACACGTGAATGTTGTCAAAAACATTTTAACTGTACTGAATTCCACTTATAATATTCCTGTTGAAGGAGAGTATTCATTGGTTTGTGCATGTGTTAAGCTACCATTCTTTTGTACTATGCCGGAAAGCTGATGAGTAATTTCAAACTAATTCGACTGGAACCTGTTGCTGCCATAGCCAAAAAAAGCTCCCAGTCAAATTAGTTTCAAAATGATGTGTTATAGTATTGACATGAATGAGTAAGTGCTGATGAAACATAGAAATGCCAGTTGTGCTTGTTGTTACAACAGGATCTTAATACATGTACTTTAGCAGTTTAATGCTCAAATTTCAATCAAATAAATTTGAATATCTGCCTATTGAATGTCCATTTACAGATCAAGAGAATACTATTTTCAAAAATTTATCACTGGAATGACCGGCTCGGTTGACGAGCCAGTCTTTCCAGTGGTAAATTTTCCAAAATTCTATTCTTTTGGCCTGTAAATGGACATTCCACAAGACCATAACAGAGGCTGGTTTTGGCCGCTATGATCTTCTTCTTCTTTTCGTTCGCTGATCATACCGCCAGTCCTGTAAGTGACTATCGACATGATTATAAGCGTTAAGTGCGTGGATCCATGGTTTATTAGAGTGGGGCGTGTGGCCTGGTACCTCCGTCTTCAGCACTCGAGGTTTCGGTCAGGGTTACCTCACCCTTACCTCCTTTAGTCGCCTCTTACGACATGCAGAGGATACGGAAGGTGTATTCTAAGCCCCACCTACAGGGCAAATGGCCGCTATGATCATTAAAGGGTTAAAACATTTACTCTTAGTCTCTTTGCTACATGTATATCACGTCACATCTCTGCTGTTTCTTGAGGTATAACAGAGTTAGATGAAATCTTGAACTGGTAGATCAAAGAACTTTTATCCTGTCCTTGACTACAGGGTACAATACATGTATCATCTGTATATTTTGTACATTGTATCATATTTAGTTTGATTGACTGATGCACATTTTGAAAACAGTATTGTTAAAAGCCCTTGTTGTCTGTTGCAGATAGCAGATTATTGTGAAAGTTGTTATATGTGTGATCATTACCACCTGACGATAGTTTGGAGGTACATCTATGTGTGCCGTCTTCTGACATTTGTGATGAGTCTTGTTGTATTTGACTATATAGGTGGATGTGGAGCCATGTTTGAGATCAGTGTGAAGGCAGATGAGTTTAAGAACAAGCGCACAATGGCACAACACCGACTGGTTAATGAGGTAATGTTTGGCTGATGAAACTGAACATGTATCTGAGTTTAAATACATGGTGCTACATTCAATGCACGTACAATGTATCCAATGGGTTCCCACATCCTTATCCATCTACCGTAATTTCTCGACTAAAGGCCGCCCTCGAATATAGGACGCTGTCCAAAATTTGACCAAAATCCGCCCAAAAAACTCTTGTATTCAAGTATAAGACGCTGTTAAATTTAGAAAAAACGTACCTTCAAAAAATCGAAAATTGGTATTAAAAATAACCATTACTCAGCACTATGTTTAATGCATGACTAAAAATGATCATGGTGGAAGAGAAATTATTAAATAGGACCGCCTAAATATCGTGTATCTTCAATAAAGATTGTTTATTACATCAAAATCAATCTAATTTTGGCATAAAATGTCTCCTTCAAAACATAGAAATCGCGTGATAGAAACAAATTGTAATGGCTCTTTTGCATTTGGAGGCGCTGTGTGATCTTATGCGCTAACAGGAGTTGGTTATCTGGCTCTTGTGATTGGAGGCGCTGTGTAATCTTATGCGTTAACGGGAGTTGGTTATAAAACGGGTATGGGAATATTCAGATTGTCACTAGTTGTAATGACCCTTTTGCGTTTGGAGGCGCTATGTAATCTTATGCGCTAACGGGAGTTGGTTATTTGGCTCTTTTGTGATTGGAGGCGCTGTGTGATCTTATGCGCTAACGGAAGTTGGTTATCTGTCTCTTTTGTGATTGGAGGCGCTGTGTAATCTTATACGTTAATGGGAGTTGGTTATAAAATGGGTATGGGAATATTCAGATTGTCACTAGTTGTAATGACCCTTTTGCGTTTGGAGGCGTTGTGTTATCTTATGCGCTAACGGGTGTTGGTTATCAAACAGGTACAGGAACATTCAGTTCCTATTGTGCAATGATGATATATAGCAATTTCTGAGTCCAGAATATTTAGATCCGAGTACTCGCTCTAATTAGAATAAAGATCTTTTGCGATTGGAGGCGAATCACGTGATTTATACACGTAGCTTTTCTCGACGCCATTTTATGTCAAATTCTGGATTAATTTTGATATAATAAGTGATATGTATTAAAGAATAAGCAATATTTAGGCGCCCCAATTTAATAATTTCACTCCCTTTTGGAGTATACATTAAACATAGTCGTCAGGCGGCGTGAATTGTCTAGGGTAACATTTAGTTCAATTTCCGTGGTATAATCTGACTTTTTAAGAAAAATTTTGACCCAAAAATGTGCGGAAGGAATGTTCTCGATTATAGGACGCACCCCCTTTCTAGTGCAATATTTTGACAAAAAAACTGCGTCCTTTAGTCAAATTTTAACGGTAGTTATCAAGCCGACTGGATCTGGTCTGTACAATGGTCTTGAGGAGTATCCATTTGTAAGCCAAGAGAAGACTATTTTTTAGAAGTTTATCACTGGAATGCCTGGTTTAGTAACCGAGCCAGTCATTCCAGCGATAAACTTTGTAAAAATATTGTTCTTTTGGCCTGCAAATGGAAACTCCTCAAGACAATTGCAGAGGCACATGCCTGCAGTATCCATAGCTCTGATTGTCTGACAGTTTATGACATTGGGATTCCTGTACTGAGACTATGATATCACACATTAACCCTTTCACCGACAAATCTCTGAAAATGTAATTTCTTTCCGATTCATACAGTATGTACATGTAGCATATTCTGTTTAATATCTTGAAGTTAATATGACTGGAAGGCATTGCTGCCTAAGGCATGTAAGACAGCAACAGCTTCCAATCATATTAATTTCAAAATATTCAACAGCTTTCCGGTATTATTGTTTTGAAATTGAGATATGGTAATTCATTGATGAAATGGTTAACACCACGATGTAATGTTATACTATAAGTCCGTAACTATCCTTAAGATAAAGGGAGATAAATTTTATAATTTAAATTCATAGATAATAGGTAGAATGGTTACTTCCGTTGATGGAAATTTAATACCTGTAAATGAAATTTGTCTTTTCAGTACTTTTATATAACTATATTCTTTGTATCAAATACACTTGTCCTTGTAACTTTATAGTCTGTCAGAATACTCATTAGAATATAGAGTAATCCATTTCTATCTATGCCCCATCACTTTGGCATAATGGTTAACAAAGCCCATATTTACAGTAATCATTAGCCCATTAACAATCGTATCAGCCAAAAAACGGCTTCTGCAGTGGTCTTGAGAAATGTCCATTTGCAGACCAAGAGAAGACTATTTTGGAAAATTTTCCAGGAATGACTGGCTTGATAACCGAGCAAGTCATTCCAGTGGTCAATTTTCCAAAATAGTCTTCTCTTGTTCTGAAAATTGACATTTTCTGTGAGAAAATTGAAATTTTCTTGAACAACTTCGAGGGTAACGAGGGTTAAAGGGTTGATGATAGCTTCAGAACATATTGATATAATGTGTGTTCTTATTTACAGGCATTAGGAGCTGAGCTAAAGCGGATTCACGGTGTCCGTATACACACCAGTATACCTGAAACATAGCTCTCTATTCACCCATCTTCTGCACATCTGTCGGCTAATATTCAGGGATATTGTTAAATTAGCCTTGATAATGAACAGTAAATAGAATTGCGGTGGAAGGCTATATCTGAATGTTATCTGCCGTAGAGGCCACATTATGGTTTGCTTTAATAATGATTTGAAACTACTAAATCTAGTTATTAGGTCCGTACCGGTAAAACTGGGGGGGACTATAGGTTTGCACTCCATCTGTCTGTCTGTCTGCTGCAGTTGGTTTTCCACACTTTTTCGCAGTCCTTCAAGGTATTCAACCGAGAATTGGTATATTGCTTTGTTATGAGGAGTTACAGAGCAAGTTCGAGTTTCAGGCGTATGCGTAAATTTTTGATGGCGTTATGCCCCCTTTCGACTTAGGAAATATGAAAAATATCAGCTTTCGGCACTTTTTTTCGCATTCCTTCAAGCTATATAAGGAAAAATCAGTGCTTTGCTTTAGTATAAGGGGTTACATAGCAAGTTCGAGTTTCAGACATTTTCGTCAATTCTTCATGAAGTTATGCCCCTTTCGACTTATGAAATACAAAAAATATTAGTTTTCCCACACTTTTTTCGCAGTCTTTCAAGATATTATACTGAGAACTGCTACATTGCTTTGTAATGAGAAGTTACAGACCAAGTTGGAGTTTCAGGCATATGCGTAAATTTTTGATAGAGTTATGCCCCCTTTCGACCTAGGAAATTATGAAAAATATCAGCTTTCTGCAATGTTTTTCGCACTCCATGACATTTAAGGAAAAATTGGTGCATCACTTTAGTCTAAGGGGTTACAGAGCAAGTTCGAGTTTCAGACATTTTCGTCAATTCTTCATGAAGTTATGCCCCTTTTGTTTTATGAAATGTGAAAAATATTAGTTTCCCGCACTTTTTTCACAGTCTCTCAAGATATTCTACTGAGAATTGCTACATTGCTTTGTTATGAGAAGTTACAGACCAAGTTCGAGTTTCAGGGTATGCGTACATTTTCTATGTTGTTATGCGCGTTTTCGACGAAAAATATTAGCTTACCGCACTTTTTTCGCAATCCTTCAAGATATTTAAGGGAAAATTGGTACATTGCTTTAGTATAAGGAGTTACAGAGTAAGTTCGTGTGTCAAACATTTTCGTCAGTTTTTCATGGAGTTATGCCCCCTTTCGACATGAAATACGAAAAATATTAGTTTTCCACTATTTTTCTCGCAGTCTTTCAAGATATTCAACTGAGAATTGGTACATTACTTTATTATCAGAAATCACAGACCAAGTTCGAGTTTCAGGCGTTTGCGTCATTTTTTGATGGAGTTATGTCCCATATCAGCTTTCAAGACTTTTTCCTTCTCCTTCACCATATATAACTGAAACTTGGTTTATTGCTATGTTATGAGAAGCTACAAATCATGTTCGAGTTTCAACTGCTTCTAACTTATATCACCAGGTAGGGGACATGTATTGCAAAGCAGTACTTACAGAATACTTGTTTATTTCATCTGTTTAAAATTGTGTGATGCGTTTTTGTGAAAGTGAATTTTTAACGCTATTTACTAGTAGTATAAAAATGACTGTGTTACTCCATTTGCATTATCATGAATTGTCATGGCAGCTATGGATATTTCTATGCTACAATGCTTGCCCAGTTTCTTTCACCTACACTTGCTTGTATGGGTTACAGCCACATGATGATTGAAACGTTAGGTCTTCCAATATGCACCTCTCATTCATGCACCATTGCACATCTGAAAATGTTTAAAGAGCTCAAATTTGCCATGTTACATTTTACATATGATGGGCATACATGTAGGCTCCTCAAGAGCAAGGAACTTAGCTTCATGTACATACAGGGTTGTAAGAGCCGGTTGTATGAGTCACCAAGCAGCTAAGGAATGTGTGTGTGTGTGCGTGCGCGCGCATGCGTGTGTGTGTGTGTGTGTGTGTGTGCTCACCTTGAGGTAAATAATTGTTTATAAACACCCAATTATTGATATAAAATACCAATAACCTTTTTAACTTTGCTTTTCTCTGTCTGGTCAGTGGAAATGTGTGAGTGGGTGGGTGGATTCAGTGGATCCCCACACCCTCTATTCTATTCCTACAGCCGTGTGTATACAGCCAGAAGAATTTTAGGTTGAGGGTTGAGACGCAGTCCTGCAGACAACCTACTATTCATATCTTGTTTTTGACGTTATCATTTGTTGTTAACCCACAAAATTGTGTTTTTTTAGTTTTACAATTGCTTAACCGTTTACCCCGTAAGACCAGAAATGAGAAATTCATTATAATGTAAGAAATAGTAAGTTGATTATTTTGAAACTAATTTAACTTGAGAGCTGACAGCAACAAGTTCCAGTTCAGTAAATTTCAAAATATTCAACAGCTTTATTGAGTGGATGAGGGTTAAAGGGTTAACAATCTGGGGAACAAGGCAGTATGTCGTCACACCTCTTTAACACTCAAATTTGGTCAAAAAAATTTAAATTTTCTCAGAAAATGTCCATTTATAGACCAAGAGAAGACTATGTTTGAAAATTTACCACTGGAATGACTGGCTCGGTAACCAAGCCAGTCATTCCAGTAGTAAATCTTCAAAAATAGTCTTCTCTGGGTCTGCAAATGGACATTTCTCAAGACCCGTGCAGAAGCCATTTTTGGCTGATATGAGTGTGAAGGGTTAACAAGCCTATAGAAGGATCCATTCCTAGTCTTGCCCTGCCCAGTTCTAGATTTAACTCTTTAGTGGTCAAGATTTTTCACAAAAATTTTAATTTTTCCTTAGTGTACATTGTATGGCCATTTGCAGGCCAAGATAAGGAAATTTTTGAAAATTTATCACTAGAACGACTGGCTCGATTACTGAGCCAGTCATTCCAGTGGCAAATTCTCAAAAAGTCTTATCTTGGCCTGCAAATCGGCATTCATCGAGGCAAGGTTCTGGCTGGCTTGACCGTTAAAGGGTTCTAGCTCTGCTCAGCTTTTACGTGTTGGAAATAATTTGAAACTGAAACCTGAATTCGCAGTCTAATCTAAATTCAAACATTGCTGTCGCTCCCAGTCAAATTAGTTTCAAAATCCTCAGCAAGGTGTTAATTAAATTGCAAGTTCATCAAAGACATGCAATTCGTACACTTTCCAGACAGACGTAATGTATTTCTGTCATTTTGATTGTGACATCAGCTAACTTTTGACTTATCTGATTATGACATCATATTCAAGTACTTGAGCTACAGATCGCATCCCTCGATCGCTGCCATTGACATCATCACATTAATTTTATGCATTAATTCTTAATTAAATATGAATGCTCTACGCGTCGCACCGCCAGATCGATGTAGCTTTGCCAAATATTTTGAAAATTTAACAGGCAGACAGACATATCAGTCTTTAGTCGCAACTAAAAATCTTCAATAGATAATGACTGAAATAGTAATAATGAGAAAATGAGATTATTTATATAGATCTGACAATAGATTGATGTATGCAAATTAAATTGGAGCCTCCATATTTTCTGCTGCGGGCTATCTATGTCACTGGTACCTCAATTCATATTTTCTATATTTTCTTTATATCTTTTAGCATAGAATTCATATCTTTTAGCATAGAATTCATATCTTTTAGCATAGAATTCATGTCTTTTAGTATAGTAGTTTAGAATTTCTGTCTTTTGGTTTTGAATTCATATTTCGTGGAAATAGAATTCACATTTTATAGAACCGAACTATTGTCCTGAGCAGAACCCATAGTTTCTATTAAAATATCCATTAAATAATTCATAATTTCCTATGAAGAATTCACATTGTCCTGGATCATAATACATATATACAGTACGGCTCATAATTTAGTTGTCATGTTTCCAAAACAGTAACATATTGGTTTAATGGTACAGTTTTGAACATGATATAAGAAATGATCTGTTGAATATTTGAGATTTCATTGGAAGCCATTGCTGCTTTGGAAGCAAAGTCTTCTAATCCAATTAAGTCCAAAATATTCAGCTGTTACACTACATTTTATTTTGTTTTGGAAATATGTTAGGTTATTTCTGAGTTGCACTGTATATCCATATGAAGGATTGGCTTATTACTTATTGTATTCTACAGGGTATGTAGCTTAACCATTTAACCCTCAAATTTATTCAAGAAAATTAAAACTTTCTCATAGAAAATGTCCATTTGCAGGCCAAAAGAAGTCTATTTTTGAAAATTTACCACTTGAATGACTGGCTCGGTTATCGAGCCAGTCATTCCAGTGATAAATGTTCAAAAATAGTCTTCTATTGGTCTGCAAATGGACATTTTCCAAGACCACTGCAGAAGCCGTTTTTGGCCGATTTGAGTGTTAAAGGGTTAACCCTTAAAGACCAGAGATGACAGATTCTCTCTATGATGTACGGAATATTCTGTTGAATATTTTGAAACCAATTTGACTGTGAGTTGTAGCAGCAGCAGGTTCCAGTAAAATTATGTTCAAATTATTCACCAGCTTCCATGTATTGTATACCTTTCCTGAAATCACAATTTACGGCGTTAATTTGCAGAAATTTACGTGTTTGGTGTTAAAGTAGTTTATTTATTTTAGCCATAATTTTGAGAGCTGTAGAAGTTTCTGTCGACTTCAACGCTGTTTTTTCTATTGACCCCCACATCCTTAGGAAACTCAAAATTTGTGCTCACTGAACGTCCGTTTTCAGGCAAAGAGTATTTTGAAAGCGTATATTTATATCTGAGTATTGCATCCACCCTATAAGCTATATGTATGGGGTATACTCATGTTAGAGTGGTTGGTTTATAAAGACGTCGTTTTGAAGATATTTCACCATAACTTGGGTTTTTTTCAAAGTTCTGTATTAGTAATTAATTACAAATTATGTATTTGCATGAATTAGTTGTTTCTATTACTCCGTGACAGACTGAATGATAGGACTGAATGCTGTATGAATGGGTTAATTACAGTACAGCTCAGAAATAACTTAAAAGGCTTCCAAAACAAAATAAAACGTACTTAATTAATATTTCGGTCATAATTTGACTTGATCAAATTAAGTCCAAAATATTCAACAGAACATTTCTTACATCGTGTTAAACAATTGTACTAACTAGTAACTAACATGCTTCTGTTTTTGTTTTGGAAACACTCTTTCAGAGCTGTGGTGTAATTAACCCTTTAAGCCTCAGATTTCTGCCAGAAAATTTCAATTTTCGACAAGGAAATGTACTTTTACAGACCAAGAGGAAACTATTTTTGCAAATTTATCACTGGAATGACTGGGTCGCTTATCAAGACTGTCATTCCAGTTATAAATTTTGGAGAAATTATCTTCGCTTGGTCTGCAAATATTTGTTAAGAGGACTGTAGAAGGTATTATGAAAAGGATCTCAAAAGGTGATTTATTATAACATCAGTAGCACAAACACTGGTATACATTTTGGAAGCAATGCTATTATACAGGGATTGTATGGGTCATGGAAAACCGGGAAAATTTAAATTCCAGGACTGGAAAAATATTACTTTTTCATATAAGTCACGGAAAAGTCAAGAAACATTAGAAATCCACATAAAGTGTAAAATTATCCTATAAAAATCTAATTCCAATGACAAAAAGGAAATACAGGAGATACCATCTGGACGCATCTAGTTTTCAAAATTTCCAAAAAACAGAATGCAAGAAATGTCATCTGAGCACATCTAGATTTCAAAATTTTATGGATTGGAGATTTGTGGACCCTATTTAGGCCATGGATTTCACATTTTGAGATCATGAAAAGTCAGGGAATTTCA